>CM031242.1:768181170-768657867 GCA_018340775.1 Taxus wallichiana var. yunnanensis
TTTAGTAGAAGAAGAAGAAAAGTGGATGGAAGAACAAGAGTCGAGGATACGGATAACCAAAATTCCTATATGGGTGAAAAGGATGGTGATGAAGAGGGAGAGTTGGAGGTGGATCAGGAGCTGATTGATGTCCACGATTCAGGGGAAGAAGGAGTAGAAGATACAAATGATGCTTTCATATTTGTAAGGAGGAAGGGCACCCAAGGGAGGAAGGCACACGGAGTGAGGAAAGGAGTGAAGGGGAAAGTACTAAGGCACACTATGCCCAAGATCACTTAGGAGGAGGTGAATGAGAAAGCAACAAGGGAGGTAGAGAAGATAATTAATACCTTGGTCAAAGAGGAGTTGGAGCACAGCGCAGAGCTCATGCTCGGTGAGTTTAAGGAAGAGAAGAGGGAGAAGAGTGTGGGTAGCACAAAAGGCCCAACTCTTTTAGTGACTATTCCCAAGGGCGTGCACACGGGAAGTAAACACGAAGGGGGAAGAATAATGATGAAATATGTTGATGACCCCAACAAAGTTTTGCACACGCATTTCTAAAGTACCTTGCCCACCGAGGAGCTCACTTTCATGGATTCCTTTGATCCGGAGGGTGGATACCCATACACAAGGAAGATGTTATCATGGGTGTTCGACTCCCACCTCGACGAGCCTAAGTTTGAGGTTAACCAAGGAGTGGTACTAGCACTATCCGAGGGAAAGGGGGACAACCCCATTGTAAACATGTAATAAATATCAGATGAGAAAATGTGTAACGTGCTCAACAAGGTCTCTGTGTTAATTGAGGCTAGGCTCTTCTGCAGGAATGAAAGGGTTAAAATCTTGGAGGACTTGTTGGAAAAGAGGAAGGAAGAAGTAGTTAAGCTAACGAAGGAACTCAGCCTTGAAATGTTGATCAGTGCTCAACTACAGAGGGAGCTTCAGGAGGAAAAGGCCAGGGTATGAAAAGTTTTTAAAAAGGTGGAGCTCATCTCCCAAGCTATTATCATGAATCACCTAGACCTTAACCCTCCCGCACAAAAGTATGAATCCTCCCTGGAATTTCTAGAGGACTTGACTCAGATCCTCACCATGGAAAGGAAACCTTTGGCCTTGGATTCAATAGAGGAGGTATCATGCACTTGGAGAAGGAAGACAAGCTGAAGGTCATCGCACTTGTGGCTGAATACAACAAGGTGCTTGCTGATGTAAAAATAGCTACACAAACTATGGGGGTCACCTATGACCATTATGCAGATCAAGAGAAGGTGACAGGCATGTTTCTTGCCAGTGATGAGGCTGAGTGAAGGACTTTAGGGAAAATAATAAGGGCAATAGAGCCAAGTGAGAAAATATCCTAGTTGAAGTGGAAAATAAGTCTGAAGCTATTGAGAACTGGTAAGTCTCAATCAAAACCCAGCTAAAAGAGCTCTACAAGGTCATTACAAGGAAGATGGATTCCTGGAGGATCATGCCAAGGAACTGGAGACTGTGGTGGAGACCATTAGCATGAAGGGGGAAGGGTTAACCTTCGATGAGGTGAGCACCTTGGTTGGTGACATCATCTTGTACTAGAGTGCGGGATAAATTCGGTGCTTGGAATACGCTGAGAGGCCGACTGTGGAAAAAATTTTCCTTCTTCTTTAGGAAAATTTTTCCTCTATTCTTTCTCCCCCCCATTCTTTATTCTTTCCCTCCATTATTTCCAAGGCAAAGCCTTGCATTTTTGTACTGCATTCTTTGAAGAGGTCTTAAGGGCAGAGAATAGGTGAAGTGTGGGTAATGTTGGGACCCTAATATAGCTTTCAAATCTTAAAGGCACATAGGCATGCACGGATGGAGGGAGCACGCAAGTGAAGACACGTAAGGTAGGATTCAAAAGGGGTTCTTGGAGATCCAAGGACACGTGCACCCATGAAGAAAAATTTAGGACTTAGCCATTTTTAGCCTTTTGGGTAGGACACATGAAGAACGTGCTCTGTTTGGATAAGGTTCCAACCAGCAACAGGTGTCCTAGAAGGAATATACCTTGCAATAGGAAGATCCAAAAATCTAATCATGACATGGAGACACATGTGCACAGGGTGACCCACACCTTGACACTTTGGGCCAGATCTAAGGTTGTAGAGGAGTTTTTAGAGCCCAGATGCCTATTTATACGTGTGCCTTGGCAAAGAACAGGAGACTCAAGTGAGGTAGCGGTGCTCTGCAAAATTACTGTGAGAACTATGGGGTAAAATGGGTAGATGATTCTAGGAAGGATGTAATGAAGGAATGGGGAATTAATTTTTTTTTTTGTGAGCATACATGTATGGATCCAGATATGGCGCATGACCATGGTCTGCCACTCTATGATGCTTTTGTAGTAAGACTATGAATGAATATGATAAGGTTACCACTATGTTTATATTAAGATCTCCTTTTGTATCATTTGCATGTTTTTACTCTACTTTTGATCTTATATAATCATGAAACTTACTTGAATGTTGAGTGTATTTGTGGATTTACAACTTCTTAGTTCAATTAATTTCATTGCGTGCTTTACTTTTGTTATGAATTAAGGGGTATAGAAGCCATTTTGAGCTCTATAGCTTTTTCATTCCTTTTAAATCACAAATTATAGATCATGCAATATGCCTTCCACTAAACTCACATAAAAGAGAGACTTAGCTCCCTCTCACGCACCTTGGGTGAGCACACTAGTGCCTGTAGGGTGATAGGCCGGCATGCATGAGGTTCCCTTGTTCTTGGTGGGTGCAAAAATGGCTACATGACATGAAACCTTTGGTTCCCCTATCAGTTGACTTATTTTCCTTGAAATCCCACCTTTGTGGAAAAATAAATATTTGTTCCTTTGACCTCATCAAAACATCCTTTTTGTTTATCCTTTCGATTGGTAATTCATACGTCTATAGGAAATGAGACCTTTAGTTCCCCTATCACTTGATTTTCTAACATCACCCATCTTGGTTCTATACCTTGTCCTGGGGCATCATCTCCCATCCTTCCATCCTTTCATATGTTCATCTCTCTCTTTCAAATATTTGATTGATTATATTTTAGGTCATTAATCCCTAGTTTGAAGGTGAACACCTCATCATATAATTCTACATCATTTATCTATCACATCTCATTTTTGTCTCATGGATTTTATAAAACCTCTCAGCAAAAGGGGTAAGTGTAGACACCTAAAATTAGCACCTTTGTTAATCCCTGTGTCCACATCCAATAGCACCCCTTCATTGTCACACCGCTTATCATATTATACATTAAATCCTTATTCTAAGTATTATTTCTCCCCATTATATTTACTCTATGTAAATATCATTCTACAAATGTAAAAACCTATTTTACTCCTCTTAAAATAACCCAAAACCACTTATAAACCAAAATTAAATAAAACAAAACAAAATAAAAAAATTCTTAACTATTTCACAACCTCCCCGACTCGTATAACCTACTTTTAACATACACCCTTCATAAAAAAACAAAAACCTTGATTTGGAAAGTAGTTTCAACTTTTTTCTTGTAAAACCCATATCATTGAAAATTTAATAGAATTGCTATCGATTCTCCCTAGTTGTTAGTGACCTTATATAAATGAGCCTCATGCCTCTATTTGATGTTATCTTGGAGTTGGACATGGCTTAAAGGACTTCATATTACATTTTCATTATATCATAACCCTATCATAGATTCAAAGATCATACCAACAACATTTAAGGCACCAAGAATCTCTTCTTCATCTTACAAATGTCATTCACATGTTTAGAAATCAACTGCATAATATTATTGCATCTATAATCTCCATTGCTCGAGATAATATCACCTTATGATATTAATTCATCAATTTATACTGAGTTAAGTTGTTTCCCTTGCTTTATTATATTATTATGCATCTTTTAGAAAATTAAATAAACCTTTTTAACATCTCTTTTGATTTTTATCTTCGTCTGTCATTGTCACCTATACAATTTCACAAGTAATCACCGATGATTCATTAGAATTACTCGCGATTCACTCGAATCACCGATGATTCCCCTAGGTTCCAGACATGATCATTGATGAACCATCAACATCATTGATGACTTATCAGGATCACTAATGATTTTCTATAATCACTAACAATTCACTAGAATCACCGACGAGTCACCAGGAATCTTTGGCGATTCACCGAGAATCATGGCGATTTAGGAGAATCACTAACAATTCACCATTATCATTTAGGATTTACCATTATTGATGACAATCCCTATCTAAAAGGTCTTTTAAACCCTAATATTTCTTTCTATACATATAGATCACATAATTTATTACCATTAGGCCCTTAAAGCATCAGTCCAATTGTATCAAGCTCTTTTCAGCCATCTTAAGCACTTTATCAATTATCTAAATCCAATATATCTTCCTTATCACCTTTGTGAGTACACAACTATCTACATCCTTTCTCCTTTGAGTCATTTTTTGATCCTAGATTCCCTTTAGATTAGCTATCACCATCATACCATAATATATCCTTAGACCACATCGGTCCCTTTACCTTTGCATTGTTGGTTATATGGATTGTTTTATCATTTTATCTTATCATTAACATATTGATTTCTTGAACACGGATTGACATCCTTGCAACGAATTCCATTGAATTTCAAGGAATGGAATTTTCTAGGAAACTTACCATATATCTATATAATCCTATATTTTTATGAGTGTTTGTGTATTATAGGTAGCTTATACCATTGGAAAGAAGAAGTTGTGCACTTTTTTGGATCCGTCGAAGTCTCTTATACATCAAGTATCAACGTCCATCATCATAGGTATGAATAAACCCTGATGTATTCTAAGGTCAGTTTTTTTTATTATTTCACTTAATTAAGTTAAATTTGGAAAGAAAAAACTCTTTGGTACAAATATTATTAAGGTAAATATGCAAGACATCAAGGTAGTAGATAGACCATCCATTCTAGACAATGAAACCAACTAGCAAGTGTTTGACAATGATGAAAAAATTATGCAATTTATCCAAAATGAGGATAAATTTTATTCAAATATGCAATCTGATTTGCATGACAATTATGGTGACAAAATTATTCATCTCATTAGAAACAAATTTCGAAAAGGATTGGTCTCTTTGGAGTAGATTTTTAGTCTTGATGATGAATTCAAGGAAAGGAAAATAATATAATAAAAAGGAAATAAGACTTTCAATTAGTCACAATTGCATAAGGTAACTTCTACTTGAAAAGGTATGTGATTAGAATGAGGAGAAAGATTCTATCTCCTTGTCTAAAAAATTTAATGATTTATTCTCATGGGATTATGAATATCTAAATGGGTTTAATCCAGACATTGTCCAACATTCCAGTGATCTTGACACTAATGTCAAGCCAATTAGACAAAAGAAAAGACCAATTAATCCCACTATACATCCCCTCATGAGGAAGGAGTTATTCAAAATCATTAAAGCCAAGATAAATTTTCCTATCAAGTAATCTAAATGGGTGGAAAACCTTGTCCTTATGAGGAAGAAGAATGGAGAAATCAGAATTTTTGTTTATTTCAGGTATTTGAACAAGGCCTCCCTAAAGGATCACTATCGTCTTCCTTCCACAAAGAAATTTTTTCAAATTGTGGCAGGAGCTAAAATGTTCTCTATGTTTGATGGATACTCAGGTTTCAATCAAATAAAATTTAGGAGGATGATCAATTCAAGAATGCATTTACAACCAAATGGGGAACATATACATATCATAAAATGCTTTTTGGTTTATCAAATGCAGGTGCTACATTCCAAAGAGAAATGGATATTTCTTTTAAAGGGTATATCAATGAATTCATCCTTTTTTATCTTGATGACATTACCATTTTCTCAAAACAAAGTAAAGATCATATCAACCATATTGAGAAGGTATTCGAGAGATGTAGGGAATTTGGGGTGTCTCTTAATCCCAAGAGATGTAGGGAATTTGGGGCATATTATTTAAAAGGATGGAATTTCCATTGATCTAGAAAGAATCTTAGTTATCCTCTCTCTCTCCTTGTCAACTCAAATGAAATCCTTGTATTCATTCATTTGGTGTCCATTTTGATCCTCTATTATTTTTCCCTAATTTTCCTTTCACTCTGCATTACCTGAAATGTTTTCTACAATTTGATTGGATGGAATGAAGTTGTTTCCTCTATTTCCATGCCTTAGTCCATTTGAAAATTATTTGACATGACCCATTTTGCAAGAATACTCAAGCCTGCATAGTGTTTCCCTGAATTTTTAAATATGTTCTTGCTCAAAAACATTTTTCTTATATTTTTGTGGTCTTCAAACTTTGTTCTCTAGGTTAAATCCTTTCAAAATTCTCAAAAATCATTTGCCTTACCCCATTTGAAATAAATCTCCAAGTTTTCTATGAACGTACCCTAAATTTTTCAAATCCATGGGCTCTACCATTTTCTTTGTTTCCCCAATCATGGAGTGTTAAAATTGATTGATTTGTGCTTACTTTTCTCAAAAACCCATGGCCATGGTCATAAAATGTTTAAACACTCCTTCTATGTTCCCTTTGATCAAAAAATCCATCACCCACGAAGAAAAAATTGAATTTGGGCATCTCTGTAAATTATTTGTTTTTTGACAGTCATACAGGTGTCATTTGACCCTGAAAAATAAGCTCAAAATTATCTTCCTACATGGCCACTTCTGGTTGGACAAGGATTCATGGGTTTTATTTGAAAAAATTAGCCTTTTCTGGCTTTGGGAAAAAATTCAAAATTCCCCCCGTAACTCCACGAGGGGACATGCGTCATGCTCTAATGCAAAGGTGGAAGGGGAAGCTGGTGGGGGACTTAGGAAAATTTTTCCTTTTGGTGAAGGGGAAAAAGGGCGAGGAAAATCCGCATGGGTCCGCAATGGAACAGGGGGTAGACACGTGGCAGGCACAGAGGGGAAGCGGTTGGCGGGGGACTTAGGCATTTTTGCCTTTTTGGTGAAAGGGGAAAAAGTTGGGGAATTTCCCACGGGTTCACAATGGAGCAGGAGGTGGACACATGGTAGTGTGATGGCAGAGCAGGAAGGCTCATGGGTGTGGAAGGAAAAGGGAAAATTCTCCCTTTTTGTCAAAAGGACCTAGGGTAAAATTTTGGAGCGTGGCCCTGCGGTGAATCAACGATAGACATGTGGTGAAGGTAGAGTGGGTTAGTGGCTTGTGAAGGAAAATTGAAAACTTTCCCTTAGCAAAAAAGGGAGTTAAAATGAGAAATGAGCCTGCGATTTTGTAGCGATATAGAGAGGATGACACGTGTCAAGGTAAAAATCAGAGGTGCGGGCCCGTGGGGTAAAAAGTGAAAATTTTCCAATTTTCTAAAAAAGGTCAAAATGCACAGAATTGAAGTGTGATCCCAATGGGACCCACCATGTGCCATGTGTCAGCTCCAAATTTCAAGGGCGGAGGGTGGAGAAAAATTCAAAATTTTCCATTTTTCCAAAAAATGTGGAAAAGTCAAAAATGATCCCAAATTCGGTCCCAATTATTTTTTGACATGTGGAGGGCCCAGATTGAAGGACAAAGAGTAGATCAAGGGAAATTATGCATTTTCATTTTGGCCACCATTTATGCTCCAAGAAGCTTGGAATTGTGAATTTTACATCAAATTTTTGGTGATTTTATGTCATTTTGGCCTTCTAGGATCATTGGAATTGATTTCATGACTCAATATTTTTATTTAAGATGTTTTTGAAGTGATTTTTTCCCTAGCCTAAGAAAACACGTGAAATGTCAAATTAAAAGTTGCAGAGGTAATTATAAAGGGTGAAAAGGTGTTTGCATGCCTTAATGATGAAAAATGTGCCTCCAGGAGGGATAAAGATCTGAATATTTACAATGATTCACCATTTTAGAAACACCTGGAAACTCTCGTTGCAAATTTGTTAAATGTCATTTTCAGTGAATCATGATAAATTTTTGTAATAGAATTGATCCCATGGCATATTATTTTCTTGGGAAAGAAGGCTCCAATGTGGCAAGAGATATATAATGCATTTTTGAGAAATGCGGAGAGGGAAACTAAAAAATCATGAGAAAATTTTGAGAGAAAGCTCATTTTTCTAAGAAACCCACCAAAGAACTAGGATAATTTCTTGTGTGTTGGATTTTCATGTATGTGAGTTGGTTACAAGTGTATAGCCATCACACAGCTTTGAGATTGTTTATGAAACACTCCCCTGCTGATGAATCTAACAAGATTTTGAGTTAATCTATGTTTTTCTAGGTAATATGATGTATGTTATCATTTTTAAATGCCTACAAATAGTTTTAATTGTTCTTGTTGCAATATTGCATTGAAATTCTTTAGAAATCACACAGATCTCCATTTTTTGTTGATAGTTTAGTGGTATTTGCAATCTCATATTCAAAATATCCTTCATCGATAAATAGATAAACAAGTTTAAAAACACTTTACCTTCCTTGACTACAATATTTCTTGTAAGCCTTTAGGGGCACCTTATGCATGGTTTGATCAAGGATTTTTGTGTTTAATTGAGTGCTTTACTTCAAGATTTTGCGGTGAGTTCTCAAAGATTGTGTGAAGAGTGCAACTTGGGATTCCATTTATGCCTCTTGGTTGAAAGAACATCCTGATTATTTGAAACATTTTATCTGATAGTTGTTCAAGTATTATAGAGGTTATCAAAGATCTGATATATCCCAGTTTGTCTTGTCAACACCCCACCAAAAATTCATTCAAACAAACTAATCCTACCCATACTACCCCTGCATTGCATTGTGTGTCAACAAAAGGATCTAACCCATCTACAAAAATGCACAAGGCAAATCAGGATTATACAATGTCTTTAGTAACCCTTGCCTTGCATTGAAAATATCTCCATAATCTGGGAGTGACAACTTGTGAAAGTCATATTTGGAGTGTTGATCATATTTTCCCAAGGCCTTTTCATATTATTTGCATAAATTAAGGGATATCTTCATCTCCTTCACCATTTGGGGGTTACAATATAGGTTCTCTTACCTTGGTTGAAAGGCACAACCTAAAATAGTGAGGGTCAAATCAAATCCTTTCAAAGTGCTATCCATCTCTCCACAAATCTAAGTGCCAGTTAGATCACATCCCCAGCTACAAAATGACACACATCATGATCTATCTGACTTGAAGCTTCATGCCATATCTTTGATGTTACTTAGACTGAAAAGGAGAAAAAATTTGGGCACCAACACTTTCTTGGGAAAGATTAACTTTGTTAAGAGATTCATTCCTAATTTTTCAGATTAGTCAGGCCCATCACTCTTATGCGTAAGAAGGATTCAACTTTCAAATGGATAGAATAATGGAAAGAGATATTTTCAAAGATCAAACAAGAAATTTCTCAAGATCCTACACTAATTAACAATGACTATTCCAAAGATTTCATTTTATATGCTTATGGAGCTAAAACTAGCATTGATGTCATTTAACTCGGTAAAATGACCAAGGAATGGAATAGCCAGTGGCCTTCTTCAGTCAAACACTAAAGGATTATGAACGAAAGTATAATCACATTGAAAAACAAGATTTTTCTATCATGAGAGCTAGAAATAAATTCAAAAGTATGCTTTCCACTAATCATATCAAAGATTTGGTCTCGCATTCGAATGTGGGAGAATTCACTATGGGAGAAAAAATAAATGAGAAAAGAGATGGATGGGTGACCAAAATAATGGAATATGATGTGACTATTAAGGCTGCATTGGTAAGAGGTAGAGAATTTTGTGAAAAACTTGCTTTGGATGATCATGATGATCAAGAGACCTCCTTCATGAATGGAGAACTTCCATATAACACCGAAATTCATCAAGATGAAGAAGATGTAACTAATAATCACACTTGGATTGGTGACATGACTATATTTTTATCTATTGGTGTTTATCCTCTTGGACTAAACAAGAAAAAAATAAGACATTTGAGGTTGAATTTCATTCCTTATGCACTAATTAATGGATTTTTATTCAAAATAAATATCGATGGAATCTTACTAAGGTGTATTGAAGGTGAAAAAGTGGACAAGGTTTTAACTAAATTCCATGATGGTTTCTCAGGTGGACATTTCTCAATGAAAGCCACTACAATGAAAATATTGAACGAAGGTTATTTTTGGCCTATATTGTTTTGAGATACTCATGAACGGGTTGGAAAATGAAAGGAATGTGCTTTCTTCACTAGTAAATTTTTTTGCTTCCTCCCACTTCATCCAATTCAAGAAGATCAACCATTTTCTTAATGGGGTTTTGATTTCATTGACATGATCAACCCTCCATCAAGTGTTTGTCACAAATGAGTGTTAACAACAATAGACTTCTTTACCAGATGGACTAAGTCTGTCCCATTGAAGGAAGAAATTGAATCATTCATCCTTGAATTCCTTAAAGATATTGTGATAAGGTTCGGAATTCCTTAGAATATCATTTTATATAATGAAAAATATTTATTAGGATCTAAAATTTAATATTAGGCTCTTGGACTTGGTATTTATTTGAAAACTTCTTCCAATTATTACCCTCAAGGTAATGGTTTGGCAAAGTCCACTAACAAGAAATTGATTAGGATCATGAAGAGGACAATGGATGTCAATAAAATAAAGTGGCATACCAAAGTGATAAATTATCTTTGGGATGATAGGATCACAATGAATAAAGAAATTGGAACTTCCCCTTACAATCTTTTCTGTGGAAAAGAAGCTAGGATTCCTTTGTCACTTAAATTACATTCACTTAAATTGACTCAAAAATTGGAATTTGAAGAGGAAGATCAAAGAGAAATCAAAACTTTTGAATTCTTCCATGATCATATTAAAAAACATAAAGAATCAACCAAATAGTGGTTTGATAAAAATTCCAAGTTTAGGGTTTGTGATTTGGTCTTGAAATGGGATGATGACTAAGCTAAACTAAGGAGAAAATCTAAATTTGATGAAATTTGGAGTGGGCCTTATACCATCAGTACTTACAAAGAAGCCAACTCTCTTTTGAGTAGTCTTATGTTGATGGAGATGTACTAAAAATCCTAGTCAATGGGATTTATCTTAAGCATTCCCATTAAGTTATATTGTTACATCATGTACATATTAGATTAGTTTCAATTCCTCCAAGCTTTTCCAAAGCACATTTTCTATTTGGTAAGCTAGGTTTGTTTTGCAATGAACGAAATTGTGCAAACTATGCATGTATCTAATTGGGGCATGTATGATTTTCATGTTTTTTACATATTTTTTGTGGTATTTTTGGTTATTTGCATAACCCATTTTGGAAGGTAGAACAATGTTCATGGTGAAAATCAGATTTTGGGGAAGCTTTAAAAGTGTATTTTTGGTCCAAAGAGATCATATTTAATTTAGAGTTCCTTTTGGATCTTCCTTGGTCAATGTTTTTCATTTTTGGGATAGATTACAAAATATATCAAAAAACTCCCAAAAAACCATCTTCAAGAGCACCCAAAGGTATCTTCAGATCAGTTCTAAGTCCAAGTAGTTATTCATATGGGCTCGGGGTAATATTTTCAAAGTTTCTATAATTTTTATTGTTTTAAGCTTGACTCCATGCCTAATGGATGCTTCAATGCTTCTATTCTATTCATCTAGTAGAAAGATGTCCTTGGAGGTTTCAACTGTTATCCCAAATTTACCCCAAGTTAAATTTGGATAGCTTATTTTTATAATGGACTTATCCATTTAAACAAGTCTAGGATGTTTAAAAGATTGTAAAATTCCACTTTGCTCCAAAGCATTGGCTATTGGCATTTAAAACCCATGGGAGGCTTAGCTAATCTATTCTTGGGTTATACTTAAAATATCATGTGATGTTCATTTAGCTATCAATTTCAATGCCAAGAACCAAGCTTGTGCCACAGGACTAGATTACGATGCTCCTCATGGTCCAAGAATATTTTGGACCTCAATTCCATGAAATTAATTATGTTGGATAGACCTTCAAGTCCATGCTTGGGTCAAGATAATTCAAAGAATGAGACACACATCACAATTATGACATAAGGTAAGAAGATAAAACTTGCGATCCTGAAGGAAACAACCAATGAAAATAAAGTAAACTACCAAATCCAAAGGAAATTTTGGTCTAATGATATGAAATCCGAGGACACATGGAGCTTTATTACTAGCCCACCTTTCAAAATATGACATACAGATGAAAAAATTAAAGTCGACACAACGAAATTGTGAGGATCATGGAGATTTCCGATTGGATCACATTTCATGGTTATCTGTCGGGGATATCAAAGGACTGAAATTGTGGAAGGGCATGAAATGTTCTTATTGGCCTATGATTCACACTCTAATAAGGTTGGTATGAGAAAAGGTGAAATGTGAAGAAGCATGGAGCCTTCCCATTGGCTTATGCTTCTCGAAGGATAATGAAGGTAAAAGAAAGTATGCCACTGCAAAGTTACATGGAATTGTATTATTTGATTGCATTTCATAATGGAACATACCTATGTGTAAAACTACATAAAAAAAAATAGGTCGGGGGTGGGAAAAAGTAGTACCTGATCCAATCAAGTTCTACCACGTATCACATCCCTATGTTTCTCGACATGTAAAAATTCAAATGACCATATATTTTGATTCTGTAGTCCTAATATCACAAAATTATATCGCTGGAAAGGTATCCTCAATCCATTCAATTTGGCATCATCAAAACCAAATTTTAATGGTGTTTAGTGGGATAAAAAGAGAGAAAACAATTTTTCCATGAATGAATAGTTCCTGAAAATTTAACCACCTACATTGATGAAGTATGGGGATCTTACCTTCTCGTAGAAAAAATGACATTGGCGATTAGGTTTGACAGGGGTCCCATGATGTTTTTAAGAGTTTAATGGATGATTGATGGTGGTTGAATCTTGAAATCCATATTTCAGGGAAAGACATATTTTCATTTATGATAAGATCAAATCTGATCTCTTTCCCTCTTTTCTCTATCTCCTCTTTCTTCCTTGATTTATATATTGCAAAATATTTCTTTTTTTGAAGGATGGGTATGTTTCGAAATATAAAGGAAATTTGTCAAGATTTTTGCATAACTTTTGTGAGTTGCAGGCCTTAGATTTTTATGTTTTACAAGGTGATTCTTACCTTACTTCCTGCATTGTAATGAATTTTGCATCCTTTTAAGTAATAAATTTCATGTTTTGTGGATCTTTCTGCCCTATCTTGTGTCACATTTCATTTCCTTTCATTACAATTGTAGGTGTATTGTGCATACTTTATTCTTCTTGTAGGATTCAAATTTGTTGTGCTCCATGGAAATGATCATGGTAAATGTAGTTCAGGGTTGTCTCACTCATGTATAACCTCTCCCCTCTCAATTATTCCTCTCATTTTAACTCATTGGAATGTATCCACCCCTTTTTATTGGTGTTATAACCTCCCTTATTTTAGGATTTTAATTTTATGCATCTTCCTCTCTCCCTAGTCCCTTGGAATTATAGGTTAGTGTTAAGTAGCTACATTTTCCTTTCTAGGAGTAGTTTTAACATAAATAGTAGGTAGAGGAAGCTAACCTTATTTAGAGGTCTATATCTATTTGATTCCCACAAATTAGATGAAGTATCATATTTCCTTAAAGCCCAATATCATCCCGATTTAGAATGGGTGCAATTTTGAGCTCAAAAATTTACACCTTGAAACCTACAAATGAAATAATGGCTCAACTAATTGCAAATTGAATTGTTTCTCCTAACAGTAAATTTCATGATGTGAGATAATAATTATTAGGAGGATAATTATATTTTACTTCATATACTTGTATGTTATGTCTCCCTTGTGATCTAGATGGAAATTTTTAGTTCAAAAATTCAAATAAGACTTAAGTATATTTCTAGTCCTAGTGTCGATTGTGACCATTCTTCACTTATCGTGTGGAACCGACACATTCACATGATTTTTGGCTTTGTCAATATAGTCATTTATCATTCAAACATACGGTGTAAATACTTCATACAATAGAAAATCTAGTGGCATTGTGTAATGACACATAACACATAACTAATAATGCAAACTTGAAACTTGGATCACATTAACTCTTTCTAAAACTAAAAAGAAACTTTATTCCATAATATTCTACCTCTAAACATAGTTTTCTTGTGAGTAAATTTTTGGGGCATCACACCTTTTTCTTGAGGTAGAGATTAGGATCATATGGATTCCT
The DNA here is from genome assembly GCA_018340775.1 of Taxus wallichiana var. yunnanensis. Taxonomy (NCBI): domain Eukaryota; kingdom Viridiplantae; phylum Streptophyta; class Pinopsida; order Cupressales; family Taxaceae; genus Taxus; species Taxus wallichiana. Next base: position 768,195,354 of record CM031242.1, read on the forward strand.
ATGGAATCCATGATGAATTAGATGCTCATCAATCTTGATATACTATGCTCGGGTAGCCTATTTAAGATCATACAATGATTTTATGGTTCTACATACCTATAATTATTTTCCAAAAATGAAAAAATTCTTCTTGAGTCATGTAGACCTCATCCTATAAGTTTCCATTGAGAGAGACACTTTTCACATCCATATGGTGAACTTTTCATCAAAATTGTGTAACTAGACAGAGGATCATCTTGATCATTTTAATATTACTTGTGGGAGAAAATGTTGTTGGCATTTTTTTCATTAATTTCATTGATTTTTGTGTTTCATTGATTTCAAAACAAGTAAGAACCATGAAGGTTTATTAATAGTGTCAATTGAGTTGATTTGTCTTACTTGATGTTTTAGGGTGTCTTGAGAAGTGTAGTGGATTTTAGGAGTGTGGTAATGATGTATAGAGGTATTGATGATGTTACTAAGGTGTCATGATGTGTTGAGAAGGTTATTGAAGGATGTCAAGGGTGGAAAAGGGATGAGGAGGTCCGTTTTTGTGGAACAAACATGTTCAAGAGGCCTAATTTGGAGAATGAGGTATGACATGATGAGGTAAGGAGTGTAGCAGATGGTTATGCATTTTCAAAGCATGGAGAGAATAATTATTAAGTATTGAGACACTCACAAGTTTCTTGCAGTATTGGTTCGGAGTGTTAGACTTGGTTTTTAGGTCTGCTCCAAGACCTAGTATTTAAGAAATCATGCCATAATGAGGTGGAGTAATAATTTATGAGTAAAATTGAGAAAAGGTGAGTATTGAATATGTGTTTGAATTTTTATATAGAGGTGTGGACCAAATTTTAGTTCATAGTGTTGAAAATTTTGCAGGATATGAAATTCTTACCTCTACCAAGTTTTTGGAAGTGAGAAACCAAGGATGAATTTAACTTTACGATGCACATTGGCACGTGAAATATTTGTATATTAGTCCAAAATCTTCATGGTAGTCAGGGAAGGGTCCTAGATTGAGTTATTTGGCATTATTTCAGACTTTAAGGCCTAGACATTTATGTACAATTGTTAAGAAGCTATCTTGGTTTTAAACCCTCTTAAAAACCTAGTTCTAAAGCTATGGAGAATATATTCTTCCTAGTAGCCTAGAATGGATTGTTTATTCAAGTTTGATTATTGGAGGTTGTAGAGGACTCCATATTTCTCCATGTGAAATTTATAGGTTTTAGATGTGGGTGGACCCTGTTGGTGCCCATTTTGATCCTCTGTCATTTTTCCATGTTTCCCCTTTGCTCTTTGTGCTATGAAATTTTTTTCCTCATGAAATCAATGATGTGAAGTTGTAGCTCCATTCTTGTGCATTGGATTATTTGAAATCTCATTACCTTGACCTAATTTGCTAAGGAGAAGTGTGTTTTTTCCTTGTTTCTAAGAAAAAATGTCTTTGGATTCTCCCATCCTTCACATTTGATGAAAAACCAACTTGTATTTGTGTTTAAATGCTTTGAGTTGTTTGTTTTTTCTCCATTCTTGCACCATTTTGTGGAATCTCCAATTTTTCCCTGTGTTTTGCCCTAATTTTTCCCGTTTAAATGCCTCTACCATTTTTCTCATGTTTTCCTAGTCTTTGGAACTCAAAATTGTTTGTTTTATACTTGTATGCCATTGAAAATCCAATTCCATGATAAAAAAATATTTAAAAAGATGTTTCAGTTGGTTCAATTTCGAGAAATTTGTTTTCCTTAGCAAAAAAATCAAATTTTAGGGCATCCCTGGCATTTTCTGTGTTTTGATGGTCAGACATGCGTCATTTTCCTATCAATTTCATCTTCATCATTCATGGGTGTCGCTGGTAATTTCTACATTTTTTACGGTCATACGGGCATCCTTTGCCTGTCAAATTTTAGCTCAAACATCTTCTCATATGTGGTCATTTGTGGTTGGACAAGATTCGGTGGGTCTGCTTGAGCAACTTAGCATTTTTTGTGTTTTTGGAAAAATTCTAAATTGTCCCCACAAGTTCGTAGGCCCTCAACCAATTTGAGGTGGACACATGTCATGTTTTCATCAAAAGTGGGATGGAAGGCTAGTGGAGGACTTAGAATTTTTTTCCTTTTTTGGCGAAAAGTACTAAAATGCAAAACAAGGTCATAAGCCTGCTAGAGTAAATTAATGCCTTAGTCTTTCTTTTTTGAAAGGAAAGGTGGAGTAGCAGATGTCCAGGAGATTTTAAGATTTTTAACCTTTTTCCTAAAAAGGATTAAAGTCTAAAAAAAGGTGCGGCCCCGAAAAAGAAGAAAATTAAAGGCTTGCGCGGGTCGGCGGCCGCCAGAGAAAAAGGGAAATGTTTCCTTTTTGGAAAAATGAGTTAAAGTGGTAATTTGAAGTATGGATCCACAATGAATCAGAGGGAGACATGTGTCAAAAGAAATGGCTAGAGGGGAGTGCGGGCCACTAGTGAGTTTTTAAAAACTTTGAAATTTTGTGAAGGAAGTATGAAGCAAAAAAGGGAGTTATGGCCCTACAGCAAATTAGTGATTGCCACGTGTTAGGGATAGAAGTGGAGGTGTGGGTCCATGGGGATAATTGTGAAATTTTTCATTTTTTCCAAAAAGAGATGGAATTTGTAAAATTGAGCTGCGACCCCGGATCTAATCATATTGTGCCATGTGTTAGCGCCAAATCTCAAGGGCGGAAGGGTGGAGAAAAATGTCAAATTTTTTACATTTTTCCAAAAGGGTTGAAATGTCAAAAAAATATCCCAAGCCCATTTCTAATCACATTGTGACACATGGATAGATGAGATTGAAGGGAGAAAGGAAAATTGATGGTAACTGTGCATTTTTCAGTTTGGCCACCATTTGAGCTCCAAGAATCTTGGAGATGCAATTTTTGCATCAATTTTCACCAAAATTTTGGAAAATTCATGTCATTTTTGCCTTAAAGGATCAATGGAATCAATTTGAAAATTCAATTTGCAGATCTGAGGTACTTTTGAAATGAAATTTTGTTCGGGCTCGAGTAGAAATGTGAAATACCAGATCCAAAAGTTGCAGAGGCAAATTTGGAAAGTGTAAAGGTGAAATGATGGAAGAGGAAGATGTTGCGGGTGCTAAAGGAAGAATACATGCTCCCATGACAAGGAATGATGAAGATTTGTAATAATTTGCTTTTTTGAATTCTGGCATCTCCTCCTCATAAAATTGGTTAAGTGTCACTTTCAGAAAGTCATGAGTGAATTTGTAACAAACTAAGATGCCATAGGATATTATTTTCTTGGGAAAGAAGGATCAAATGTAATAGAGAGATATATAATACATGTTTTGAGACATGCAAAAGGTCGGGAGTTCATTTTCACAAGAAAATTTTGAGAAAAGCTCATCTTCTGAGAAAACTTTTAGAGAAACCAGGTTAACTTCCTCTGTGTCATATTTTCATTCATGTTGAGTTGGTTACAAGTGTATAGCCATCAACAAGCTCTGAGATTATTTAAATAAATCTCCTTGCGATGAATCTGATAAACTTTGAGTTAATTTGTGTTAAATCTCTAGAAATTTTGTGTTTATTTCATTTCAGAATGTCTGCAAGTAGTTGTTCTAGTTCCTATTGCAATCTTGTATCAAAATCTATCTGAATCACACAAGTCTCAATCCTTGTGATAGTTTAGTGGCATCTGCAATTTCATTTTCTAGAAGATATTTCATCTGGGAATGAAATAAATGATTTAAAATCACTTTTCTTTCATCTATTGATAGAGATTGTTTGTAAGCTTTTGGGTGTACCTTAGGCATGATTTATCTTAGATTTTGATGTTTTATTGGGTTTTCTAACTTGAGCCTTTGTGCTAGAATCTCAAAGATTGTGTGAAAAGGTGCAAATCTGGGCCTCCATTGATGCACACCTTCTGGTTGAAGGAATGTTTTAACTATTTTAAAGCTTTCTATTATTGAAGTTCTCCATTGTTGTGAAGCTCCTCAAGGATCTAGAAAATTCCAATCTATCTTGTTGAACTCCCACCCAAAAAATCATTCAAAACAACTAATCCTACTGTTTTCTTCCTTGTTTTGACCTGTATACCCACAGAAGATCAAAATCCATTTGCTAAAGTATGTAGAATAGATTAGGATTTCAAAATGTCTTCAGTAACCCTTTCCTTGCATTGAAAGTATCTCCATAATCTTGAAGTGACAACTTGTGAAAGTCATATTTTGAGTGTTGATCATATTTTCCCAAGGCCCCTTCATGCTATTTGTACAAATTGCGGGATATCTTCATCTCCTTCACCATTTTAGGGTTACAAAATAGGTTCTATTTGAGTGGCACAACCTAAAACAGATTAGGACATGATCAGTTCTAAATTGAGTGCTATCCATCTCTACACAAATCTGAGTGCCAGTTAGATCACATCCCTGGCTACAAAATGGCATACATCATGATCTATTTGTCTTCAAGCTTCATGCCATATATTTAATGCTTCTCAGACTGAAAAGGAGAACAAATTTGGGTACCAACACCAGTGGCGCCATTGTCAGGATATTCTTAGTTCAATTTGATCCATGCTCATACATATTTGAGATATTTAAATTCATATCAAACCCTGGTAATGTTTCTTACAAGTTCTATTTGAAAATATATTGTTAAAGCATCATTTTATACTTATATTTGCAAGGTGTATGTAAAGGTTTCAAGTTCTTTTTGTAATATTATCAGTTTCCAGTAGTAGTTGCACTTCATTTGCATTTGTGGTTGATAGATTCAAGAAAAGGAATATTTTATCTATAAATTGTTGTAAGATTTTCAGTGCTAATAGGTATTTGATAGAGTATTTTAGTACATTTGAAAAACTAGGGTGAAAATCCTTAATGGCGACTCCATGCTGATTTGATCTTGATAAATACCAGTGTCTTAGCTTTCTATCATTTATTTTTGTTTTGTTAATCTCTGAAAAACTGGAAGGAAGAAGATCTCTCTTCATTAGAGACTCTGCTAAGAAGTTTTTTTCAGATTCAAGGAACTCAGAGTTAGAAGGGAGAAGAGTTTGGAAGGTGGTTGGAGAGCAAAGCTCAAGGAAGGAAGTTCCCTTTGTTGAACTTGAGATTAATTAGCCTGTCATTGAGGACTGCAGTTCTTCTTCAGGTAAATCTAAATCAAGATAGTCCTAAAATTTGAATTCTCCATCTCGAGAGGGACCTTCATTTTATTTTTAAAATCTTTCTCCTCATTTTAACCCTATTTTTTCCAAATCTGCTAGAGTTTATCAAGAAGCTGATCCTATAGGGGATATCCATTTTGAAAATTACATTTCTATTCCCTAAATACCTCTCACTCCTCATCATTTTGTTTCTCCTCCAAGATCACCACCTCAAAATAATATGGCTTAGCCTAGACCTCCATTTGTTGTTAACACCTTTGGTCCTATAAAATTTAGAGGAATGGATGGTTACCCAAATTTTGTCCCATAAGATGTAAGGAGTAGATTGCCAAAGTTCCAAGGTAACAATGCAATAACTGGTGATCAACACCTAAAATTTTTTTGTTAACATGATGGAGGAATTTGAGATTGAGCATGAAGATGTGTATATTAAATTGTTCATTCATACACTAGAAGAGGATGCAAGAGATTAGTACAAGGCTCTTCCTGATAATTTTATTTACTCTTGGAATAAAATGTAGAATGCATTCAGATTGTAATATGGTTACAAGACTGGTCCTAGATTTCTCTTGTCTGAATTTGAGAATATCAAGAAGAACCCCAATGAATCAGTGCATGACTTTAATACAAGATTTAACAAGACATTGAGAATACTACCTGTTAATCTAAGGCCTTGTGATAAATCTTGTTTAATCAAATATGTAGATGCATTTGATAAGAAAACAACCTACTACTTAAGAGATAAGAACCCTACTAATTTGAGGTAGGCCTTTACCATGGCACTGCAGATTGAAAATAATATCAAAGAAATTGGGAAACCTCTCAAGAGAGATGGTGTAAATTTGATAAACCTTGAAAAACCTCAAGTTAGCAAGGGTACTGATTTGGAGGAGGTTGTGAAAAATTTGGTAGGGGTTGTCAAATAAATATCATACAAATTAGCAAGAGCTGAGAAGGGAATTGGGAAGACTTCACAAAGTTAGCAAAAAGCACAAAACCATGACAGATTTTCCAATCATCCTAGGGGTGATCAGAGATATGATGATAGAGGGAAAGGATCCATGGGGTCAATAAATAGACATCCTCAAGCACATAAAGGAAGAGTGTTACCTGATCCCCTAACTGCTAAGGTTGTTTTTATTGAGGAAGTTGTTGATATTGATTGGTGTGATAAGTATTTTCTACCCCATCCTCCATGTGGAACAGATCAGCAAATTGAAGAGAAAGTTGATGATGAAGTTGATGATGATGCCTGCATGATGGAGATCCCTATAATTTCACCAAGGGGAGAAAATTTAATGAATCTCATAAGTGCTAGGAATTTGTTGTTGTTTTTAGGATTATATCCAATAAGTACATCTTCCTCCTCATGTTCTATAAATTGATAATGTACAAGCCTTTGAGTTGCCCAATAATGATTTTTAATACTTGAGGGCGTTGATGATTAAGAAGTATGATGGAGGGGTTCCTTCAGAGGAGGATAGGTAGCTACTCATGAATGTTGTAGTTGCCCAAGAGAAGGATCACAATAATAGAAGTAAAGTTGTTAAGGCAACAAGCCAAGTCAAAATTTCCTTTGCTTATTAAAGAAACTCTAAAGAAAATACATGGTAAAGGCCCTCTTTCCCCAAGAAAAACTTGTGATCCTCCCCGTGCCCAAACCGAAAAGACTTCCATACCATCTGATGAATTTTCAAATCTTTCCCCTAGTGCTGCTTTACCCAAGAATGCTCCATATGATATTGCCCAAGTCTCGATTCGATCAAGATTCTTATCCCAATTGTTGAGTTGCTTAGGATTCTTGAGCACAAGAAAAGGGATTTTGAATATTTAGGATTCAAAGAGGAAGAGAGTACCCAAGGTAGAGTTGGAAAACAAGATTGGGATTCCTATTTCCATTGCTGAATTTGAACAACCACAAGTGTTGGAAGAGTTGGGGGAACCACTAGAGGCTTACCTAGGAACTTCTTTGGTTAAATCTCAATGAAATGTGGATCCTTTTTTCACTACCTTGGTTATCAAAGACAAGTTGTTACATAACTGTATGTTTGACTCCGAGGCATCATGCAATGTCATTCCTTTGGAGGTCATGAATGAATTAGGAATAAAAGTGAAAACAATGTATGGTAAGTGTATTGTTATGGATTCTAGGGAAGTTCCAGTTGTTGGGTGTGTCAAAGATCTGGTAGTGTAACTTGCATCTTATCCTGGGAGGAATTTAAAATTGGATGTTGTGATTGTTGATTGCCCTACCAAATGGGGTATGTTATTATCAAGGAAATGGGCTACAAGTGTTGGTGGGAGTGTCCAAATGGACATGTCTTATGCCACTATCCCCATTTAAGGAAACTTAGTAAAGTTATATGGAGAGAAAAATATGTTATACCTTATTAAAGACCCAAACAATGCATCCTATGAAGTATTGTAGGTAGATGCTAGTCTGATTACTTTGTGAGTTTTGTGTATTTCAGAGTATGAAGTTATTGAAAACATATCTCCTAAGTATGTTGTTTTTTCTAGAAATTTGGTCCTTGATTCAACCTTGAAAATGTTAAAAGGTTTTACCGAACACAATGTAGGAGCTTCAAAGAAATTGGATGGTTTACAAATTAAACAAAGAAGAAAAAGAGGTATATTTGTAGTTTCTAATAACATATCAGAACCTCTTGGCATGGTCATATCCAGCATGGAGGACATTTGGGATTTCCCCTTGATTTTTTTTCTTTAAATCAAGGTTTTCTTACCAACTTGTATAGTGTATAGTGTTTGGCTTTTGCTATGTTTTTCATGTTTTGTTAGTCCGTGGTTTGCCTTGGTGTGTGGAGTCATTTTTATTGGTTTCTCACTGGTTTTTGGTGGCTTTGGCTTATGAATCCATTTTTCCAATGGATTATTTTGGCACTTGGTCTACTTTTGTTCTTGTGGCACTCACTGGGAGTGCCCATCCCCAAGTAGGAGCCGATGTTGGTGCCCATTTTGATCCTTTGTTATTTTTCCATGTTTCCCCTTTACTCTTTGTGCTCTAAAACATTTTTTCCTCATGAAATCGATGATGTGAAGTTGTAGCTCCATTCTTGTGCATTGGACTATTTGCAAAATCATTACCAATCCCTAATTTTCTAAGGAGAAGTGTGTTTTTTCCCTGTTTTTGAGAAAAAATGGCTTTAGATTATCCCATCCTTCGTATTTGGTGAAAAAATTTCTATTTGTGTTTAAATGCTTTGATTTGTTTGTTTTTTCTCCATTTTTGCACCATTTTAAGGAATCTCTAAGTTTTCCCTACGTTTTGCCCTAGTTTCTCCCATTCAAATGCCTCTGCCATTTTTCCTATGTTTTCCTAGCCTTTGGAGCTCAAAATTGTTCGTTTTATACTTTTATGCCATTGAAAATCCAATTCCATGATCAAAAATGCTTTAAAAACATGTTTCAGGTTGGTTCAATTTCAAGAAATTTTCTGTCCTTAGAAAAAAATCAAATTCTAGGGCATCCTTGGCATTTTTGTGTTTTGTGATCATACGAGCGTCATTTTCCCATCAATTTCATCTTCAGCATTCATGGGCATCACTGAAATTTCTTTTTTTTTTTTTTTAGGTCATATGGGTGTCCTTTTCCGTCAAAGTTTAGCTTAAACATATTCTCATATGTGGCCCTTTGTGGTTGGACAAGATTTGGTCGGTCCTTCGCTCAAGCAACTTAGCATTTTTTGTGTTTCTAGCAAAAGTCTAAATTTTCCTGCAAGTCCGTAGGTCATCACCAATCGGATGTGGACACGTGTCATGTTTTCATCAAAAGCGGGATGGAAGGCTGGCAGAGGACTTAGAAAAATTTTTCCTTTTTTGGCGAAAAGTACTAAAATGCAAAACAAGGCCACAAGCCCACTAGAGTAAATTAATGCCTTAGTCTTTTTGTTTGAAAGGTAAGGCAGAGCGGTGGATGTCCGGGAGAGTTTGAGATTTTTAACCTTTTTCCTAAAAAGGGTTAAAGTCTTAAAAGAAGGCGTGGCCCCAACAAAGAAGAAAATTAAAGGCTTGTATGGGTTGGTGGGCCAGGAGGAAAAAGGGAAATGTTTCCTTTTAGAAAAATGAGTTAAATTGGTAATTTTAAGTATGGCTCGTAAAAAATCGGAGGGAGACACATGTCAAAAGCTACTACGCCCTTAACCTATTGCTTGTATTAGGATATGAGTAGCTGAGTAGTGGCTTACCATATCATTTTATTATATCATTTATACTTTCTCGTGCTTAGTAGGTTGGCCTTGGTGTTGGCCATAACATATGAATAGTATATATAGGAGATTTTAGGTAGTAGTTCATCATCATTTGGAGCGTTTGAGTCTTATTATATGGTTTGGAGGTTGCCCCCTTGAAGTGACGAAGCTAGTCTAATTGCATATTGAGATCATTATTCTAGAATATTGTGTTATTTGGTGTTATATTTCTACTCATGATCTGAATTATACAAGTAATTTCACTACAAGGGGTATCAAAGTTGTGGTCTGGGCCAAAATTAGGGAAAAACACTAATTTTTTGTTTCCACCATATATTTTACTAGAGTTGCAAAACATTTCAAGTAAGGTTCCCTAAAAATTTCAGACTTTTTTGATTTATTTTGCAAAAGTTATTAAAAATTTAGGGTTTTTCATAAAATCACTCCCTAGGGTGCAAATTGTGGAATTTTTTCAAATTCGTTACATTTTCGGAAAGAAAAAATAATTATTTGGGGTTTGTTCTTTAAGTTTTTTTATATTTGGCCGAATTTGTATTGAAATACGAAACCCTAAAATTTGACTGTGATCCCTACATCCTACTATTTTGGGGCATCATGGCGAGGCCTTCCACAAGAGGAAAAAAGAATCCCATCACTCCAAGTAAAACACTAGAAAAGGATGAGATAGTAGTTGAGGAGTTGGAGACAGAAGATATAACTATAGATTCCTTAGGGTTAGGGTTTACTTTGATAGACCACAAAGTAAGCCAACTTGAGTTTAACCTGAGAGACCTCGAATCTCAAGTGACCAGCAAAGAAGATATGGATAGAATTGGAAAAATATTGGAGGATTTCATGCAAAAATTCAGTACGTATATGATGGGTAATCATACTTATGTCAATCAAGGTGGATCCTCATGTCAACATAATAGACACATGAGCTGAGTGGATCTTTGAGTGTGCACAATCCAAATACAAGCACTCTACAGGCCCATACTATGTTTCCAAAAGTGGATATGCATAATTTTTATGGAAAGGATCCACTCAATTTGATCAACCAAATGGAGAATTTTTTTGAACTACATCGATTCCACCGGAAAAAAAGGTGACCATGGCATCTTTATATCTCGAACTCCGACAAATTCGTCTGGTATCAATGATTATGTGCTCAAAGGTAGAAGAGTGGTATCAATTTTACATAGAAAGTGTTCTTTGAAGAGTTGCGAATTACACTATAGTTCTAATGTGTCAAATAATTACTTCACCCAATTAGCAAAATTCAGACATGAGATAGGATCTATTAAGGATTACATTCATCACTTCCAAAACCTTTCTCTATGGGTGGAAAATATTATCAAGAGAATCTAAATGACCTATTTCTTGGGGTCTTTAGGATCACATTAAGCATGGGGTGCGTATTTTTAATGCTCATAAGGTTTCTGATTCAATGATTATGGCAAGAAGGGAAGAGGAGAAATTTGTTTCAAGTAGGAGACAACATTTCACTTATACCAGAGATCGCAACACCTTGGCCCCAACACTCCCTCGACCAGTTAGATTGACACCTCAACAAATTGAAGAAAAAAGAGAAAAAGGTTTATGTTTTAACTGTGACGATAAATTTGGACCAAGACATAAATGTGTTGAAAAGAAGTTGTTCTACATTGATGGACCTAGTGAAGATGAAGAGAAGGATGAAGATTCAGAGTCAGAGGTCTTGGTTGAGCCAGAGGAGGAGTCAGGATATCCTCAGCCAACAATATCATGCCATGTAATTTTAGGTATTAGCACCCCCAAACCCTAAAGGTGGTTGGATTCCTAAAAAAATAGAGGGTCACAGTGTTGATTGATTCAGGAAGTACTCACAACTTTATCAATCATAAGTTAGAAGTGCACCTAAACTACTTCATTTATCCAGCTCCTGAATGTCAAGTAATGATTGTTGATGGAGGTATTGTTACTTGTTCTAGAAAATTCCATAGCATTAAGCTTGCCATGGGATATTACATACTAAATAGTCCCATGTATGCCATTTCTATGGGAGGAGTAGACATTGTGTTAGGGGTTCAATGGCTTACCACTTTGGGAACATTGAGATGAACTTTCAAGACTTGTTCATGCAATTTCACTCTAAAGGAAGGACTGTTGAGCTAAGAGGCTTAATAGAAAAGTCTCCACAAATAGTAAGTTCTCATCAGATGCACATGTTATCCCGTAAAATTGACAAGGGCAATTTTACCGATAACCATACCAAAAATTTTGTTCAGATCCTTGTTAGGGATCCTTGTGTTCGAAATGTTGTAAAATCCCTTCCCGGAAATCTATTTTCGAACTTAGTCTTTTTGGCTCGGCGCATGAAATTGCTTTTGCAACACTAACTTTTGATGCGCCCCTTAAAAGCCTTTGGCGCATGGTTTTCAATGTCAACACAACTTTTCATGTGCCAAAGAATGTTGAACCTTCCTCACTGCGACGCCAAGGCGCATGCGCTTGTGTTAGTAAAACTTTTGTTGCGCCACTCTTTGGTGTGCCAAAGGGCACGCATAATCTTTGTGCAACAAAGCGTTTTGGTGCGCCAAAGGGCGCAAATAACTTTATGTCGACAATGCTTTTGGTGCACCAAAGGCGTGCTTTGTCTCCTGTTGTCAAAAAATTTCGTGCGCCAAAGGCGCACGCTTTCTCCTGTCGACAGCAACTCTCATGCGCCTTTTAAAAGTGGGTGGCGCATTTATGACCAGCTAACCTATATATATATATGGTTTGCGCGCCCAAATGTCATTTTTATTATTCACTCGAGCACGTGATTTTTATGAGCCTGTCAGCCTCTGCCTCGTCCTTTTCATCGCCTTGTGGACCCGTTCCCGAGCTTTTTCTATTTATCCGGTATGAGGTGTTTTTCTCTCTCGTGCGTTATGTGTTTTCAGTTCTTAGTGTGTTCTTGGTCTGGTTTTAGCTTGCTGGTTGGTTTTGAAATGTAAATGTGTTGGCCTAGCCTCCTCCATTTCTTTATCCGCCCCCCCATGCAATCCTTCCTCTTTCCAGATCTCTTTGGAGAAGGACGTTTTCTTGAAATAGTGGTTGTGACGCTCCCGATCTTGATCACTTTATCTACCCCCCGAGCCTTTGAAATAGGAACGAAGGAGTAGAAGGAACCTACATCATGTAAAACCCCTTTTGAGAGTTTTAGTTCTTTTTTTTTCCTCCTCGAGCGCATTTGTCACCTATGCAACATCATGAACATTTGCGCCCCTTTGGCGCATCTAACCGCCTTGTGTCTGCAACATCCCTCGCGCTCGAGGCGCACCAAGCCTCGCTTGTTGCATCATTAACCTCTACGCCTTTGGCGCACCTCTTTCGCATGTTGCAAGTGCTATGCTTGCGCCCCTTTGCGCGCGCCATCCTTTTGTCTTTGCATCACGTTTCCATGCACCCATGGCACACCCAGCTTCCATACAACACAAAGCTTTATCTGTGCAAGTATGAAGCTATAAAGACGCAGGCGCATCCCCGATTACAATAACATTATGATGTGTAAACTCTTTGTGCGCCGCGCCATATCCCTTTGGCACACGAAAAGTCAATGTTACACGATTCATCCATGCGCCGAAGGGCGCACCAAATACCAATGCAACATGAAAATTCTATGCGCCCTTTATAAAATGCAATCTGCAACATCCATGCACCATGCGCCTTATCTATTTGGCCTGCAAGTTGCAATTTTCATGCGCCCTGCGCCCTGAGCCTTAAAATCTCTAACTCTTTCTTCTGCTGACTTTCCAATGGAAGATCAAATGGCTAATTCAACCTTTTTGGATTGGGTCTCGCTTCTTCTTCATGCAGATCAGCAACTGAGTTCAAAAGAACATATGTCTACATCCAGCAAGAGACCCACCAAACCAAGAGGAAAGGCTAAGCTTACAGAGGAAGAGATGAAGTACAAATATCAAAGGGTCAGGATGCCCGAATCACAGGCTGAATGCAGTATGGATGTCAGAGACTCAGAGTTGGGTCACATTGACATGGAAGAATTCTGGGTTAGAACTCAGAAGGTTACAAGAAGTCCGTGGATGGACAAATTAATAGGCAGTGCCCTGCATTTCACCGGAGGAATCCCCATCAGTGCCATCAACAATGAATTCATGATGGTGATTGCACAATCTTACAACAAGGACACAAGATGTGTCGAAAACAGCAAGGGCGAGGTAGTCATAAACCTCACTACCCGTCATTTTGAGATAATGCTTGGCATCCCTCACCACCGGCACTTTGTGGCCGTCAGCCAAGAAGAGTGCATCAAGGCCTGGGAAGATAATGAAGACCAATGCATGCAACTAATGAATGAAGTCTACTTGAAGAACAAGAAGGTGGTAACCCGGTGGCCCCAAATCATCCACCGCAGTGACTTCTCAGAAGAGCTCAGCGATACCATTACCTTCTTGAGCGAGTCTTGGATTTCGACACCCATTACTTCCATAACCTGGATCTTTGCGCTACTTAGAAATGATGAATAATAATGTGCCTGAGCAGCACTTTTGCTGGGGAGAAATAATAAGCAGCACCATCTCCGAGCAGCTACAACAATTCGCCACAACGGGAGTGTTCCATATGAACTCCTACGTAGTCTACGCTGCAGCGTCGGAGAGGGATTATCCAGGGCTAAACCGAAGTGGAATTTGGCCTCAGGTCAAAATATATGAATATTATCCAGAACTAAGGCTGGAGAATAGCATCCCTCAATTCACCAAAATTAATGATGCTTTCTTCTATCACATCATTTCCTGTTGAGGCCAAATCTAACTCATGGTCACACGACCAAAAACATTGTGTCAACCATGGAGAAATGGGGAGCCCTGTTCACCTAGTTTCCCACATTTACCTATCTGAGGGCGGTCAACTTCTTGGGCGCGAGCCAACCAAAGCTACCGAGGTATCTTTGGACCTAAGCGATTCTACTAGAGCTATCAAGGCAGCTGGTCACATACCATGAGAAATGCCTCAAAAGAAAGAAGGGTGGAACTCCTTTCCCCCTCATAGTGGGCCGATACACATTCTCCACCCATCACAAGGTGAAGGAAATGTTCGCAGAGCTGGAGTTGCTCAATTTGAAACATGACTTCCCGGCCAGGCCTACCTTTGACCCAAGGGCTGCTGCCAAGAGCTAAGCTTGATCCGATCCATGTCCCTCAAATTGAGGATATTTACATTGGACGTCATCCACGAGGTGGAACTCGAGAAAAAAGGATCATTCTCACTTAGCATTGGCAGAAATTATCCAATACGGAGTGGCCATTATCCCCAAAGGCTTCCAAACTATAGAAGATGAAGTAGACAAGGTGTATAATGACACGAACAGGATGATTGGCCCTTCCCACCATTGTGAAGCAAGGCTCCTCAAACAATTGAGGAGAGGGTTAAGGAGACTATGCACGTAATGCAGCAGCACCGGTGCCGCATGAGCAGGCTGATCTACCTCGGGGTAGATTTCACAACCTCCCCATTGGGTAATGCACCTCCAAGGTCCAAGAAGCAGCTAAAAGGCAAAGGTGTGGAAGGTGAATCCAGCACCATTCAAGAAGAAGCCCCGAGAGTCCTCTTCCACACGGCGCGTAACAAGTAATAACTCTGGATTCGCCAGAGAAAGAAGCGGCGGAGGATAGTCCCATACACCCATCCACTCAGGATGTTGGCATTGCTACAACCATAGAAGTCCCTTCTATCCCTTCTTCTTCTCTTCCTTCCCCTCCTCGAGTGACTCACGCGACCACCCCTTTGGTCGCGTCCTCTGTCCCATCTTCTACTCTTTCCCCGCCTCTTTGTCTATCTTCTCCTCCCTCGCTGATCTTTCCTCCTCCATTTCTTCCCTCATCTCTGAGCTCTCTTCCCTTCCTATGTCTTCCGCAGCTGTAGTTTCCCTTCCTCCCGTGGACACTTCTTCGGCTATTCTCTCAATGCCGCCTCCGCGTGTCTCCACGTTTTTCCCCTCTTCTACTGCAGCTGCCCCCTCCTTCGTTTCTGGTCCTTCTTCCATAGGACCAGCCTGGATCTCTCAGTAGCTGAGCCAACAAAAGAGGAAATTTCCCATCGCTCCGATGGACTTTTCAGTGATTCCAGCCAAAGGGGCAAAGAAGCAAAAGCCTGTAACACGCTTCTCTCAAAGTGCTGCGGTGAGAGAGTTATGGAAATAGCATACCCGATCCCCTCAAGGAGAAAAAAGATCTGTCTCCGACAGATTTTACTGTGACTCAAGTCACAAGGGGATGTCTTCTGAAAGTCTCCAGGGGGAAGCTCTTTCCGCAGTCGATGCCCTCTGCAAAAAGCTTCAAGAAATAAAAGAAGAGAAAAGGCTATTGAAGGAGCAGAACAAATATCTGCTTCAAGCCTTACAGAAGATGGGTAGTGCACCTCCCACGACTGCCGCCGAGACTTCTGAGCTTCTCAGCCAGGAGAAAATCAATGAATATTCAAAGATCGGTGAGCAGGGTATGGCCGTTTCTGCTTGGAGGAGCCAGATCCTCAAGGACAGTGAAAGAGTGATCGCCGAGTATGTCAATTCATATCTAAACATCAGAAAGGCGAACAAGGAACTCCAAGCATTAGCGGGTCCCATATCAGAAGAGCTAGAACATGCTAGACTCCAACATGAGACCTTTCAACAAATGTTTGACTGTTCAGTCGAAGATCTGGTCAAGTTCGGAGTTTTCGGCCATCCAAGGGCCCTCAACAAAACCATGTCCACTCTGGACTATCGGATAGATCAGCTGGAATTTGTTCTAGAAAAGATAGACAAGGTGAAGGAAGAGGCCCTGGATGCGATGCATCAAATGGAGTGAATTGTTCTTAACATGTCTCCAGGGCTGCTCACTCCTTCCTTTACCATGAGATCAACTGATGAAACTATCCGGATCTTCAAGGAGATCGCTTCTCAAGGAACGGGGCCAGAGGTCACATTTGACACTGAATCTATCAACAACCTGCTGGCCTATAGGGACTTCATCGGGTTCCTCATCGAGGTGGAGAAAGATTATTCTAAACTCCCAGAAAAGCTCATAAGCGAGCGGGGGACTTGCGAAGCAATTAGCGAACGGCACAAGGATCCATCACAGGATCAATTTGGGCCCATGATTAACAAGTTTTTAGAATACCGCGCTCAGTTCCACATATCATCTCTCGAGCAAGATCGAAGCTGTGCAACCCCTTTCGGCCGCGGGATGACGATGATGAGTATTTGCTTCTTTTTCTTCTTCCTCTTCTTCTTCTTCTCTCTATTCTCCGTCTTTCTTGTTGAAATGTCTAAAGTGTGCTTTGGCATAAATGATGACATCATCCATGTTACATCATGGGATGATGTCATCCATCAAGTGTCAAAAGTCAACATGACTTTTAGATATTTTGTAAATATCTTTGTAAATATTTGTTGGCTCCTTTTTTTGCTTTCCTTCTCCTCTCTTCTATAAATCTTTGAATACTTGTTGTATTAGTGGTGAACATTTTTAGATGAAAATAGAAGTGAGGAGAGAAAGACTTTGAGCTTTCTTGTAACAAAAGAAAACAAGAATACAAATATTAAGACTTTGTGCTCAATATTGTGTTATGCATTAGATCTTCCTTACATTATATCTCGTATGTGTTTAATCTGTTGGATTCATATCTACTTTTCTGTCATTTGCTCATCAAGATTTCTTTGTTTATTTATGCAAGTAGGTTTGGCTCATTTACTACCAACCCAAAAACATAAATCTTCCGACCTTTCGCTTTGGAATTCATTTCTTTTCTTCCTTCGGATCTATTCTTTCTCTTTTCCCTCTTTCATTCCTTTCTTTTCGCAGCCTAAAACACTCTCTTTGGGATGAGATCCCAAACCCTCGAAGGCAGAATCTGTGAGACTTGCATAGATTCCTACTGGTAGAATAGCAATAAACTAGTTTCGCTTTGCTGACTCAAAGAGGGGCTAAGCCCTGCACACTGTTGGCTCGTCTATCCATAGATCTGTCCAGGCGACAGATTTTTGGACCAACAGTTTTTGGCGACTCCGCTGGGGATCGAATAGATCTGTCAGATCTATGATGGTAGTAAGATAAAAAATCAGAAAAAATCAAAAGATTGCTGCCTGTTTGCAAATCTGAACTTTTTGTTAAAAATCCAAAAATTTGCAAAAGTGCTCAAATTGAAAAATTTTCTTCTGAGAGTCATAGATCTGGTCCAGTTAAAGATCTTTAGTTCGCTGAGTTTTTGAAAAAATCAGTATTTTGCCATAGATCTGAGTTTTTGACTGTTTGCAAAAAGTTTGAAACCCTCTAAAAAAGTTAAAATCAGATCAGAAAATCAGCTTACTAATCTTCCCTGCCATCTTATCCTCATTGTAATTTGTCATTTAACCGCAATCGGTTTTCTGAAGAGGATAGTTTTTAAATATCTAGAAAAGTGCCTGCTGCTGGTTTTTGACAGAAAAACCAGAAAATCAGCAAGTACAACCAAAAAGAAAGTTTAAATCTGTGCCATAACATTGCAGATCTGGAAGGAACACTGGCGAGTGAACCTTTACGTGCGGCGAGCAAGCCCGTGGAGAAGCTGATCCTACTTTCGATCCGCTTCAAAGGCACAATTTTAGCGTAACATTCGCACGCTTTTTCAACACTAAGCTCGGCAGCCGGTCATCCAGGAGTGTCTCACCTTCACAAAGAAAAAGTATTTTACAGGGGGCATCCACATCCCTTTGTAGTGCCTTGCTACTCAGCGGAACTACAATTCCAGCTCGTGTTCTCTTTCCGGATTTTTAGATGGCGGTACCATGGGGAAATGCGATGGGTCCTTTGGCTTTACCACATCCAGTTCACGCTCTCCCTCACGGAAATCGAAATAATTTTCCCAAATTCGATGGGAGTAGAAATCAAAGCACGGATTCCCACATATCTGCATTCATCATGTCATGCAGTATTTTGGATGTGACCCATGAAGATGTGTTGGTTCGCCTTTTTCTGGAAACTCTACAAGGACCTGCAGCTGAATGGTTTCAGCATTTGCCGGCCGGATCTATCACCAGTTGGGCCACCTTACGGGATGCTTTCGAAGATAGATACAAGCCTTCAGAGGATGCATTTGCATTATTATCACGGATCACTCACCTGAAGAAGGAGGCGAATGAGACCATGCGTGATTTTGTCACCCGGTTCAATGCGCTAATCAACCGTGTCCCTGTTGCCATGCTTCTAATGCCGAGAAAATCAAAAGTGTTTCTTCGTAAACGCTATGAGCTCGAAAGTTAGTTTCTTGCTCCTTCAGGAATGAGTTGCCACCTTGGTTCTCACCCAAGCCACTGCCATTCGCATAGAGGATAATCTGATAATATCCGGTGAATTAAAAAAGGAATTAGCCAAGCCTAAATCTTTGGGCCCTTCACCCACCACTTCGTCTGATCCAGCATTCCAAAAGATGGCAAACGATTTGCTCGCATTGAAGAAGCAGTTAGCCCATACCGGGATATTCCGCAGAGGAATTTCATTCCTAACAATGTTTCACAAAGACCGCGCTTACCTACAGCAGCTCCACGGTTAGCACTTGAAGCTCCTCCGGTCAATGCTCCTGAGATTGAAGAAGAAGAGCAAGTATTATGAAGAACCTTCATCTCAAGGCGAAGATGATCAAGATGTCGGTGAACCGACTGGTGACTCTACTATCGGGTATATGGAATTTGATGAGGAAGAATCTGATGAAGAAGAGGGTACTCAGGGCTATGCAAGCGGACAGTCATACGCTGTTTTTACTCATTCGCAAGGAAAAGAAGCGGAAGTTGCTGCCCATGTCCAGCAGGAGAAGGCCGTGTCAAATGCGCCTCCGATCATTGCTAAAAGAGGTAATCCTCTTCCTACTCAACTCCCTGGCAAATCTTTTACAAAGAAATCTTTTTCCCCTATCTCTCCTCCAAATCAGTCCTCTCACATTCCTACTAAGACCACCAATCCTATTCCATCATCGCGAGGTGAGGGACTCATTCCTTTACCAACGCAACCCTTGGCTGCATTTGATATTATAGATCATGCAAAAAAGACCAAGATCCAAATGTCTGAAGCTGAGTATCTTCAGTCAAACCCCGAACAGCTTGTAAGATTGACTAAGTATATCCAAAGTCAAGCTGTTATATCTAATCAGGTTTCCCCAAAAGGAATCCTTTCCGCTCCCCCTGAATCCCATATAAATGTAGCTTCAACATCTACGTCAGGCAAGATAGAGCCTTTCTATCTCTCTCTGCTAATCAATGGTCACAAGCTGAGTAATTGCATAATTGATTCCGGGGCTTCTGACAACGTCATGCTGGCAAAATTCACCCATGCTTTGGGCCTCACTCTTACCAAGCCTTTCGGCAGATGTTATTCTTTGGAAACTAAGCAAGTTCCGTTGGTTGGCCAAATCAAGGACGCGCAATTTGCATTTGCGGCTTTCCCGGATAAGAGAGTAAAAATGACAGTCCTCGTTGCTGACATTCCGGCAGCATATGGAATATTGCTGGGAAGAAGTTTTTGCAGCGAAGTTGGTGGAGAAATTCATATGGGTGGTCTAAAGCTAGAATTCCATTCAAATGCGTAATGCAAACTTTGGAGCCGAATCCCAAAAGAAGTACTTGGTCACTAGCTCAAGACCCCAAAGCTCAAATCCTTTTGAATCATCGGGGATGGGGAATTACTTCTTATCTACTGAGATGGATAAAATGGGTGTCCTCATTCAAGAAGGAGATCTTAATAAAATCTGGACATTGCAATTCGATGGGGAGTCAGGCAACTAGTGGATGTGGCGCTGGGGCCGTGCTGATATCTCTTGAGGAAGAAGTCATTCCTCTCTCTTTCAAATTGCAGTTTTTCAACACTAACAATACTGCTGAGTATGAATCTCTCTTACTCGGTATGCAAGCCGCAAAAGAAAGAGGAATTAAAAATTTAAAAGTACAAGGTGATGCTGAGCTAGTTGTAAATCAAGTCAAAAGGATTTACCAAGTAAAGAATGAAAGGCTCAGACATTACCGTAATGCAGTATGGGACAGCATCGAAGAATTTGATGCTTTTTCAATAGAGGCGATTCCAAGAGCCCAAAATGACATGGCTGATTCATTGGCTGTTTCAGCATCTCTCATGCTCCCACATCCAGGTTTGAAAATGAACAAGTACACCATTGAGGTGGTTTTCCGCCCGAGCGTGCCAGATAATTCTCAGCATTGGCAGGTGTTCAATGATGATAATCAACTCATTGCCTTTCTGGAGAAGGCAGAAAATTTTAAAGAATTGCATTTTGAAGGATCTACTTCCACTTGCCGTGAGTCAGTCACCGACCAAGGCAATGAATCTGAAGGTAACGATGGCATATGTCAGCTCAAGGGAAATAAAATTCCAAAGGGCCTGGTTTCTCTGGAGCGCTGTTTGACAGGCATGACCGTTTTGTAAGAAAGAAGAGGTGAGATGATCCTGGCTCGTCCCCAGAAACCGAACCGGTCAATATAGGTTCGATAGAACACCCGCAATTCGTGAACATTGGCAAATGTTGCACGCCTGAAGAGAAGTGAAAATTTGTCAAGTTGCTGAAAAAATATATGGATGTATTGGCATGGTCTTATGCCAATTTAAAGTCCTTCAAGCCGAAGGACGTTCAGCACGATATTCCATTGAAAGACGATGCCAAAGCCTTCCGCCAGAAGCAGAGGCACTATAATCCCAAGATTTCGGGTACCATCCAGGCTGAAATTCAGAAGATGCTAGACGCAAGAATCATCTTCCCTATCCATCACAGCACTTGGGTAGCAAATATTGTGCCAGTACGCAAGAAAAACGGCGAGATACGCATATGCGTAGACTTTCAAAATTTGAATCAAGCTTCGCTGAAAGACAACTACCCTCTTCCGATAATGGATCAAGTTCTGCAAGCAGTAACTGGATCAGAAATGCTGTCCATGCTTGATGGTTTTTCAGGCTACAATCAGATTGAAGTCTCGCCTGAAGATCAATTCAAAACAACATTCACTACTCCCTGGGGTACATTTGCCTACAGCAGGATGCCTTTCGGCCTAACTAATGCTGGTGCCACTTTTCAACGGGCCATGGACTTTGCATTCAAAGGTATGATGGGGAAAGTCATTGTGGTTTATTTAGATGACTTAACCGTGTTCTCTAAGCAGCAAAATGATCATTGTGATCATTTGGAGCAAGTTTTGGCCAGGTGCCGAGAACATGGGATTTCCCTAAACCCAAAAAAGTCTGTTTTTGGAGTCAAGGAAGGGAAGTTGCTAGGCCATGTGGTCAGAAAAGAAGGAACAAAGATAGATACTGAAAGAGTTAAGGCTATTCAAAGCCTTACTCTGCCTACAAGCAAGACTGGTGTTCATTCTTTCTTTGGAAAGGTGAACTTTCTCAGGCATTTTGTTCCTGACTTTGCCGAGAAGACCTGTCACATATTAAACATGATGAAGGGGTCACCAAATTTCAGATTGAGTGAGGATGGGAAAAGGTCATTTGAAGAAATAAAAGCACGTTGCTCATGCACCAGTCTGGTATGTCCCGACTTCTCCAAGGACTTCATCATGTATAGTTATGCATCTCGAGCATACCGTGTATCCGCAATCTTAATGCAAAAGAATTGAAGACATTGAGTCCCCGATTGCATTCATGAGTTCTCCCTCAAGCTTCACGAACTAAAGATGACTCAATTGGAAAAGCACGCCTTTGCCGTTGTCAAAGCAAAGTGAAGAATTTCAGGTATTACATTCTAAACTCGCATACGGTGGTGTTTGGTCCACGACACGGCGGTGAAATCAATTCTAACTCAGCGGGGAGTTAGGAAGCTTGCGAGGAAATTGGATCGCAAAGGTCCAGGAGTATGACTGGACTTTAAACCAACCAAGCCGGTAAGGGGCAAGGGCACTGTGTCGGCCTAATGGCTGAAAACAAAGATTCGAAAAACCTGGTGAAAGGGGTGACTATACCGATGAAAGACGGACCGGCAGGGAGAGCACGATTCTCTCGCCTCTGCGGTTCTATTTGTTGCAACTAGTGATGAGTGGTACTTCAACATCGCTTTCTTCCTTACCTATGGCGAATGCCCGATGCACCTAATCGTAAAGGAGAAGCGCACTATAAAGCTCAGGGTGGCTAAATATGTCATCTGGGATGATGACTTATATAAGCACGGGATAGATGGCATCTTCCTGCGATGTGTCGACAAGCCCCAGCAAGTAAAACTACTGGAAAGTTTTCACAATTCAGCTTGTGGAGGGCATTTCTCTTCATCCGTAACTGCACACAAGATCATTCGAGCCAGGTATTATTGGCCGACGCTCTTTCAAGATACAGCCACCTGGGTGGCGAAATGTGAACCCTGCCAACAATTTGTTGGCAAGCCCAAGCTGGCTGCCCTTCCCCTAAGGCCGATCATTATCAATGAACCATTCAGACAATGGGGAATTGATTTTATTGGCGCACTCAATCCTCAATCGAGTGCTGGACATAGCTATGTCCTTACAGCAACGGATTACTTCACCAAGTGGGTGGAAGCCATACCTGTCAAGCACGCCACTTCTGAGGTGGTTTGTAATTTCATTAAAGAAAATATCATTGTCAGGTTCAGCGTTCCAAACAAAATCGTTGCTGATAATGCTTCTAACTTCTCCTCACGAGAAGTTATTAGTTTTTGCTATGAATATGGGATAACCTTGGCTCACGCATCCGATTATTACCCTCAGGGAAATGGTCAAGCGGAATCCAGCAATAAGAACTTGGTGACCATCATACGAAAACTGGTGGAATCAAATCAGCGGATGTGGCACAAGTCCTTATACGACGCTTTGTGGGCAGATCGTATTACTCCCAAGAGATCTCTCGGCATGTCACCTTTTCAAGTGTTATATGGCATTGATGCCGAGCTTCCCATTTCTGCGGAACTTCCTGCTCTGCGCTTGGCACGAGCCATTGAAGATGAAACTTTCCAAAGTTCTCTTGAAAAGAGAATCATGTATCTGGCAGAACTTGAAGAAAAGAGGGTAAGAGTGGTCGACAGAATCACTGAACATCAGAATCAAGTTAAGAGGCTTTTTGATAAGAAGGCCAAGCAAAGGGATTTTCAAGTGGGAGATCTCGTCCTTTTGTGGGACAAGCGAAGAGAACCAAAGGGCATGCATGGAAAGTTTGATTCCCTGTGGAGAGGGCCCTTCAAAATCAAGCAGCTCAACGGAGAGAATAGTTTCTATCTCTCATATCTAGATGGAACCGAACTCCCGCTTCCTTATAGCAGGTAGCATCTGAAGATCTTCAGGAAGTAGAGCTTGCTCTCTTCTTTGTACAGTTTTGCTTTTGTTGTGTGTTTGCTTCCGTCGTGTGTTTGCTTTTGTTTTGTTGTGTGTTTTCTTTCGTTCCCCCTCCAGTCGCCCTTGTTTTTGACTCTGTTACCCAATGGATAGGCACAAGTGACCTAGGATTCTCTACCCCCGAGTTCGCTCAGGGATAGTCCCCAGAAAGAGCCAGCTGTTATCCCGTAAAATTGACAAGGGCAATTTTACCGATAACCATACCAAAAATTTTGTTCCGATCCCTCGTTAAGGATCCCTTGTGTTCAAAATGTTGTAAAATCCCTTCCCGGGAAATCTAGTTTTCGAACTTAGTCTTTTTTGGCTGGGCGCATGAAATTGCTTTCCAACACTAACTTTTGATGCGCCCCCTTAAAAGCCTTTGGCGCATGGTTTTCAATGTCAACACAACTTTTCATGCGCCAAAGAATGTTGAACCTTCCCTGTGTGTGCCAAGGCGCATGCGCTTGTGTTAGTACAACTTTTTTTGCACCACTCTTTGGTGCGCATAATCTTTGTGCAAAAACGCGTTTTGGTGTGCCAAAGGGCGCACCTAACTTTATGTCGACAATGCTTTTGGTGTGCCAAAGGCACGCTTTGTCTCTGTTGTCAAAAACTTTCGTGGACCAAAGGGCACACGCTTTCTCCTATCAACAACAACTCTCATGCGCCTTTTAAAAGTGGGTGGCACATTTATGACCAGCTAACCTTTATATATATGGTTTGTGTGCCCAAATGTCATTTTCATTATTCACTTGAGCACGTGATTTTTCTTAGCCTGTCCACCTCTGCCTCGTCGTTTTCATCACCTTGTGGACCTGTTCCCGAGCTTTTTCTATTTATCTAGGTATGAGGTGTCTTTCTCTCTCGTGCATTTTGTGTTTTCAGTTCTTAGTGTGTTCTTGGTCTAGTTTTAGCTTGCTAGTTGGTTTTGAAGTGTAAATGTGTTGGCCTAGCCTCCTCCGTTTGCTGTCTGCCCCCCCCATGCAATCCTTCCTCTTTCTAGATCTGCTGGAGAAGGACGTTTTCTTGAAACAGTGGTTGTGACCCTCCTGATCTTGATCACTTTATCTACCCCACTGAGCCTTTCAAATAGGAACGAAGGAGTAGAAGGAACCTACATCATGTAAAACCCCCTTTTGAGAGTTTTAGTTCTCTGTTTTCCTCCTCAGGCGTATCTGTCACCCCTGTAACATCATGAACATTTGCGCCCCTTTGGCACATCTAACTGCCTTGTAATCTGCAACATCCCTGCGCCCGAGGCGCACCCAACCTGCTTGTTGCATCATTAACCTCTGCGCCCTTTGGGACGCCTCTTTCGCATGTTGCAAGTGCTATGATCGCACCCCTTTGGCGCACCATCCTTTTGTGCTGCATCACATTTCCATGCGCCCATGGCGCACCCAGCTTCCATGTAACACAAAGCTTTATCTGCGCAAGTATGAAGCTATAAAGACGCAGGCGCATCCCCAATTACAATAACATTATGTTGTGTAAACTCTTTGAGCGCCGCGCCATATCCCTTTGGCGCACGAAAAGTCAATGTTACACGATTCATCCATGCGCCGAAGGGCGCACCAAATACCAATGCAACATGAAAATTCTATGCGCCCTTTATAAAATGTAATCTGTAACATCCATGCACCATGCGCCTTATCTATTTGGCCTCGCAAGTTGAAATTTTCATGCGCCCTGCGCCCGAGCCTTAAAATCTCTAACTCTTTCTTCCCTGACTTTCCAATGGAAGATCAAATGACTAATTCAACCTTTTTGGATTGGGTCTCGCTTCTTCTTCATGCAGACCAGCAACCGAGTTCAAAAGAACATATGTCTACATCCAAAGAAGAGACCCACCAAACCAAGAGGAAAGGCTAAGCTTACAGAGAGGAAGAGATGAAGTACAAATATCAAAGGGTCGGGATGCCCGAATCACGGGTTGCAGTATGGATGTCGGAGACTTAGAGTTGGGTCACATTGACATGGAAGAATTGCGGGTTAGAACTCGGAAGGTTACAATAATTCCGTGGATGGACAAATTAATAGCGATTGCCCCGCACTTCACGGAGGAATCCCCGTCGGTGTCGCCAACAATGAATTCATGATGGTGATTGCACAATCTTACAACAAGGACACAAGATGTGTCGAAAAACAAGCAAGGGCGAGGTAGTCATAAACCTCACCGCCCGTCATTTTGAGATAATGCTCAGCATCCTCACCATCGACACTTTGTGGACGTCGGCAAAAAGAGTGCATCAAGGCCTGGGAAGATAATGAAGACCAATGCATGCGGCTAATGAACGAACTCTACTTGAAGAATAAGAAGGTGGTAACCCGATGGCCCCAAATCATCCACAAGTAGTGACTTCTCGTAAGAGCTCAGCGATACCATTACCTTCTTGAGCAGAGTCTTTGGGCTTCTCGATGCCCATTACTTCCATAAATAGATGCTTTGCGCTACTTGGAAATGATGAATAAGAATGTGCACGAGCAGCGCTTTTCTTTGGGAGAAATAATAAGCAAAGCACCATCTCCGAGAAGCTACAACAATTCGCCACAATGGGAGTGTTCCATATGAACTCCTACGTAGTCTACTGCAGCATCGGAGAGGGATTATCCAGGGCTAAACCGAAGTGGAATTTGGCCTCAGGTCAAAATATATGAATATTATCCAGAACTAAGGTTGGAGAATAGCATCCCTCAATTCGCCAAAATTAATGATGCTTTCTTCTATCACATCATTTTCCTGTTGAGGCCAAATCTAACTCATGGTCACATGACCAAAAACATTGTGTCAACCGTGGAGAAATGGGGGCCCTGTTCACCCAGTTTCCCACATTTACCTATCTGAGGGTGGTCAACTTCTTGGGCGAGCCAACCAAGCTACCGAGGTATGCTGGACCTAAGCTGATTCTACTAGAGCTATCAAGGTAGTTGGTCACATACCATGAGAAATGCCTCAAAAGAAAGAAGGGTGGAACTCCTTTCCCCCTCATAGTGGGCCGATACACATGCTCCACCCATCACAAGGTGAAGGAAATGTTTGCAGAGCTGGAGTTGCTCAATTTGAAACATGACTTCCCGCCCCAGCCTACCTTTGACCCAAGGGGCTGCCTGCCAAGAGCTAAGCTTGATCCGATCCATGTCCCTCAAATTGAGGATATTTACATTGGACGTCATCCACGAGGTGGAACTCGAAGAAAGGATCATTCTCGCTTAGCATTGGCGGAAATTATCCAATACGGAGTGGCCATTGTCCCCAAAGGCTTCCAAACTATGGAAGATGAAGTAGACAAGGTGTATAATGACACGGGCTAACGGGATGATTGGCCCTTCCCAGCCATTGATAGAAGCAAGGCTCCTCAAACAATTGAGGAGAGGGTCAAGGAGACTATGCGCAGAACAGAGCACTGGTGCCGCATGAACGGGCTGATCTACCTCGGGGTAGATTTCACAACCTCCCCATTGGGCAATGCACCTCCAAGGTCCAAGAAGTAGCTAAAAGGCAAAGGTGTGGAAGGTGAATCCAACACCATTCAAGAAGAAGCCCCCGAGAGTCCTCTTTCCACAGCGCCAGAACAGGTAATAACTCTGGATTCGCCAGAGAAAGAAGCAGCGGAGGATAGTCCCATACGCCCATCCACTCAGGATGTCGGCATTGCTACAACCATAGAAGTCCCTTCTATCCCTTCTTCTTCTCTTCCTTCCTCCTCGGGTGACTCACGCGACCACCCCTTTGGCCGCGCGTCCTCATCCCTTCTTCTACTCTTTCCCCTGCCTCTTCGTCTATCTTCTCCTCCCTCGCTGATCTTTCCTCCTCCATTTCTTCCCTCATCTCTCGAGCTCCCTTCCCTTCCTATGTCTTCCGCAGCTGTAGTTTCCCTTCCTCCCGTGGACACTTCTTCGGCTATTCTCTCAATGCCGCCTCCGCGTGTCTCCACGTTTTTCCCTCTTCTACTGCAGCTGCCCCCTCCTCCGTTTCTGGTCCTTCTTCCATAGGACCAGCCTGGATCTCTCAGCAGCTAAGCCAACAAAAGAGGAAAGTTCCCATCGCTCCGATGGACTTTTCAGTGATTCCAGCCAAAGGGGCAAAGAAGCAAAAGCCTGTAACACGCTTCTCTCAAAGTCTTTGCAGTGAGAGAGTTATGGAAATAGCATACCCCGATCCCCTCAAGGACAAAAAATATCTGTCTCTCGACATATTTTACCGTGACTCAAGTCACAATGGGGACGTCTTCTAAAAGTCTCGTGGGGAAGCTCTTTCCGATCGATGCCCTCTACAAAAAGCTTCAAGAAATAAAAGAAGAGAAAAGGCTACTAAAGGATCAGAACAAATATCTGCTTCAAGCCTTACATAAGATGGGTAGTGCACCTCCCACGACTGCCACCGAGACTTCTGAGCTTCTCAGCCAGAGAAAATCAATGAATATTCAAAAATTGGCGGCAGTGGTATGGCCGCTTTCGCTTGGAGGAGCTAGATCCTCAAGGACAGTGAAAGAGTGATCGCCGAGTATGTCAATTCATATCTAAACATCAGAAAGGTGAACAAGGAACTCCAAGCATTAGCGGGTCCCATATCAGAAGAGCTAGAACATGCTAGACTCCAACATGAGACCTTTCAACAAATGTTCGACTGTTCAGTCGAAGATCTGGTCAAGTTCATAGTTTTCAGCCATCCAAGGGCCCTCAACAAAACCATGTCCACTCTGGACTATCGGATAGATCAGCTGGAATTTGTTCTAGAAAAGATAGACAAGGTGAAGGAAGAGGCCCTAGATGCGATGCATCAAATGGAGCGAATTGTTCTTAACATGTCTCCAGGGCTGCTCACTCCTTCCTTTACCATGAGATCAGCTGATGAAACTATCCGGATCTTCAAGGAGATCGCTTCTCAAGGAACGGGGCCAGAGGTCACATTTGACACTGAATCTATCAACAACCTGCTGGCCTGTAGGGACTTCATCGGGTTCCTCATCGAGGCAGAGAAAGATTATTCTAAACTCCCAGAAAAGCTCATAAGCGAGTGGGAGACTTGCGAAGCAATCAGTGAACGGCACAAGGATCCATCACAGGATCAATTTGGGCCCATGATTAACAAGTTTTTGGAATACCGCGCTCAGTTCCACATATCATCTCTCGAGAGTAGCATCGAATGTGCAACCCCTTTCGGCCGCGGGATGACGATGACGAGTAGCTGCTTCTTTTTCTTCTTCTTCTTCTTCTTCTTCTTCTCTCTATTCTCCGACTTTCTTGTTGAAATGTCTAAAGTGTGTTGGCACAAATGATGACATCATCCATGTTGCATCATGGGATGATGTCATCCATCAAGTTGTCAAAAGTCAACATGACTTTTAGATATTTTGTAAATATCTTTGTAAATATTTGTTGGCTCCTTTTTTGCTTTCCTTCTCCTCTCTTCTATAAATACTGGAATACTTGTTGTATTAGTGGTGAACATTTTTTAGATGAAAATAGAAGTGAGGAGAGAAAGACTTTGAGCTTTCTTGTAACAGAAGAAAACAGTAATACAAATATTAAGACTTTGTGCTCAATAGCTGTGTTATGCATTAGATCTTCCTTATGTTAGATCTGTATGTGTTTAATCTGTTGGATTCATATCTACTTTTCTGTCATTTGCTCATCAGTATTGCTTTGTTTATTTATGCAAGTAGGTTTGGCTCTGTTTACTACCAACCCAAAAACATAAATCTTCTGACCTTTCTGCTTTGGAATTCATTTCTTTTCTTCCTTCGGATCTGTTCTTTCTCTTTTCCCTCTTTCATTCCTTTCTTTTCGTAGCTCGAAACACTCTCTTTGGGATGAGATCCCAAACCCTGAAGGCGTAATCTGTGAGACTTGCATAGATTCCTCGCTTTGGTAGAATAGCAATAAACCCGCCGTTTTGCTGACTCAAAGAGGGGCTAAGCCACGCACATCTGTTGGCTCGCCTATCCATAGATCCGTCCAGCATGATTTTTGGACCGACAACACAAAATGCTAAAAAAGGGTGTAGAGGGATTTTTGGCACAACTATTTTCATTGGAGGCTCATCATTATAAGGACATTATACCGTCATATATGTAAGCAGTGTTGGATGCACACTCTGTTGTATTTGAAAATATACCAAAGGGATTACTTCTAAAGAGAGATTATGATCATGCTATTCAGTTATTACCAAGAATTCAACCGCCTAACATCAGACCTTATAGGTACCCATATGTGTAAAAGAGTGAAATTGAAAAGATTGTACAAGAGATGTTGGAAGCAGGAATTATCTTTCATAGTCATAGTGCTTATTATTCTCCAATAGTGATGGTACGGAAGAAAGATGACATGTGGTGCATGTGTCCTAATTATAGGGAACTTAATAAGTACACAATCAAAGATAAATTTCCTATTCCTATAATTGATGATTTTCTTGATGAGTTATATGGTGTTGTTTATTTTACAAAGCTTTATCTTCGTTCGGGATACCACCAAATTAGAATCAATGATGAGGATGTTCATAAAACCGCCTTTCGGACACATGAAGGCCATTATGAATTCCTAGTAATGCCTCTTGGACTTAAAAATGCACCTTCTACATTTCAAAGTTTGATGAATTCTATTTTTAAGTCATTCCTACAGAAATTTGTCTTAGTGTTTTTGATGATATATTAATTTATAGAAATACATGGGAGGAACATTTGCATCATGTAAGGTTTTGGAAACCCTTGAGCAACATTAACTTTATGCAAATCCCTCTAAGTGTTCTATTGGACTCAAGGAGGTTGAATATTTGGGTCACATTGTCTCTCATGAAGGGGTTAAAGTGGATCCTAATAAGATCAAAGCCATGATGGAGTGGAAGGTTCCAAAATCCTAAAGAATCTACGAGGATTTTGGATCTTACAAGTTATTACTGAAGATTTGTAAAGAATTATGGAAGCATATCTGCACCTCTCACAGCTTTATTAAAGGAATCCTTCCATTGGAGTGAGGATGTAACCAAATCATTTGAGAAACTAAAGGAGGCCATGTGCACCACTCCAGTCTTGGCTACTCTAGATTTTTCCAAAACATTCATTGTTGAATGTGATGCATCAGGGGTGGATATGGGGGAAGTTCTCATGCAAGAAGGTCATCCTATTTCCTTTTGAGCTGTCAATTCAAAGGTAATAATCTTTCCAAGTTGACTTATGAGAAGGAAATTCTAGCCATACTTCATGCAGTAAAGCAATGGAGACCATATCTCATAGGAAGACACTTTAAAGTGAAGACAGATCATGATAGTCTGAAATACTTCTTGGAGCAATGTTTATCATCTGAAGAACAACAAAAATGGGTCTCCAAGATGTTGGGATATGATTTTGAGATTATCTATAAGAAAGGGAAGGAGAATGTAGTTGCGGATGCTCTGTCGCAGAAAGATGAATCAACTACAGCCTTGTTATGTGCCATATCCATATTATAGGAAGATTGGATAGATGAGGCAAGGTCTGAATGGAGAAATGACCCAACCACACAAAACCTCATTCATCATCTCCAGAATGATCCAAGAATGTCTGAAAAAATTGTATTGAAAGGGGATGCTTTATGGTATAAAGATAGATTATACCTATGTAAGAACTCCACTCTTAAAAATAGGATTCTATCTGAGATTCACTCTTCTCCAATAGGGGGCACTCTAGATTCTTGAAGAATTATCATCGAGTCAAACAAGATTTATTTTGGGAAGGTCTCAAAGGGGATGTCTAAAAATTTGTGGCAGAATGCATGGTTTGTCAACAAAATAAGGGTGAAATAGTTCGATCCCTAGGTCTTCTACAACCTCTATCTATTCCTAGCTAGCGGTGGGAAGAGGTTTCCATGGACTTTATCATAGGATTGCCTAAATTTGAAGGAAAAAATTTCATCATGGTTGTGGTGGATAGACTCACCAAATATGCTCATTTTTGTACCTTGGCACACCCATTTACTGCAAGCACGGTAGCAAACCTTCATGGACACATTTCAGAAGCTTCATGGAACACCAAAGATTATAGTAAGTGATCGAGACCCTATATTTACTAGTAATTTTTGGAATGATTTATTCTCATGTTTGGGTACTCAGTTAACTCATAGCTCTTCTTATCATCCCCAATCGATTGTCAAACAAAAGTTGTAAATAAGTGTTTGGAGGGATATCTTGGTTACTTTACATAAGATAAACAAGCAAGATGGGTCTAATGGTTTCCACTTATAGAATGGTGGTATAGCACTTCCTTCCATACTTCATCTAAAATGTCTCCTTTTTGGCACTCTATGGGTACCATCCACCATCCATCACATCATCATTAAGAAGACAACCACGGGTTAGAGCAAGTAGAAGAACACATTCAAGATCAACAAGAGGTCCTCTCTAGTCTCAAGGAGAGATTGGTCATGGAACAAAACCGCATGAAGCAATAGGCTGATCAACATTGCACAGAAAGGCATTTTGAAGTTAGTGATTGGGTTTTTTTGTGGTTACAACCATATAAGTAAATGTCTTTGAAACAACAACAAAAGGATAACAAACTTTCACCGAAGTATTATGGCCCCTATCAAGTATTGTAGAAGATTAGTATTGTAGCATACAAATTAGAACTTCCACAATCAACCAAAATACATCCAATATTTCATGTTTCTTTCTTGAAGAAAGTAATTGGATAGAGAGTATCAGCCCAAACAAAGTGTTACCTTAGCTCAATGAGAAGGGGAGAGTTATCTTGGAACCTGAATGCATCCTTCAAACATGCACTAAAATATTGAGGACACGGGTTATTACTGAGTACCTGATCAAGTGGAAGAATATGGAAAATGAAGATGCAACATGGGAAGATATGAAATTCCTATAGTAGCACCAAGAGCTTCTCAACATTAGAGACAATGTTTCTTTAAAGGGGAAGGGCATGCTACACCCTTAACCTAATGCTTGTATTAGGATATGAGTAGCTGACTTGTGGCTTACCATATCATTTTATTATATCATTTATACTTTCTCCGCTTATTAGGTCGACCTTGGTGTTGGCCATAACATATGAATAGTATATATAGGATATTTTAGGTAGTAGTTCATCATCATTTGGAGCATTTGAGTCTTCGTATATGGTTTGGAGGTTACCCCTCGAAGTGGCAAAACTATTTTAATTGCATATTGAGATCATTATTCGTAATATTGTGTTATTTGGTGTTATATTTCTTCCCATGATCTAAATTATACAAGTAATTTCATTACAAAAGCAATGGCAGAGAGGAGTGCGGGCCACCAATGAGTTTTGAAAAACTTTGAAATTTTGTGAAGGAAGTATGAAGCAAAAAGAGAGTTATGACCCACGTAAAATTAGCAATCGCCACATGTCGTGGGTAGAAGTAGAGGTGCAAGTATGCGGGGATAATTGTGAAAAATTCCTTTTTCCAAAAAAGGTGGAAATGTGTAAAATTGAGCCACGACCCCAGATCCAATCATATTGTGCCACGTGTCAGCGCCAAATCTCAAGGGCGGAGGGGTGGAGAAAAATGTCAAATTTTTTACATTTTTCCAAAAGTGTTAAAATGTCAAAAATGATCCCAAGCCCATTTCTAATCACATTGTGACATGTGGAGGGCTCAGATTGAAGGGAGAAAGGAAAATCAATGGTAACTGTGCATTTTTAGTTTGGCCGCCATTTGAGCTCCAGGAAGCTTGGAGATGTGATTTTTGCATCAATTTTCACCAAATTTTTGGTGAATTCATGTTGTTTTTTCCTTCAAGGATCAATGGAATCAATTTGAAAATTCAATTTGCAGATTTGAGGTACTTTTGAAATGAAATTTTGTTTGGGCTCAAGCAGAAATGTGAAATACTAGATCCAAAAGTTGTAGAGGCAAATTTGGAAAGTGTAAAGGTGAAATGATGGAAGAGGAAGATGTTGTGGGTACCAAAGGAAGAATACATGCTCCCATGACAAGGAATGATGAAGATTTGTAATAATTTTCATTTTTGAATTCTTGGCATCTCCTCCTTGCAAAATTAGTTAAATTTCACTTTCGTAAAGTCTTGAGTGAATTTGTAACAAACTAAGATGCCTTAAGATATTTGTTTCTTGGGAAAGAAGGATCAAATTTAAAAGAAAGTTATATAATACATGTTTTGAGACATACAAAAGGTCGGGAGTTCATTTTCATAAGAAAATTTTCAGAAAATCTCATCTTCTGAGAAAACTTTCAGAGAAACTAGCTTAGCTTCCTCTATGTTAGATTTTCATTCATGTTGAGTTGGTTATAAGTGTATAGCCATCAACAAGCTTTGAGATTGTTTAAATAACTACCCTCCTTTGATGAATCTGATAAACTTTGAGTTAATTTGTGTTAAATCTCTGGAAATTTTGTGCTTATTTCATTTCAGAATGTCTGTAAGTAGTTTTTCTAGTTCCTATTGCAATCTTGTATCAAAATCTATCTGAATCACACAGGTCTCAATCCTTGTGATAGTTTAGTGGCATCTGTAATTTCATTTTCCAGAAGATCTTTCATCTAGGAATGAAATAAATGATTTAAAATCACTTTTCTTTCATCTATTGATAGAGATTGTTTGTAAGATTTTGGGTGTACCTTAGGCATGATTTATCTTAGATTTTGATGTTTTATTGGGTTTTCTAACTCGATCCTTCATGCTAGAATCTCAAATATTGTGTGAAAAAGTGAAAATCGGGCCTCCATTGATGCACACCTTCTAGTTGAAGGAATGTTTTAACTATTTTAAAGCTTTATGTTATTGAAGTTCTCCATTGTTGTGAAGCTCCTCAAGGATCTGGAAAATTCCAATCTATCTTGTTGAACTCCCACCCAAAAATCATTCAAAATAACTAATCCTACCCTATTTTACCCCTTTTTTGACCTATATACCCACAGAAGATCAAAATCCATTTGCTAAAGTATGTAGAACATATTAGGATTTCAAAATGTCTTCAGTAACCCTTGCCTTGCATTGAAAGTATCTCCATAATCTGGAAGTGACAACTTGTGAAAGTTAGATTTGGAGTGTTGATCATATTTTCCAGAGGCCATTTCATACTATTTGTATAAATTGAGGGATAACTTCTTCTTCTTCACCATTTAAGGGTTACAAAATAGGTTCTATTACCTTGGTTGAAAGGCACAACCTAAAATAGTTAGGACATGATCAATTCCTATTTGAGTGTTATCCATCTCTCCACAAATCTGAGTGCCAGTTAGATCACATCCCTGGATATAAAATGACATCCATCATGATCTATCTTTCTTAAAGCTTCATGCCATATATTTGATGTTTTTATTTTTATTTTTGGCAAATAGTTTTTTGAAAGGGACTATACCCTTGAGAACAAAAGAGGGCCTAGAAGCTAGAATAGGAATGAGAACCAGAACAAAAAGGATCAAAATCCAAATGGGACAATGAAACCCAAAGTAGCCCAAGAGCAGCTACCCCATCAAAACAAAAACAATACAAACACTGCAGGAAAGCAGCAAAAAGATAGCAAAAAAACAACAATAATTACAAAGAAGTGCAAAAAAGCACCCACAATTACTTCTTGTGACTTTGTCGATGTTGGATTTGATATTATGCCAAGAGGTGAACATAGCCAATGTTTTCATGTGGGCAGAGTCAGTAACATCCAGCTGTTCAATGGTCCTTTTGCTTTCCTTATCTATGCCCCAAAGGGTTGCTGAACTCCGCTGAGATTGGAGACGCTGCGGACATGTTGTTCAATAAACTCTTCAATTGCCTTAAAAATGGCCATATTATAATCATGGTGAGTCTTGTCCTTCCCTAAATGGGTGTCTAAGGAGTTCAGCTTCTTGTATATATCTTCAATCTGACTATTATCCATAGCCACCTCCTCCTCCTCCTTCCTCTTACCTTTTTACTTTGCCAAGTTTTTAACCTCTTCCTTTAACAACTTCATGTCAGCTTCTAAGGCTTCTAGCCTTTTTGTGGAGCTCTCAATATGTTCTTCCTGAGAACTAGCACTACTAATATGAAGGAGGTTATGAGCAATTTAAATCTCTTGAGGAACCTTCCCCACAGTAGGGGTATCAAGGTTCAGTCTCTAGAAGACAGTAACATGTGTCTAGCCGAAGTGGAAGTGAAGGGGGTGGGAGCAGAGGTGGGGGAATGGAAGATGGAGCCAAGAAGGTTGGTAGAGGGGTGACAGTAGTAGTGGTGGGGACAGAAGGTGGAGAGATGGGGCTAGTGGCTGTGGTATTGGGTAGAGGAGGAACAGAGCCAGGGGAGGAAGGGATACCGGGAGATCGAAGAAGACACAATTTATGCAGCAAGAAAATGAGTCCCTGGTGCAATGGAACTACACGAGCATGCTTTTGAAACTCCAAAATGGAGCGCTCAAGAGAGTTAAGTAGATAGTGGGGGAAACATACCGTGTGACTCCTACGGAAGTGGTTGAGGAACACAAGATGCTTAGCAGGGCACAGTGACGAACCTCCCCTCCAAAGAAATGAAATGCACCATCATACGGGTAACCTTGTCAAAAGGTAAAGGGATCAAACTAACTTGCAGGCCCACCGTGACAAAGACCAACTTCTCAGTTCCCTCAACAAATTTCCTCTCCTCAGCTTCTCTATCAACCCTTTTATTAAAAAATTGGTACCCCTCCATGCCAAGGCCAGTCACTTCAGCAATTAACTCCTCATTGATCAAAATCTTCTACCCTCCATAATCCACAGTGCGATCCTTCCAATCCTTCACAAAATGCACCAAAATACTTTGGTCGTGGCCCTAAATCTTCTCCATAAAGTTGGTGATGCCTCCCTGGCTGAGAAGATTCCAAAGTTCCTCATTATCCTTCCATTCCGGATTTGCACTGGGCTCAATCTAGCAAGGGGATCCCCCATTATCACTATGCTTAACTGCCTACAAATAAAAATTTCAGAATCCTTAAGACTGCTAATATCAGTCTACCTTTCACTATTATTATCCATGCAATGAGATTGCTGATTAGAATAGCCATTACTTTTCCCACGAATACCTGATTGATTGCTGTTATGAACCTATGAAAGTTCACATGTGGGAACTATAGTTCTTTTGCTAGCCCACTCCAGATCATCATTATCTTTATTTCTGTTTTGGGAATCCGTAAGGCCTTGTATACAAGTTGTTGAGAGCTCAATCTTGCCCACATGTGTGAATTTCATTTCCATATAAATCCACTTGATGTTGCTCAGATCGAAAAGGAGAAAAAATTTGGGTACCAATGACCCCACTCAAAATGACAAGTTTTTGAAGAAGTTATGTCTTCTATTAATTTTTTGCATTATGTTAGGATTTATGAGGAATGTATAATAAAATTATTATAAATCAAAAAATAAATGCCAAAGATTATAGATTATAACATGTATATTACAGAATGTAATAACATTAGTGAAAGCAAATAATAGTCAAGTAATGTGATGGTAACACGAAATTTAAGTGGAGAAAACTGAAGAAACAAACCCATTAAGTAAATAATTGTATGTTATTAATAATTTATAATACATATTTTACCCCATACATCCACTTCACTTGGTCTCATGGAATGATTGCAGATATCTTTCTCAATCATTCAATATAATACAATTTCAATAATTGTTCTTCCAATTTGATATCTTTAATTATATATCAATCTAGTATTAATATATTTGTTTCTCATAGCCAATCCTAATATGGATTTACCTAATAAATAGGGTGGGTAAATAAGTTGAGACTCTTCAATATTAAATGTGTAAGATCTTTGTGGAAGATATTCATAATAAAGTTTGACAGACATACTTTTAAAATAATATTGGGGCATATTATTGTGGTAAAAGTCCCACTTGACATTATCACCCCAACACTCCCCCTTAATGTTAAGTGGGGAAGAACATTTATAAAAATATTTGACATATTTTCCTTATGCTAAGATGGATGGCATCCAAAACACATGTTCCACGGGTTTTCAACTCCACAATATACTACCACAATGTCCCATGGACTTATAAAAGTCACACACAATTGTTCCATGGGTTTGCAGTTATGTGGTGCATTAAAGTAGAGTCTCATGGGTTTTTAATTTTGTATTAAAATACCATAATGTCTCATGGATTTATGCAAACCATGAACAACACATTGAAAATTTTAGCAAGACCATGAAACCTTATTTTGCCATGGTTCAAAACAATGTGTTTCACCATTTTCTTTATGTTATTGGAATGAAACAGATGAGGGAAAGGGCCAAGAAGGAATACATGTTTATGTTGGTTAGTTGATGGTTGTTGCATGCGTTCTGACTTCTCAATCCAATGCTAACTGTGAGAGCTTCCTTTTGGCTGGGAGGAACTACCTGAAATAGAAAACAAGACCAAAAAAGAAGAGTTAAATAATATATGACAATGGACTGCCTAACGTGTGCTAGATCTAGGAATTTTGATACTCCCTAAATGGTTTTTAACCCACTGTTTAAAACAACTTAATGCGAGAGATAAGAAAATTCCTACTATAGTTGATATGATTTAGGTATTTCATTCAAGCACAATAAGAAAATATAACATAACATGCTAGGCTATAGTCAAACTGAAGGGTAGGTAGGTATTTGGGTACTAGGACTGGTCAAGGCCAGGTTCTCGGTTGTTTAGGTCACTTAGTAGAAGGTTATTTAGTTTTTTTATTGACATAGGTGTAAAAAACAGAGATCGATGATAGTCAGGTATAACCGATGATGGTTTAGAAGGGACCGAAGATGGTCATGGATAATTGGCGGTAGGGTCGGGGTGAAAGGAACTTAATAAGATCTGATTGTGGGGATTGAACTAGAGCTAAATAGAGATGGAAGGTTGATGGGGAGGTCTCTGTAAAGTCTCAAGTATACTCAGAGGTAGGTAGTAGGAGAGAATGGGTGATTTGGTGGTGTGGGTAGAGGAAATGTTTGAATCTACAAGCAGGTAGGAGATGGGAAATGGACATGTAAAGTATAAACTGATAACAGAAGTAACAAAGGCTATTATACTGAAATGGACTATGTTGGTAGAAGGTATACTTACTATGATATAAGTTTGATGGTTAAATGGTGATGGAAGTTGATTAGAAGAATGGTGTTTGGTGCCACAATAGTTTTTCTTAGAATTCTTTTGTGAGTGCAATACCTATTGATCCGACTGGTGCTAGTTGTGCATGTTTGGGTGCATGAAAAGACTCTGGTTCTTCTCACATGTAGCTCTCTTCTCATCTCCTTGAAATAAAAATGTGTCAACCCAAAAACAAGGTTGCTAAGGCTAATAAATGGTAATTGATAGTCGTTTTGTGTTGATTGGCATTAGTCTAGGGGTGACCGGCATTGGTTAAGGTGAGATTCCCTAGGTTTACTAAAAATGGCAGATCTTAGCAATCATTTCCACCAGATCTATCTATTCTCCCAGATCAAAGTGGAGGTTGCATTTTTTATGAGTGGGAATGTGGTTAGAGGAATAATATGCATTTATTTTTAGGGTTGAACTAAGTCTTAGCTCATTAAGGTAAGTGGGACCAAGTCTTAGTTATGGAAACATGTTAAGAATAGGTCTAGGGTGAGGTGGCTAGGTGAGGTGGAAATTGGCTTAATTAAAATAATTAAGTAATGAATATTATGAGGATGGATGTTAATTAAATTAAATTAATATTAACGTGGTGTTGAAGGGGCCAAGGTTAGGTTAATATGTTTGAGTTGGTTATTCGACAACGGACCAAGGGGAGTGTGACCCATTTTTGTGTCTACACAATGTTCCAAAGATTCCATAAAATCCACAATATAAAGGAACATATACCAAATAAATTCTAAGGGAAATTTATTTATATATGAAGACTTATATCATATTATGATTCCTTTTATAAATCAAATCATTCCCATAACTAATGCTTCGCTTAGGATTTACAAGTAACTTCACATAGTGTGACACATTTACTTATTACAAAATGGAGGAAGTATTGGAAGTTTACAAAAA
The DNA here is from genome assembly GCA_018340775.1 of Taxus wallichiana var. yunnanensis. Classification (NCBI taxonomy): domain Eukaryota; kingdom Viridiplantae; phylum Streptophyta; class Pinopsida; order Cupressales; family Taxaceae; genus Taxus; species Taxus wallichiana. The sequence goes on from CM031242.1 coordinate 768,234,987, forward strand.
CCATTAAGAGATGAAATTGTCATACACACTTCCTCTCAAGATTGAATATGATATGCCCAACAAGGAATTTTTTTTTATAACTTTACAAAATATATTGGATATGTCAGTTAAACATAAGTTGAGATCAATATCACCATTTAGGACTTTCTCTTGAATAAAGTGCATATGAACTTTGATATGCTTGGTCCTTTGATGCTAAACTAGATTCTTTGTAAGATAAATGTAACTCTGGTTGTCACATAGAAGAGTAGTGCTCCCTTTGATGCCCATATGTAGTTCATCCAATAGTCTTTTCAGCCACATAGCTTCCTTTACAGCTTCCATAACACTTCTATACTCTACTTCAATAGAAGAGATATGAACTTTTGGTTTCTTCTTGCTATTCCAAGTTATGACACATGAACCTAACTTGAAAACATATATATAAGTAGACTTTCTATCTGCAACATCACTAACATGATTAGAATCAAAATAGCCAAATAATTGTGCATCATTAGAAGAAGAATAAAACAGACCATAATTGACTATTCCTTTAATATATTTCAAAATTCTTTTATCCATTTTCCAATGATCCTCATAAGGTTCTTGCATAAATATTGAAACTACTCCTACTACATAATAAATATCAAGTCTAGTAATAGTCAAATAAATTAGACTACTAACTAGTTGTCTATACATAGTAGGATAAAATTTCACACAAGCTAGTTTAGGATCTAATTTAGCAAAAAAATCAATAGAACGAAAACAACATTACAACCAATCATTTTAAATCTTCTAAGAAAATTCATAACATACTAATATTGAGATGGAACAATAGACTTGTGGTCTTAAAATATAATGATGCCAAGAAAGTGATTTTATAAACCTAAATCAGTCATTTCAAAATGGTGCTTGAAATTTTCTTTGATCTTAGAAATTATATTTTTATCACTGTTGGTAATCAAAATATCATCTACATACAAAAAAATAATGATAATATGTGAAACTAAGATCTTGAAAGAAACTGTTAAGTTTAGCATACTAGGTTCTAGGGGCTTGCTTAAGACTATACAAAGAATTTTTCATCTTATATACATAAAGTTTCTTTCCAAGTTATTAAAAAGATTTAATTTGTCTCATGTAGATTTCTTATTTTAAGTCACCATTAAAAAAATCATTTTTAACATCCATTTGGTGAATCTCCCACCATATTGGGTAGCCAAATAATGAAGCACTCTAATGTTGCTCAACTTAACTATAGGAGAAAAGTCTCAACATAGTCAAGACTAGGTTTTTGAGTGAAACCATGAGCTACTAGCCTTTCCTTTAATTTATCTATTTATCCTATAGAGTTATACTTGATCTTGTATAACCACCTAGATCCTACAATGCTTCTCTTAGAAGGAGGAGGGACTATTTCCCAAGTATTATTTTTAATCAAAGAATTATATTCATCTTTCATAGCATGAATCCATCTATCATATTGACAGGATTCTTCAAAATATTGTGGTTCTACCTCATAGAGGGTCATCAAAGCATGATAAGAATGTTGACTATGAGTTACCTTTCTAAGATTAGTAGGTTGAGAGTCTTCAAAGATAATTTGAGCCCATTTAGGAACCTTGTGATTCAAGACATTTTAAGAAGATTACCCCTCAATATCCATCATATCTAGATTAGGATAATTAGCCTCTTGAACTTCTGTTTCCATAATGCTAGAAAAAATATTATCAAGATATATTTCAAGAGTAACATATGAGGGTTCATGAGAAACATCACAGAATGTCTTTTCCAAGACAAGAACATTCCAATTTTCAATAATGTCATGCTTGAAAGGATCATAAACTCTCATTTATTTATTTTTTACAGCCATAGCCAACAAAAATACAAGAAATTATTGTTGGATTTAGATTATTCCTTTTTTCTTTTGGAATGAATATAGAAGAAGGAATACCAAATATTCTTAAATGAGAGACATCTAGTTTTTCCTTTGTACAAACTTCACAAGTAGTATCTTGACGAAGAGATTTAGTAAACACTCTATTAAAAATATAGGCAACAATATTCATAGCTTCAGTTCATAGAATCCTAGGCACATTAAAAACATCAATCATAGTCCTATCCATTTCTAAGATAGTCCTATTATTTATTTTTACAATGCCATTTTGTTGAGGAGAATAGGTAGTAGTCAACTCTCTCTTAATCCCACATGACACAAAGAACTCATGAAAGTTTTTGGTAACATATTCACCTCCATTATCAGTCCTAATTATTATAATTATTAGATTAGAATAATTATCAAATAGTGCTCTAAATTCCTATAACTTACACAAGACATCAGAATTTTTCTTATTAAAATAAGACCAATTCATTCTAGAGAAGTCATCAATGAAGCACACAACAAACAAGGCACCACTGAGAGAAGGAACTTCAAGTGGACCTATTACATTATTATGAACCATTTCTAATAATTGAGAAGAATTAGGATCACGATGTTTGTGAAATGATTCAGCATGTTGCTTACCACATAGGTAACTTTCACACATTTGATGATCAGATTTCATCTTAGGTGGGCCAAAAATAGATTAATTCTAGAAATTGCATACAAGATTTTGAAATTTACATGACCTAATATTTCATGCCAAATATGAATATCATTTATAGAAGAGGAAGAAAAAAAATATTCAGATATAAAACCATCAAAGATATACAAGCCATTTTTCTAAATACCAGAAGCAATAATATTACTAATCTTATCTTTTAAATACCACTTATCTTGAAGAAAAACCACCTTAGAATTTTATTTAGTTAGCTGAGAGAAATATGGAAGGTTCATTTTCAGTTGAGGAACATACAAGACATTCCTAATTACACCATTTGATAATCTAACATTACCACAACCTTTAGATTTAATAATGGAATTATCTCCTAGATATATGTTCTCGTCACATTTAACTATATTTGAGAGGATATCAAGATTAAAAGTCATGTTCCTAGAGGCACCACTATTAAGAATCCATTCATTGTCATTTGAGGTTGAGAGGGTACTATACAGGGCAATAGAATGCTTATATACATTTGCTTTTTTTTATTATGATTATTAAACTTGTTGTTTTTAGCATTCTTGACTGATTTATTAGTCTTTACTCTACAATTAGACTCTTTATTCCCAAATTTTCCACACTTGTTACAAGTGCCATTAAATTTAACTTTAAAATTCTGATTTTTCTTAGCAGAATTGAATTTAGGATTGGATTTAAATTTATATCTGATATTAGATTTATGTTTATGATTGTTTTTATTCCTATTATGAGAAGACTTGTGATTATGAGAGAATAAGGCTTGAGAAGAAGTCTCTTTTGAATTAAAATTCTCCATTACTCACTCTTCTTGAATTAACAGAGAAGACAAAGTATCCAAATCAGGTAGATCATTCTCATTTTGATACTTAGAATTAAGAATAGATATATAATTTCTAAATTTTTCATGGATATTTATCTAAATTATAAAATATAGGAGCTTATCTTGAAACAATTCACAACTACAATAATTTAATTGAGATCTAATTTTCTTAATTTTAGCTAAATAATTAACTATTTTCTCATCCCCATTTTATAGGAGTTATAAACAGTTCCATAATTATATTAATTATCTTAAATAGACAACTTCATTGATGAATAGCCTCTAATTGTTTCCATGTATCAAGAAGAATCCATATGACCTATGTGCATTATAAATTCATCTTTTATACTTTACAAAAGGATTCGACAGAGCTTCATGATATTTATGAGAGGATAAAATATTTTCAAGGGTGGCTTATCTACATGTGGGATGGTTTTCCATACAGTTTTGTCTAAAATAATTCTCATAATTATTTTGACAACTTGCATTTGCATCCTAGCTCTAAGGTTCAACATTGCAGGTTACATGCCATTTACTTGCTCACTTGGCACAATAATTCTTGGATGTAGTTTTTCTCATGCCATTTTGCGCTCTCCATTTTCTTTGCACCTTCCACTTTCCCCATTTCTCCCTTATATATTCTTTTCATTTCTCTTGTGCACAATCTTGACACCTTATCCTTCCTCCCAGTAGTTCATTCACCCTTCTTATGTCCTTGGACTTGATTTCCAATATTTGGCTAAGTCCTTTGCATATCCCTATGCCCCTTTCCTTCTTTCTTCAGTGCATTACCTTGTGATGATCACACCTTCTTCCATACTTGCATTCTATAAGTATTCTTTCCATTTCGCAACATGCATTACTTTCGTGCACCCTTCCTCTACTTTCCTTCCACACTTCTCTCTTTCGCATGCTCCTTTGGTCCTTCTTCCACGCTAGTTATTGTGCCACATGGAAAATGATAGTCATTGAGTGAGCTACACGTAACCAATCAAAGCACGCCAAAAATCATGAATCCGTGTAACCCATCAAACATGAAACATGGTAGAAAATGGAAAAAGCTAATGACATGGCCTATACTCTAGATCACTAAAGTTCAAATCTTGGTGGGAATAGGTAGGTGATAAGCTGGAAAATGTCCCTCATACCAATAATGCAGGATTTGATCACTCCAACCACTCGATTTGATTCAAAATTCACCTCCTTCCTTCTCATATATGCCAAATAGACATGGGGAAGTGCATTTGACAAATTTGTAGGTAGATTTGTAGGCATTCATTGCTTTTTATTGGTGGTTGAGATTTCAAATCTGATTTTCCCTCCTTCTATTACTCTTCTCTATTATATTCAACTATGAATGTAAGATCATTTCTCATTGTAAGTTTATTGGATACTTTCAGTTCATATAGGCATTGCCTTTCATTTTTGAGTTGTAGACCTTTAGATCTGGTCTTTTCATGTGGATATTGGCCTTAGATGCCATTGTAATAAATGGTACATTCCTGGAAGTAATAGAAGAATTGTTTTGTGGCTATTTTCTAAGTTAAATTAATTTATTTCTTCTTTCTTACCTCTACCTTACATTGTGTTCTTATGTTATCTCACATCCATTACATCTCCTTTTCTGATTGTACCCCATGAAAATGATTGTGTAACTACATTTTAGTTTTTGTTACACATGTCTAGCCTTCCATTGCACATTTTCCTTCACTTTCACTCAAAGCTAATCATTTTCATCCCCCTTCTTTCTAGTGTTATCAACTTCTTTAATCTTATATTTCCCTTCGCATATCCTTTAATCCCGGTCCTTGGCATGTTTATCTTAGGATTTCCATTTCAGCATTAGGACTAGCTATAGCAATATAAGTAAGTAAAGGATCCAACCTTCTTTGGAGGTCTGTCTTAAGCACACAAGGTCACACAACTTGGAGAAATTCCCATTGTTACTTCAATGACCCGATTCAACCTAATACGGAATGGGTACAAGCATGAGCTCGACATTTTATTGCATGCCCGATGGGACATAGAATTGAAATCTTAAATTTCATTATTACTAAGTTTTGGTGTGTGACTTAGTTATTTCATGCCTTTAGAGGATTTTTGTAGCACATCTAGTGACTTCAAACACTTAGATCTACTGCTTTTCTAGGTGTCCATGTGTCTTTCATGAAAATGATACATACCAGAAAAAACACTCCAACTAAAGATTCCTTTGAATATATCCATCTTGTTGATACTCCCAAGTTACACCCTTGTAATCGTAGCAACAAAGCAGATGTCTTGAAACAGGCAGCCTAAGCTCATTTTTCATAATTATCCCCTCGTTTAACTCAAGTATTGTTGGACATACTTAATGGCATGGATTGCTCAATTTTATAGTCATCAGTTTAATGAGCTCTGTGGTTGGAATGGTTGTTTAAAATATTTTAAACTTTTGAACAAATCTTCTTTTTAAACCTTTTGTTTTATCTCTAAGGATGGATCAAAATAAACTCAAAAATAGGATAAGGGTGAGAAGAAAGTTAATTTCTTGTCAAAATATAGGATTATCAAATCAACATGTCCATTAAACAAACACCATAATCCTAGAATATTTCTAAGGTTAACAATGAATTTGTTGCCAATGCCTAGAAACAATAGAACAAGAGTTCATTAATTGAAATTTATAGAGAATAGTTATGATAACTCATCCTCTCTTACTCACATTAATGAATCTTACCCATTAAGATTCAATCATTCAAATCCAATACTAAAATAAGAAAATGAACAATGGAGGATAAAACCAATTTTGAAAATAGACTCCTCCAACTTTTATTGCTTCAAATTTGCCTTCTTCAATTCAAAAATTTCATCCCCTTTTCAAATGGGGCAATTACATAGTATTTATAGACTATTCTACAAGAATAAGTCTTTGGTCACATTTATAACTCCAGTCATTGAGCCCCGAGTTGATCTAGTTGGTTTGCATATTCAATTTAAGCCAACTGCATTCTCCTACATTTTAGGCTATATTCTCTAGTTTTGTATCCACGGCCTTAAATTCTACAGAGAACAGTACCATTTAGAATCCTAGGCCAATTTAATTTGGTATTTGGCACTTATAGAAATGTGCTCAACTTAGCTTTACAAAAGATATTCATATCTCCACATTTGTCAAATAGTCTTATGCCAAAAAATGCGACTATGTGAATATTATCCCACTTGACAATTGGTACACTTAATGGTATAAATTGTTTGCCTAACATTGGGCCACTATGGCGTTCTTCTAAAATCCTTGGTAGTGCTTCTGTCATGTATGTTGTCTATTACCGAACATGAGCCTTCCTTTTGACCATTTGACTATGCGAATCTTCGGTTTGTGAATTGGCGAATATGCTTTAGCAACCCTTAATGTTGTGAAAGCTCTTTCCAATTTTTGCAAAGCTTGTGAAGGTGATTTCAAACAATTTTACATGTTTTTCAAACTTTTATAAGTTTTTTTCTATGAATTGCGAAAAAAAAATGATAAAACCCATGGTTTTTCAAGTGTTTGAGAAAAAATTATTTTAAACTTAATACGTGGTTTGCAAATTTCCAAAAGCTATTTTGATCAAATTTCATGGTTTTCAAGAATTTTCCAATGAATTACTTCATTTTTCTATGGTTCAAAACTTATTTTGAAAGATATAACATTTTTAAACAATTTATTCTAAGGTTTTATCGTTTGCAAACATATTTCAATAATCTAGAACCCATTTTGCAAAAGATATGACACTGTTTTACCAAATGTTTGCAAATGAATAACATTTCTAACATTTCTCAATAACTCAAGCATGAAATCTAGAAATGTTATATTTGCAAATATTTTGAACGAGTGTATTTTAACATGTCAAATCTTAAAGCTTAAATTCAAATATGAATTTGAGATATTTAAGTTAAATTTTAATGTTAATATTAACTTTTTAAGTTAATGTTAACATTAAATTTTAACTTAAATGTCCAATATAAATATTAAATTTAAAAATTTGGAATCAAATTTTGAATATCTAATCTATGTTGTCAATTTACAAATATTTATCCAAATGGGTGCTAGGCATTTAATCATCAAAACATTTGCAGAAAAGTAAACCTTGCACACTTTGATTTCAACCTTAGGCTTTTAGTTCACAACAAAATGTTTTGACTATCAAATTTAAAGTTTCAGAATAAGATCAAATTTAAGGTAAAATATAATATTAATATTAACTTGATAAAGTTAATGTTAATACTCTATTTTAACTTAAATTTGAGTTTAGACTTGAATTCAAATTCAAGCTCAAATACAAACCACTCTGATAGCAAACTTCAATTTTAGCACGGGATAAAAAGTTAGCCTCTACTCAAGACAAATCCAATTCAAGATAAATCAAAAGTACTTTGGTGAAAGAATTAGATCAACTGGAGTCAATATCACTTGTGAAAATCCAAACACCTTCTACATGAGAAATTCATAAGACCTGTGCAATAACTAAGTTAAGCCTATTTAACCTGCACAAAATTCAAGAGGGTCCCCACAAATATGTCCATATGTGTGGGGGTGTGTTATGACCATAACAAATGGCGGCTCAACGGGGAAATATTATCAAATATTTAGAACCTAGAATCTGGTTAGAAAACACAAGTTTAGTAAACTAAAATACCAGCATTAACAATTTTCTACATTCAAGTATTCAAAATAAACTGTCAAGTTTGTTTAGAAACAACATACTAAATCTAGTTTAAGCAATGCAAACTGAGTCAGTGTGTGCGGTGAGTTCATTTCCAGCTCTTCTTTTGAATCTTGAAATTTTCTGAGACAGTGAAGGTTCAGAAATGTGAAGGTGTTAAGGCTTGGGGAATTGCTCGGGCATTGCCCTACTGCCAATCAAGCATTCATATCTCTAGTAGGGTTACCTGTGGGTCTACTTAGACCTTTCTCTACTGCCAGCCAGGCATCCATAGCCCCGATAAAGGTTATCTAAAACAGACTTTGAGGATGAACCTGCAAAGAATGGAGATCCACTAAGAAACGAAATGGGTGATTGCATGGATGAATTGAAGCCCCCTCTTCCTATCTTAGCACTTCAAGTTCTTGTTTGTTTTTGAGCTATCTTTCTTCTTCTTTTTTATATGTTTTACTATGTTTGACTCAGGAAGCATTACTATAAACTAAAACCTTTCTTTAATTCGTTTCCCAAACTCTGGCAAATTATCTCAAAAGGATGAATAGAGGAAACAGCTAATGTTGGGACTTTACTTTCCTAAATTTGGTTCTGCTATCCCATTTTCTAAGCATTCTGAAATATCTAATCTTATGTCCCAACGTTGCATCCATTTACAATTTTCAACCATTTCAAAGCAGTCCCAAGAGAATTGGTTGGATTAGAGAAGACAAGACAGAGCAACAAGCAACAAAACAAAACAAAACAAAACTACTCTAGGAAAACAAAACAACTAATCTAAACCAACTCAGTGCCAAAACATTGTTTTATTCAAACAAACACTAATCTACTAAAAAGAAACTATCCTAAGGAAGCAATAAACTACACTAAAACAGTAAGAAAACTACTCTAATAAAACAACAAAGCTAATCTATGAAAATAAGAAACTAGAATACATAGAACAATACTCCCCTTCAAATAATTCAGTTGAATTGGGATTTGGGAGGTGCAGCCTCGAAGTAATGCTTCAGAAATTGGCCATTCATGGGCAGGGGCAGCTCCTCTCCTTGCAAGTTTTTGATCCTATATGTGTGTGAGCCCACAATTTCTGCAATTTGGTATGGTCCAATCCAAAGGGGTGCAAACTTTGTGTGTTGTCCCTTCTTCTCATGTGCCTTGTCCCACACAAAGAGGACTAAGTCTGCAATCCTAAAAGCTTTCACTTTGGCTCTTTTGTCAAACCACCGCTTGACTATCTCCTGATGTTTGCTGAAGTTGTTCAATGCCACATTTCTAGATTCCTCCATTTGCAAAATATCCAAGATCCTGGCCTAGATTTGGTCACTCTCTTCCATGTACTCCTGCATGAATTCAAATGTGGGCAGTCTTAGTGTTATAGGAAATACAGGCTGCAATCCATAAACTAACAAAAAAGGGGAAGATTTCAAAGCCTGTTTAAATTGAGTCATGTCTGCCCACAGTGCGTATTTGAGCAAAGAATGCCATTCTCTTGGCTTGGAATCAACTGATTTCTTGATTGCTCGGATGAGGTTCTTATTGGTTGACTCTGCAACACCGTTCCCTTGCGGGTAGTAGTTAGAAGAAAACCTCAGAACTATTCTATTATCATAAGCCCATTCACTAAATTCTATAGATGAAAATGCTGATCCATTATCACAAACAATAGAGAAGGGATACCCAAACCTCGTTATTATATTCTCTTCCAAGAATTCTATCACATCCTGCATTCTAGAGTTCTTTGTAGCAATAGCTTCTAGCCCAGCGAGTACAATAATCTGTAGCAGTTAATAAAAACTTGTGACCCACTGTAGAATTGGGATTAATGACTCCAATGAAGTCCAATCCCCATTGAGCAAATGGTCTGGTTTCAATGACTGGCTGTAGTGGCGAAGCTGCATGAATTTCTCTATTTGAAAATACTTGGCATGTATGGCAGCTCCTAACGTGGTTATAGGCATCTTTAAAAACTGTGGGCCAATAATACCCTGCCCTCAAGATTTTGTGGGTAGTTTTCTTTCCTGAGGGATGTCCACTTCCTAATTTGTCATGAAAATTGAGGATGAGATCCTCAGCTTCTTCTTTGGACACACACCTTAGATAAATGCCTTCATAATTCTTTCTATAAAGAATTCCTTTCTTTATCATGTAATGACCAGCAGTCATTTTTAATGCTCTTCTCTTAACTTTATTCAAATGTTCTGGGCATGTGCCATGCAACAAATAATGAATTAAATCAGCATACCACTCGCCTTTTGGGAGAGTGTCAGGATTAACTTGCATTACCTCTAGCCTGGGATCTTCATTTGCAATCATTTTTTCCAATCCTTGACCTCTTACCAATTTTGTAGTTTTGATCTCAAGGTCAAATTCTTGTAGTTTTTCCATCCACTTACCTCTGCGTTCTCCTAATTCATTCTTTCCCAACATCAATTTGACTGCTGGATCAGCCACTACTGTGTATATTATGCTCCTCAAAACGTAGTGTCTAAACTTTTTGACCACCTTGACCAAGGAAAATGCTTGCCTATCCATGGGAGAATATTTCAGCTGAGCATCTTTCAAGTTTTTGCTCATAAAAGTGATGGGATGTTCTTTTTTTTCTTCCCCTTTCTGAGTCAAAACTGCTGCAATAGTGTGCTCAGATGCATAGGAATAAAGATAAAAATCTTTACTAAAATTAGGACTTACCAGAACCGGTGCCTGCATGATAGCTTCCTTAATGTCTTGAAAGGATTTCTTTGCCTCAAGGTTCCATTCCACTTTCACATCCTTTTTTAACAGCAAATTCAAAGGTTTAACAATTTCCACAAATCCAGAAATAAATTTTCTAACAAAATTAATCTTCCCAAAAAATGATCTCAACTCTTTTTTGCAATTGGGAAAATCAATTTTAGAAATGGCCTCTACTCTCTCGGGTCAATTGACATACCTTCCTTTGTGATTATGTGGCCCAAGATCTTACCTTGTGTAACTCCAAATATGCTCTTCTTTGGATTCAGTGAAATGCCATATTTCGCACCTATCAAACACCTTTCGCAAGTGGGGAAGATGGAATTCTCTCCTCTTGGAAAAGACTGTCATGTCATCCATGTAAATTATTATGCACTTCCCAACTAAGCCTTGGAATGCATGGTCCATGGCCCTTTGAAAAGTGGCTCCTGCATTTAGAAGGCCAAATGGCATTCTCTTGTATGCATATGTCCCCCACTTGGTGGTGAACGTTGTTTTCATCCTATCATCTTTGTTGACAAGCACTTGATTGTACCCAGAAAATCCATCCAAAAAGGACATCATTTCCGAGCCACTAACCTTTTGTATCACTTCATCCAAAGAGGGCAGTGGGTAGTTATCTTTTTTGCAGGCTTTGTTTAAGTTTCTAAAATCCACACAAAGCCGGATCTCTCCATTCTTCTTCCGAACCGGGACTAAATTGGCAACCCACGTTGAATGCCTAATTGGGAAAATAATTCCAGCAGTCAATAGCTTGGCAACCTCTTTTTGAATCAGTGGTTCAAGTAAAGGATTAACTGGTCTTTGCCTTTCCTAAAGGGTTTTTGTTTGTCAATGAGAGGAATGGTGTGGGTGATGACATCAGGATCATAGACCTTGAGCTCATCATAAGACCAAGCTATAACGTCCCTATAGTCTTTGAGCAACTGAACCATTCTTTCCTTTTCTAAATTGGAACATGTTGTCCCAATATTAACCAGCTGTGGCTTGTCAACAGTCCCAATATTAATCTCAGTATAATCTTTAGCCTTAGATGAAGTACTAGGTTTACCATACCTCTGATCTTGATCAAAAATACGCTCTAATGCCACCATGCCTTTAGGAATCTGATTATCTTTGAGATGAATCATATCTCTTTGTTGTTGTCCTCCTCTGCAATTTCTTCCTCCTCATCAATTATCGTGTTTCAAATACATCAGAGTTTGTTAGAAATTTGAGGATTTTTTGATCATCATCAAAAACTTGAAAATTCTCTACATTATTAGGAAGAAAGTGCAACAATTAATTCTATCCTAATTTTCCTTCTTGTCTCATCCTCTGCTGGCTTTAATGTTGCTGCAGATGTGGCCAGCAAGTCAACTTCTTTATTTTCTTCTCTTGGGATAGCAGTGATGTTGAATGCTTTGAACTCCTCAATTAAATCCCACGCTTGGTGTCTGTATTTCTTCAGATAGGAATGCTTGCACTGGTATTTGCCTCTGACTTGATTGACTACAACCTGCGAATCACTAACAACAATTAGATCTTGGATATCATGATTTAAAGAAAATTTTAAACCAAGAACTAATGCCTCATACTCAGCCAGATTGTTAGTGCATGGAAATTACAATTTGTAAGAGGCTAAATAATGCTGCCCCTCTGGACCAGACAATACTATACCAATGCCTGACCCTTGTTGTGATCTAGCACCATCTACCTTGAGGTTCCATAGCCCAGTTTTGTAAACCACTATGTTTTTTTAAATTTCTGAGCTCATTTCCATAGTGTAAACGCCTAAATCAGGTGAGCAAAAATGGACTTCTTCATTCTTTGCATTATACTCTGTGATAGCATACTTCATTTTGGGCTCCTAGTCTATTCTTATTTGATTTGGAACACCTCTCCAGGGCAGCCACATATGAGAACAGTCAGTGGACATATATCCATTCAATGCCTTGGACCAATCTCTGCTCAGCAGCATGCCATAGCCATCAGGGATGTCAACTACCTAGATGTCCATGAATTGCTGCACTCTTGGCTCAGCAGCTACCTGCATATGCACATTAGAAAGTTCTCCAATAACACCAACACATGTTTTGTCTAGTTGGGTGACTACTCTATCAGACTTTATTGGAGTTAAGCCTAATTTCTTACAAATACTGTATGGCATAATGTTTGCAGAAGCACCCAAATCCAATAAACAATTGTGGACATTTTTACCAAAAATGTGAATAGTAATTAAAAAGGGAGGCACTTCATTCCTGGCTTTATACAAAGCCACATTTGCATTTGCAGATTTTTTTGGGGTGGTTTTCCTCCAAAATACTTCAACAATAAGTCTCTTTGTTCTGTAACTTGGGCCAGCTCATGCAAAGTGATGTTGGCCTTGATTTTCTTCATATCTTCCACAATGTTATAACCAGTTTTATTGTCTATGGATCATCAAGTAGTCTTCTCTGCTTCCCTTTCTTCATTTGGATTTTCTTTTTCTTTCCCTTTAGGTGGAGGAGGATTTTGCTAGATTTAGTGTCTGGGGGTGTAGCTACATTGTTTGGAGGAGTAGAGGTCATGTTAAAATTTCTGCTCCTAAGTGTATACTTACCTTTCTGAGCTTGCTGAAAGGCATGCATGTCTTCCTCAATGTTCTCTTCCTGTAAAGGAAAATCATGTGTTTCTAAAACCATTGTATCACATGCTTTACTTTGTTCTTGCTTTTCTTTCTCAGGTTCAAACACAACATCATAATTGCTCAACTCATCTTGGAAGACCTCAAACGCATGACAAAACTCAATACAGTCCAGCTCTCCGTGTTTGGCCATGTGTTGTGCACTCTGCACCATCCAGGCAAGGCAATGTCCATAACATTAATATCTAAAGCTTTTCCCTTGTCATTTGAACCATTAGAAGCATTCCTATTATTTTTCTATGGTCTATTGTATTTATAGGAATAGTTCCTGCTAGAGGATGCTTCCCCACCTCCTACTTGCCTCTGCAAATTAATAAAATCATTACCAAGTTTTTGGACCATTTTTTGTATGCTGTCAATACTATTTTTCTGATCTTCATTCTTATTTGTTTGAGTAATATTTATAGGTGCCACAACTTTTGAGTTATCCACAACATTATCATTAACAGGGTTGGCATAACTAATAGGCAGAACGTTTAACACAAGCTGGTTGGCCAATGGTTCATTCAAATTTGTATTCAAGGCTACCGTGTCTTGGTAATAAGATGCATAACGAGAGGGATGAAGTTGTTCATCAATGAGAATTTCTTCCGTGTAGGCCAATGCAAGAGTTCCAATGTTGGGAGCTCTCCTAAGAAAGACAACATTCATAGGGTCTAATGCATTTTTATAAATTTCTAAGGCTAGAGCATCTGCAGGTTTGTAAGGATCAGATGTTAAGCTAAACATCTTTTGAAATATTGCATTGAAAGCTTAGATGGGCTCTTTAACATCTCTCTTCAAAGTGGTGAACTACTGGTATATGGTTGGACTGGTTATTCTTCCAAACTGGGCAATAAAAATGTTTTCAAATTCCAACCAACTATGTATTGAGCCTTCAGGAAAGTTTAGAAACCATTCATAGGCTGCATTTCTGAGGGTGAAAGGCAAAATCCTGTAGGCTACATCCTCATGAATCACATTTAATAATCTCTGGGCTGCCTTGAACATTCTAATGTGCTCCTGCATATTAATCTACCTGCAGGATCAAATGTAGGCAAGTATTTTTCTGGGTTCCTAGGTAGATCATGGACTGCCCCGGGAATGTTAATAGCCGAACCTCCTAGCCAGGCCATTTTGGGTGGACTTAAGGGTCGAGGACTGGTGATGGGAGAATTAGGTTGTGTCCTATATTGTCTTGGATTTTTGATCCTTGACCTTGGAGGACTAAGAGACAAGAATTTGGTCCTTGGGGTTACCCGTGACCGAGTGGTAATTCCACTTGTCTCCAGTAAAACTACTGGTAACTCTGGTAAAGTTCCTTTGTTTAAATATTTTTAAACAACCTATTCAATGGCCTCCTTCTAGCACCAAAAAAAACTGTTGATACTCCCAAGTTACACCCTTGTAACTGGTAGCAGCAGTGTACTGAACAGGGCAGCCTAAGCTCGTTTGTCAGAATTATCCCCTCGTTTAACTCAAGTATTACTAGACATACTTAATGGCACGGAATGCTCAATTTTATAGTCATCAGTTTAACGAGCTCTGTGGCTGGAATGGTTTTTAAAATATTTAAAACTTTTGAACAAATCTTCTTTTTAAACCTTTTATTTTATCTCTATCTAAGGATGGATCAAAATAAACTCAAAAAAGGATAAGGGTGAGAAGAAAGTTACTTGCTTGTCAAAATACAGGATTATCAAATCAACATGTCCATTAAACAAACACCATAATCCTAGAATATTTCTAAGGTTAACAATGCATTTGCTGCCAATGCCTAGGAAACAATAGAACAAGAGTTCATTAATTGAAATTTATAGAGAATAGTTATGATAACTCATCCTCTCTTACTCACATTAATGAATCTCAACCATGAACATTTAATCATTCAAATCCAATACTAAAATAAGCAAATGAACAATGGAGAATAAAACCAATTTTGAAAATAGACTCCTCCAGCTTTTGTTGCTCAAATTTGCCTTCTTCAATTCAAAAAATTTCATCCCCTTTTCAAATGGGGCGATTACATAGTATTTATAGACTATTCTGCAAGAATAAGTCTTTGGTCACATTTATAACTCCAGTCATTGAGCCCCGAGTTGATCTAGTTGGTTTTGGTTTGCATATTCAATTCAAGCCAACTACATTCACCTACATTTTAGGCTATATTCTCCAGTTTTGTATCCACGGCCTTAAATTCTGCAAAGAACAGTGCCATTTAGAATCCTATGCCAATTTAATTTGGTAGTTGGCACTTATAGAAACGTGCTCAACTTAGCTTTACAAAAGATATTCATATCTCCACATTTGTCAAATAGTCTTATGCCAAAAAATGTGACTATGTGAATCTTAGCCCACTTGACAATTGGTACACTTAACTATTAAATGGTTCACCTAACATTGGGCCACTTGGAGGTCTTCTAAATATTTACAAACCATCCCTGCGTAAAAGATGTTTTCTATTACGAACATGAAAGCCTACTTAGTCAAAATTTAAATTTAACAAACTTAACCTATGTGAATTTGGTTTTTTCCCACCAAAAGCTTTATCTACCCTTGACGTTGAAAATAAATCTTTCATGAATTTTCCTCCATAACTTTGTAATTTTGTTTGAAGAAAGCATCAAAAGAGCATTTCAAATAGTTTTACATGTTTTTCAAACTTTTATAAGTCAAGATTTTATGAACCATAAATTTTTTTGATAAAACCCGTGAAGTCTTTTCGCAAGAATTTGTTTGCAAACAATTTTTAAACTTAATACGATTTTTGTTTGCGAATTTCCAAAAGCTGTTTTGATCAAATTTCATGGTTTTCAAGAATTTTCCAATGAAATACTTCATTTTTCTATGGTTCAAAACTTATTTCGAAAGATATAACATTTTAAAACAATTTATTCTAAGGTTTTATCATTTGCAAACATATTTCAATAATCTAGAATCCATTTTGCAAAAGATATGACATTGTTTTACCAAATATTTGCAAATGAATAACATTTCTAACATTTCTCAATAGCTCAAGCATGAAATCTAGAAATGTTATATTTGAAAATATTTTGAACGAGTGTATTTTAACATGTCAAATCTTAAAGCTTAAATTCAAGTATGAATTTAGATATTTAAAGTAAATTTTAATGTTAATATTAACTTTTTAAGTTAATGTTAACATTAAATTTTAACTTAAATTTCTGATATAAATATTAAATTTAAAACTTCGGAATCAAATTTTGAATATCTAATCTATATAGTCAATTTGCAAATATTTATCCAAATGGGTCCTAGGCATTTAATCATCAAAACATTTGTAGAAAAGTAAACTTTGCACACTTTGATTTCAACCTTAGGCTTTTAGTTCACAACAAAATGTTTTGACTATCAAATTTAAAGTTTTAGAATAAGATCAAATTTAAGGTAAAAAATAATATTAATATTAACTTGATAAAGTTAATGTTAATACTCTATTTTAACTTAAATTTGAGTTTAGACTTGAATTTAAATTCAAACTCAAATACAAACCACTCTGCAACAAACTTCAATTTTAGCATGGGATAAAAATTTAGCCTCTACTCAAGACAAATCCAATTCAAGATAAATCAAAATTAATTTGGTGAAATAATTAAATCAACTCTGAGTCAATATCACTTCTGAAAATCCAAGTACCTTCTACATGAGAAATTCATAAAACTGCGTAATAACTAAGTTAAGCCTATTTAAATTGCACAAAATTCAATAGGGTCCCCACAAATATGTCCATGTGTGTGGGGTTGTGTTATGACCATAACACATCTATATCCAAGAATAACATGTAGTATAATTAGCGTCTCCAGATTAAGTGCTTTGTGTACTTTTAACTCCACTTCTTGGTAGACCTCTTGTGCAACTTGTCATGGCAGCTCCTCCACCACCTCCTAGGAACTTTACCAAATTTCTGGTGGAATTCCTCTTGTTTTGAATTAGAATGATATGCCATTAGCAATTCTCAAAAGTATCCCATAATTCACCGGTGAAAAGCAATTCATCCCTATTGAGAATATATAGGATGTAGCTAATTGTTTCTCCATCTATTTGATCACACATGATGATGTAGTAGTTATAATTCTCATGCCTTTTCTCAAGGGAAAAGAACTTCAATGGTACAGATCTTGAGAATTGCATCTAATGCTAGTTGGGATGAGATTGGAAATAATTTTTGTAATTTCTTTGAAGATAAGTCAGATCACTTGTTGTTTCACTAGATTCTTAGCAAGTTAATGAAACAAATAAGGGGTAATAGGCCAAGGAGGAATACCTATTGTGATGTCGGTTGAAGGTTTTGCATGCATTCGATTTCCGATCTAAGTTGACCGTAAGAAATCCCTTTTTCTAGGAGGGACTATATGAAATTCAAATCAAGACAACAAAACATATTTAATAGCAAAAGGTTAGTGGATTCCCTAGCACAAGCTAGATCCAAGAATTATGACACTTCCTCGATGGTTGTTAATCCAATATATATATATATATATATATATATATATATATATATATATAACAAATGAACATGCAGATAAATGAAACTAGTGTCAGTAGTCCAATTTAGGTATCTTGGATTACTTATCAACTTAAATGCACTTAAATTCTTTGATATTAAACAACCAAAAGTCATGGGTCAGTCATCGCCTAGGCATATGGTCCGGAAGTCATAGATAGGGTCCAGGTAAGGCTTGGTATAATTTAGAGATGATTTGGGTGATTGGGGTGCTTGTTGGTCGAGGCATTTTGCCACAAGTAGAGACCATTCTGGCTAGGGTGTGACCAATGATGGTTTAGCTATGATCGACACCGATTAGGGATAATCGATCTCATTTTTTGTGAGAATGGTAAACTATAAGAAATAGGTGCCCACTCTCTCTATGTTTGTATAGAGAGATGGGGAGGTCTATGGAGAGGTTTTAGGTAGGGTATCTAGCTTGGGTGAGACTTTTGTGAGGCCTTTGGGGTGTTAAGGTCAATTTAGAAAAATTCTTGCAAGAGATATGTTATCCAAAATAAGCCCCCGCTTATTTTGGCTAACTTTCCTTCACCCTTTCCTTATTTTATGGCTCGGTCAAATTTTCTCACTATTTAGGTACTCAAATTTTTCTCAAAGTATGGATTCATCGGATAGATAGTTTCCTCACCTTTCCGTAAAGGTAAAATTTTCCTCCTAACTATAAGTATTTCTCAAGTTATGGCTCGGTGGAGTTTGTGGGGGAAATTTTCCTTGAGAAGGCCCGGCGAATAGAAATGTGCCACATGGCAGCAGAGATTTGGGTAATGGAGGAAAGTTAGAAATTTTTCCAAAGGGTTAGTGGAGGGTGAAAGGAAAAAAAGATGCTCGAAGGCCCTGAGACCAATAGGAGGATGACACGTGTCTTTTTATAGGTGGGAGTTGGAGTGGCGAAGTGAAGTTGAGAAAATTACCAAGGAGTTGGCGGAGGGTGCAAAGGGAAAATTTTTTCCTGTGGGCCCATGGATGAAGGAGGATTTGACATGTGTCTAGTCAGAGGTGAAAATTGGAGGGGTAGGGAATTTTTGGTTTTTGCCAAAATTTGTAAAAGGTGCAAGGGGGAAATATTGAAGCACATGCCCGCAGCTAATGAGGAAGTGAAACATGGCAGCAGTGGAGCGGGGCACGGGGGTGTTTGGGGATTTTTTCCCAAAGTGAAATAGAAGGAAAAATTTAGGTTTATCCCATGATCCTATTAGTGAATGGTAAGGTGACACGTGTCCAGAGTGGCGAGGGCACGAGAGAAATTTTGAATTTTTTTTCAAAATTCAAAAAGGGCAGAATGACCGTTTGAACCCGCAGAAAAACGGGATGATGCCACATGGTAGTGGTGGTTAGGATGGTGGAGATTTTTGGGAAAAATTTCCAAATTCAAAAAAGGGGAAAATTTTCAAATTTTAGCCCGCATGAACCCATTTTGCCCTAAATCTTCAAAGGGCTATATATTTTGAACTAGAGATAAGTTTTTCTCAATTTTGGTGTCATTGGAAAGCTATTGAAGTCCTCTACATGATGGAATCATAAATTTTATTTTTCATGGAGTTTTGTGAGATAAAAATTAAAAACTCCTTTGGCATGGGAAAAAGAATAAAACCGACATTCAACCACCTTTTTTAATGCAGTATGGCTTCCATTCTTCTCCAGCATGGTAAAAAATCTTGGGTAATGAACTTTTAATGGTACCCATGCTATTTCTATGGATTTGGTTGGTG
This sequence comes from Taxus wallichiana var. yunnanensis, assembly GCA_018340775.1. Classification (NCBI taxonomy): domain Eukaryota; kingdom Viridiplantae; phylum Streptophyta; class Pinopsida; order Cupressales; family Taxaceae; genus Taxus; species Taxus wallichiana. The sequence continues at coordinate 768,254,658 of CM031242.1, forward strand.
GTTGAATCATTCATTCCAATTTTCCCGTGTTCCTCCTTCCTAGACTCGGAGTTTTCATTGTTAAAACCCAGATTTGGCTCTTTTGTAAATGATTGGATGTTTTTATGTTCTACAGGCTCCCTCCTTCATCCTGGGCAAGTGAATTTTTGGTATTTTAGAAATTTTTGAGGACTGCAACATGTTTTTTCCTCCTTGCTATTGTAATGCATCGTATTAAAGGATGGAAATGAAAATGCAAGCTCTGTGAATGAGTTTTCAATCCTTTCTTGTGTTTATTTGCTTCATTCTGATCCTTAATTACATTCTTAGAAATTTGTGCATGTTGTGTTGTATTCTTATAATCTATGTCAATTTTTAGAAATAAATGTTCATCACTCCTTTGGTGTATCACCTTGTCAGTTCAGTTTTATCTTCTTTGTTTTCTCTATCCTTGTCTCATTGGTAGAATTAGAGTAGGATTTTGAGTTAAACCTTTGTAAATTTCATGCATACATCTTATCAAAGGAGTAGATGAACTAACCTTTAATTTTGAGAGTTTTTTCCCATAAGTCCCACACTTGGGGAAAAGATTCCATGTTGTGCAATCACACTAGATGCCTATTATCAAAGTAGAAATCTAGGAAAACATACGGGGGTGTTGTAGATTTTCCCTAACAGTTTTGGCATGCCTAGTGGGACTTTATGTGTCTTCATATTCATTAAATTAAGTTGATGTGCATTTTTGTAAGTTTCTTGCTTGAAAAGACCCTTGATTTGCACATCCTGGTAACTCTAAAGGGATAGAATAAAGCTGGTTTCAACAGTCCAAGTCCGAAGATTCATGAGAAGAATCCAAACATGGTCAAGGGACAGAGAAGAGGGATTATCTAAATATCTCGTAATTATCCCCGGGAAGAAGAGAGAGGGGAAGAAAGATTCAAAGGTCCCCATCTCCAACAAACAAAACTCTATCAACTCCTCCACCTAGTAGACCTTTCACTCAATCAATAACGGTTCTCAAAGCTAATAAGAATGGCACAACCCAATCCTTATGTCAACTTCACTTTGGCATCAGCCCAATTTCTCTCAATACATAAAAACAAGTTCTAATTGCAGCATTGAAGAATATCCCATACTTTACTAAGGAAAATCATACTACTCCCGGTGATCATGTCAAAGACATTGCTAATGTTTGTGCAATCCATGAGATTGTTGAGATGTAAATTGCTGCCAAATTGTGAGCATCTTCATTCAAAGGGAAAGCCTTGCAATGGTTCAGGAGCCTTGGGGCATGCTCTATCCAAAATTAGAACCAGTTGTGCATAGCTCTTCATGACCAGTTTGGAGAAAAAGGGGACAACTTGTCTCTATTGGAACAACTGAAAACTATTAAGAGAGCTTCCAATGAGCAGCTAATAGACTTCAATTTCAGATTTCAAAGGATGTGGGATAGAATCCCAGTGACAGTAAGGCCAACATCTGAAGGTAATTTCATATACTATCTCAAATCTTTAAATTCTGACATTTCTATGTTAATCCAATTCATGGGAGGTGTAAATATACCTATAGCTTATAGCATCGCCATTAGGGCTAAGAATTGTTTGATCCAAGCTGGTAAACTTGCACCTAGGCCTCTTATGCCCTTATGCCCAAACTTCAAAAGCCCAAGCACTAGTCAAGCACCTAATTAACTCCTATTCCCACTCCTAGAAATTAGAGTTCAAATGAAACTTCTACTTCATCCTCTAGTGCCTCAAATGAACTTCAAGAAGTTATGAAACAATTACAAAGTTTAGGCAATGAGTTGGTTACACTCAAGAAGCAACAAGCCAAAAGTTTTAGGCTTTCTTATCAGTCTCAAAATCAGCCTAATAGGCAACCATAGCAGCCTAACAGGCCACCGAATCTAGCTGCAAATCAGAATTAAGTACGGCCTCTGCCAATAGACCATTTCAGCCCTATAACCCCAATGTTGCATCCACCTCTAATGCCTTAGTTCCGGTGCAAAATAATGTAGCTCAAGAATATAACCGGTGTTTTCCATGTAATGAACCTCATAACCAGTTTATGTGCTTCAATGTTTCTTTGAACCAAGCTTTGATGGTAACAATAATTGGCGTAGAGAGTGAGGCGAATCAAAAACAAACCCACAACAAGGAACATCTCAACAAAACACAACTCTAAATGAGACAACACTTGTGAACCGACGGGATGAATATTTTTGTGGTATGAATTAAACAAATTCTTAGAGTGTAGTAGCTAACACATGGTCAAAGAAGAGGAATATTGATGAAGGGTAGTCACTAGCTCTAGGTGATCCACAACCTTCCATCACTCCATAAGGTGTTGGCAAGAAAAATGTAGTTCTAAATGTGCGAGGACAACCCAAGCCACCTTCTAGACTAGCTCAAATGCCAGTTGTTATAGCTCAAGTACAAGAAAATAATGTGCGAGACTAAGGTGCGAAAGAAAGAGTTGTTTCATCCCGATTTAACATCATTGAACAAATGAAGAAGATAAATGTGAACATATCTATGTGGGAGTCACTATCCATCCTATGCCAAAGGGATCTACTACAAGCTGCCATGAAGAATTGGTCAACCTCGAATCAACAAAATCATATGCAAGAGAAGGTACTCACAAATGCTACTCATCTTGAGGGGAATCATGGAGGACATCAAGGTAAAATTTTGAAGCCCCCTCCATTCTATGTTTCATTGATCATTGGGGATAAACTAGTACATAATTGTATGATTGATTCCGGGGAAAGTAGTTATGTGATGCCCAAGAAAATAGCTGATCATCTAGGCCTTCAATATGAAGTCATATCTAAGGGGGTGGTGCAACTAGATGGGACAGTAGTAACAATAGTTGGGGTAATTAAATATTTGAGCCTCACCTTGCATGCATGCCCCAATGTTACTATTTTGCAAGATGTGTCAGTGATAGATTTACCACCACTCTTTGCCATATGTTTGTCAAGGGATTTCATAGCTAAAATTGGAGGCTACTTATTTTCTTGATTGGTCACACATGTTGTTTAGAACAAGATATGGAGCCAAGGCCACAATTAGGTCTGAACCTATTGCAAACTTCCACATTGAGCCTCATACTCCAAGCTCAATCAATGCCAACTGTTCAACATTTGATCAAGAGGACTATCCAAACACACATGAAGCTGATACCAAAGTTGGAAGCATCCCAGATTTGAATCTTGATGAATGGGAAAGAAAGATACATGCTTTTGATCCCTACAAGGAAATAGAAGAATCTAAACTAGGATTCTATTACATGCATGAAGAAAATCAGCCCATTCCTATCATCACCAAGCCAGACCATAAAGATGAAAATGAGGTATGGCAGTTGTTCTTTGATGGATCAAGAAGTAGACAAGGTGTAGGAGGAGCTATGCATGTTTCAACTTAAGGCATTAAGTATTATTTATCCTTTAGATTTCAGTTTGCATGTTCTAACAACACTGTTGAATATGAAGCCTTGATACATGGGTTACATTGGTCAAGGAAAAGAGGCATCAAGAACTTAAGAGTATTTGGTGATAGTGAGCTGATTGTTAATCAAGTTAAAGGACAACATGCTGCTAAGAATGATCTCCTCAAGAGTTATAAGAATAGAGTGCGGGACCTCATTGAGGATTTTGAGGGCTTTGGCATCAACTCCATTCCTAGGAAAGAGAACCAATCTGGTGATAGGCTTTGCAGCAGTTGTAACAACATTTGATGTTGTGGAAAGTATAAAAAAAGATAGAATACAGCCAAACATTCATGTGATTGTGAGACCATCGATTGTCGAGACAATAATGTAAGTTGCCAAGTGTTTGAGAGTGATCAAAAAATCATCAATTTCTTGCAAGAAGAAGATGTGTTTTCTTGGAGCTATGAAGACTTGAGAGGTTTCAATCCCAAGCTAGCTTAACACACAATTGAGTTAGATCAAAGTTCTAAACCCATCAGAAAAAACAAAGACCGGTCAATCCACACATGGAGTCTCTCATGAAGAAGGAATTAAATAAGTTAATAGAAGTAAGTATTATATTCCCCATCAAGCATTCAAGATGGGTTGCAAACTTGGTTCCAATTAGAAAGAAGAGTGGAGAAATCAGGTTGTGTGTGGACTTTAGATATTTGAATAGAGCATCCCTCAAGGATCACTACCCACTTCCTTCTATGGAGTAGATTTTGCAAGTTATTGTTGGCTCTGAGAGGTTTTCATTGCTAGATGGTTATTTAGGGTATAATCAGATCATGGTAAAGGAAGATGATCAATTCAAAACAACCTTCACCACCAAATGGGTAACCTATGCATATAGACAAATTCTATTTGGGTTGTCTAACACCAGAGCTACTTTCTAAAGGGAAATGGACATGGCATTCAAGGAATTGATCAATAAAATAGTGTTGATAGCTAGATGATATTACTATAATTTCTAAAAGTGTAGCAGATCATCTCTTTCATTTGAGACAATTTTTCCAGAGATGTAAAAGATTTGGGGTATCGTTGAATCCCAAGAAATGTATTTTCTAGCTCACGAAGGAAAGCTCCTAGGCCACATTATTTCCAAATAAGGATTAGCAATTGATCCAAAAAGGGTTGAAGGGATAAAATAACTACCATTACCAAGTCATAAGAAGCCCCTTCAAAGTTTCTTAGGAAGAATCAACTTTGTTTGAAGGTTTGTTCTAGACTTTGCAACCCTTGTCAAGCCAATAACCATGATGTCGAAGAAAATTATGGCTTCAAATGGAAAGCTAAAGGTAAGACAAGTTTTGAGGAAATCAAAGATGCTATCTCATAAGATACAACTCTCATTAACCCGTGATTTCTCTAAAGATTTCATCCTTTATGCATTTGGAGGTGATGATACAATTTCTGCAATTTTAGTACAATGAACAATGAAAACATAGAGCATTCAATTGCCTTCTTTAGCCAAAGCTTAAAGGACTATGAGGTGAGGTATTCTTTCATTAAGAAGCATGTTCTTGTAGTGATTAGAATCCTGAAGAAAGTTAAGCATCCGGTTTCAAACAATAAGGTTCAACTGTTTGGCTTCTCATGTGGGAGTTAAGGACTTCCTCCTCAACAAAGATGTAAATGAAAAATGTGAAAGGTGGATTACTTGTGTCATGGAGTATGACATTGAGATAACATGATTAGCAATCGGTCCGATGTAAGGGATTGTGTGAGCAGCTAGCCTTGAGCCAATCAATGGAAGTAATCAAAGAGAATAATGTTGTTTTGGTGTTGCAAGACAACCAAGAACAAGGAGATGTTCAAGAAGAAAATGGTGGTATGCTCACTCCTTCTTTGAACCCAAGACATAATGCACTTCTTACAAACAGGCCTATGCCCTCCGAGAGATGAAAAAGCCAAGAGAAGACACTTCAAATTGTAGGTTATTCCATATACAGTTGTTGATGGTGTCTTTTTCAAAATGGATATCAATAGAGTGTTCTTTGAGATGCATTGAGACAAATTAGATTGAGAAAATGTTAGAAGAGTTCCATGGTGGATCAGTTGGGGGTCATTTTTCTCCAAGAGTGACACCCTCAAGATCGGAAGGCTATCTATTATTGGCCCAAGGTGTTTTGTGATTGTTATGTATGGATCAAGAGGTGTAAGAATGGTACATTCTTCACAAGCAAGGAAAAATTAGCAGCCCTTCCATTACACCCAATCTCAGTTGACCAGCCATTCATGCGGTGGGGTTTGGATTTCATTGGAGTCATTAATCCAAACTCAAGCCAAAGGCACAAGTGGATTCTAACAACAACATACTACTTCACCAAATGGAACGAGGTAGTGGCACTCAAAGAGGCAAATAAATCTAGCATTCTAGACTTCTATGAGGGGATAGAAACCAAATTTGGTATACCTATGACTATAATATCGGATAATGAATTTTCATTCATAGGATCAAATTTAACTGAATGGGTTAGAAATGGGATCTATCTAAGAACTTCATCAAATTATTACCCTTGGGGTAATGGCCAAGCTGAGTCTACCAACAAGAATCTATTAAGGATCATCAAGAGGACTCTTGATGAAAATCGAAAGACTTGGCACACTAAGCTCAAATCAGCCTTATGGGTGATAGGATAACTCCCAAGAGATCCACTTGGTAACTCTCCATTTAGACTTGTTTATGGGAGAGGGGAAATCTTGCCTATGTAACTTGAGTTGCCAACATTGGAACTCATGAAGAAATTGGAATTGTTGGATTTTAACCCATGGAGGTTAGATATCCGAGTTGATGGAACTCAAGAAATCGAGAAGCATGTAAGCCAATCAATGGAGAAGGACCAAGCTTTGATCAGAAGAAGCTTTGATAAGAAAGCTAAGGCTAGAACCTTCCAAGTTGGAGATTTAGTGTTGAAATGGGATGCAGACCGAGCAAAGCCAGGAAGGCATTCAAATTTTGATGCCATTTGGAGTGGCCCCTACATGGTCACAAAATGTAAAAACATCAATGCCTTCTAATTGTCTACTTTGGATGGTGAAGAACTACAGATTCCAGTTAATGGAATCCATCTAAAGCATTTCTACTAGAATGGAAACTCCTCACCTTGTACATATTAGCTTAGATTTTCAGTCCTCTAAGTGCTTGTACACATTGTTTTGTTGTAGCTTAGTTTTACATTTCCATAAGTGCTTTGGCATGAGTTTTGTTGTCCCAAAGATGCATCTTTTACATGCCATGTTCCAGATCAAAGTAATGTTATACTCTCACAATCTTCTCTCTAAATATTTTCTAATGAGTTGAGAGTAACAAGTAGTTCATTTGATGACTCCATTTCCCAATGGATTACTTCAGGTAGCTGGTCAATTCATCTAGTAGGCAGATGACCCCTCTGAGTCACCAAAATTGTTATCCAAAATAAGCCCCCTGCTTATTTTGGCTAACTTTTCTTCACCCTTTCCTTCTTTTGTGACTCAATAAAATTTTCTCACTTTTCATGAACTCAAAATTTTCTGGGTATGGCTTCATTAGATAGATAATTTCCTCACCTTTACAAAAGGTAAAATTTTCCTCCTAACTCCAAGTATTTCTCAAGTTAAGGCTCGGCGGAGTTTGTGGGGGAAATTTTCCTCGAGAAGACCAGCACCAATGGAAATGTTCCACATGGCAGCAGAGGCAAGTTATAAATTTCACCAAAGGGTTGGTGGAGGAAAAAGGAAAAAAGAGGCCAAGGCCCATGAGCACAATAGGAGGATGACATGTTTCTTGTTTTAGGTGGGAGTTGGAGCGGCGTAGTGAAGTTGAGAAAATTGCCAAGGAGTTGGCGGAAGGCGCAAAGGGAAAAAAATTTCCTGTGGGCCCACGGATGAAGGAGGAGCTGACACATGTCTAGTCAGAGGTGGAAGTCGGAGGGGTGGGGAAGTTTTTGGTTTTTCGCCAAAATTTGTAAAAGGCGCAAGGGGAAATGTGAAGCGCGTGCCTGCTGGCTAATGAGGAAGTGACATGTGGCAAGTGGTGGAGTGGGGCACGGAGGCGTTTGGGGATTTTTTTCCAAAGTGAAATAGAAGGAAAAAGGTAGGTTTATCCCACGATCGCATCAGTGAATGGGAAGGTGACACGTGTCCCCGAGAGGCGAGGGCACGAAGAAATTTTGAAATTTTTTTCAAAATTCAAAAAGGGTAGAATGACCATTTGAACCTGTGGACAAATGGGATGATTCCACATGGTAGTGGAGGTCAGGTTGGTGGAGCTTTTGGGAAAAAAATTCCAAATTCAAAAAAAGGGGAAAATTTTCAAATTTCAGCCCACAAACCCATTTTGCCCTAAATCTTTAGAAGGCCATATCTTTTGAACCAAAGCTCATTTTTTCTAAATTTTGGTGTCATTGAAAAGATATTGAAGTCCTCTACATGATGGAATCTTAAATTTTGTTTTTGGTGGATTTTGGTGAGAGAAAAAGAAAAATGCCTTTGGCATGGGAAAAAGAGTAGAACCGACATTCAACCACCATTTTTAATGCAGTATGGCTTCCATTCTTCTCCAACATGGTAAAAAATCTTGGGGAATGAAATTTTAAGGGTACCCATGCTATTTTTATGGATCTAGTTGGTGGTTGAATCATTCATTTCAATTTTCCCATGTTTCTCCTTCCTAGACTTAGGTTTTCATTGTTAAAAGCTAGATTTGGCTCTTTTGTAAAGGGTTGGATGTTTTTATGTTATGTAGGCTCCCTCCTTCACCTTGGAAAGTGAATTTGTGGAATTTAAGACCTTTTTGAGGACTACAACACATATTTTTCATCCTTTATATTGTAATGCATCATATTAAGGAATGAAAACGACAATGTAAGCTCTATGAATGAGTTTTCAATCCTTTCTTGTATTTGTTTGCTTCATTCGATCCTTCATTAGATTTTTAGAAATTTGTGCATGTTGTGTTGCATTCTTATAATCTGTGTCAATTTGTAGAAATAAATGTTCATCACTCCTTTGGTGTATCACCTTGTCAGTTTAGTTTTATCTTCTTCTTTTGCTCTATCCTTGTCTCCTTTGTAGAATTAGAGTAGGATTTTGAGTAAAACCTCTGAAAATTTCATGCATACATCTGATTAGAGGAGTAGAGGAACCAACCTTTAATCTAGAGAGTTTTTTCCCATTTTTACAAGTCCCACAATTGGGGAAAAGATTCCATGTTTTGCAATCACACTGGATGCCCATTATCAAACTAGAAATCTGAGAAAACATCCAGGGTGTCTTTGTAGATTTTCCCTAACAGATACAATAACCAATATTGGTCTGGTGATCGATGCTGATAAAGGGGAAATTAATGACACTTATGGTAACCAACATTGATAGGGAAAATTCAGTGAAATTTGATTAACATGTGGTTTTGGGCTTCTTTTTTATTAAACAGAGAATAAAGGGGAAACTAGTTGGGTTTGTGATAAGGTGATAAAACTTAGAAATGTGTAAAATTTAGGAATAAAGATCTAGAAGGTTATGGTGGCTAGATAGGGAGATGGGATGGAAAATGGAGATGGTGGAATACAAGGAATAACAAATTCAAATAACCAAGGGATAAAGAACTTAATGAATAAGTACATGAATGATACAAAATTAGATGCACTTACTTGTTCCTGTAAGATTGGTGAGTGAAGGAAAGTGATGGTCGATTTGTGAACTTATTGGTCAATGCCACGAAAATTCTTTCTAGAGTGTCATGATCACCCTTAGTGATTTCTTAGGCCTCTAGCTAGATGTATTATGTCATCTTGATGCTGAGAAAACTTTGGTTTGTGCTTGAATTTAGATATCTCTCTCCAAAAAAATGAAGTGACCAACCCGGGATAAAGGTTACAAAATTGTATATATGGTGAGTAAATTTGGTCAAGGTGATTGGCATTGATTGAGGGTTAACTGATGTTAGTTAAGTCGGGATATCCTAGGTTTACCAAAAATAGTAGATCTTGGCTATTTTTGGCATGCTCTGCCTGTTGGTCCAAGTCTAAAGTGGTGGTTAATGCTTGGATAAGTGGGCATGCTATTGGAGAAGGAATATGAATTTAATTTTAGGTTTAAACTAAGTCTCGGTGGTTAGGATAAGTGGATACTAAGTCTTAGTTAATTAATAGGATAAGAAAAAGTACATTGTGATGTGTCTAGGTGATGTGGCTAGGTGTGGTGTGAATTAATTTAATTAAAGTAATTAAATTAATAAATAATGTGAGGATGCGTATTAATTAAATTGTAAGTAAATAAATTAATATGAATATTTGGTAAAGAGGTCATGGTTAGGTTAACACGTTAGGTTGAGTAATTGAAAGAGGACACAAGGGAGTGTGAACCAAATTTGGTATCTACATTTTCCCCTTTATGTCGCATAATTTGCATTGATAAATGATGCTGAGAAAAATAGGAAGTGGTTGCACCAAATACAAGTGAGAGTGGTATTACCCAAAGTAAGGCTAAAGATGAGGTTGCTCCAAGTGTGGGTGAAGGTGATCCCCTAAAACTAGGAACTGATGAGGCATTATACGAAGTCGGTGAGTGGTTTGATAAATTTGTAGTTGGTGAAAGTTAAGGTAGGTGAGGAAGGGTATGGGTACTTTGGGTAAAGGGTAATAGTCAAATCAGGTAATAGGTAATGTACTAGGGTTAAATTGAGTAATGGGTAATGGAAATCAAATGCAGGAACGTGTATAGACTGCAACATAGTACTAGGTTGAAGAGATTTCAAACTCTACATCGTTTAAGGTTGATAGGTTTATTTAAACAAGGTTCAAGTGATTCAAGTATCCAAGTGTATAGGATATAGTCGGGAAACACAATGTAGGTTAGGTGTAGGAACGTTTAGGTATGTGTTGATGATGATCCTTGCGCAGATAAACCATCGATTCATAGGAAACCTTAGGTTAGTGGGACATGCACCCTAAGGTGACCTCCAAATTTTAAAGAAGAAAACAAGAAATAACAAGAAATAACTTAAAATAACAAGGTAATGCGCCAATCTAGAAATAGAAAGATACAAAATACTTAAAAGGGATTATCTAGGATAGTCGAAGAGTTGTTTGGCATGGTCTACTATTCTGATAACATTAGTGTCTGAGGAAGCGAAGCGATTGATTCATAGATAGTGAACAAATAGAGAAATTCCAAGGGCATCAAGCATGATGAATTTCCTAACCCATTTAGAACTACTTATAATGAAAGAACAAAGATTCAGAACATAAAAAGTCAATTTGCACATAATAAGAACTCTTTATTCATAGATAAAATGATACATAAGGCCCTCAAAGGCACAAATTACAATTTTCTTTTATGATGAGGCTTACTAAGGCTAGACTCCTACAAAATATAGAACTTCTTGCTTCCCCTCCTTTTCTTATTTGTAAAAATATCTCTCTTTATATCTAAATTTTTTTCTTCGTTGTAGAAAGACTCATTCTCTCTCTATCACTCAAAGATCCCACTTTCTCTCTCCCTCAACTTGATAGGGATTTTATTCTTATCTTTATGGATCTTGCCCCAATATTTTAAATATAGAGCTACCACTATAAGTATTTAATTCGAATGTTTGATCTTCTGATCTAGAATAAATATTTCAATTATTTATAGGAATTTGTGCATCTTCTCTTACTTGGTCTCACCGTAGAGTCTCTCAATTTGGTGAAGATATTTTTCTACCACATGGAGGGTTTACACTTGTTTAGGAAATCTTTCTTTAGCCCTATACTTGAACATGCACTAGATAGACACGTGGAGGATTCCACTTATGTCTATTGTGCTTTGAATTTTCAACCTATTTGGGAGTAACTTTATTGAGCCCTAGACATGTGGAGAGCCCTGTGTGATTTTTGGATCCTAGCTTAGAATTTTACCTTTGAAGTTCAGATGTGATGAGACATGTGGAGGGCTTCCGCTTAGATTTCCATAATTGGTCGATTTGAGCTTCGAGTGAACAAAAGAAGTGAGGTTCAGGGTAACAAACTATGCTCAATAAAAGAGTCTCAACAAAATAATCTAATTAGTATGATTCAAGTACTCCATGGGTTTGTTTGGGATAAATGAAATGACAATAGAAAGGTTATGTTCTTTGGCTAAAACAACATAGGTAACAACATCGCAAGGTATAACGAGTACACAAGTTCATCGGTCACAACAAGTAGTTCAGTCAAGGTAAATAGGTCATGGCATGGGTAAGGCCAAGGTATAGGTAAAATAAAAAGTCCCTAAACGCAATTAAGGAAATGTATGGGAATTTTAGGTGTGTAGGTAGGGTGCAATGGGTGTTGGTACTGTCAAAAGGTATTTGGTAGGAATTAATTTTGTAAAAATGGGCAAAATGAGATTTTAATGGTAATGGTAGGTAAATAATGTCAATTAAGGTCCGACACTAATTAGTTTAGTAGGGCACAACATGACTAACATCGTTCATGTTGATTTTGGTTCATAAGGTAGAAATTTCATATTTTATGGAATCATTGTTGTCTTATAATGTGGAGAAAATGACAGAGCTCCTTGAATTTTGCTTTGTTTATGGATGAGGTGGAGGTTTCTAAATGGTCGAGAAGAGCTAGGTAGATGGGTCAATAAGATTGGCTAGAGACGTGCGATTGGTGGAGAGATTCAAGGTAGATATTCGTTATGGCAAAGGCGAGAGAGGGTTCGAGTGGACCACCGATGTAGTGGTCAGATTTGCCACCGAGGAGACAACATCAAGATGAGGTAGGTGGAATTCTCCTTACTTGTGTTTTGATCCAATTATGTTTTAAAATGAAGAAATTTGGGTGGGAATGTTGATTTTGAAATGGGGGTGAAAAAAATTGACGAAATCTAGGGGAAAGGTCAAATATAGGTTAAGTAGGGTGAGAAATAACTATGGGGTAAAGGTGGTTGGGATTAAATAGGTTTGTAGGTTGTTTTTGTCAAATTTTAAGAAATAGGGAGGGATTTTTCAGTTTTGGTTATCATGACAGAGATTGACGTGGTTCTAGGATTGGCCGACATCGGTTAACTTTTACCAAAATCGGTCAAGAATAAGGTGACCAACATCGGTTAATAGGAACCAACAAAGGTCGAGGAAAACCATTGATGGTCACGGAGACTAACGCTGACTAGGTTGAAGGAGGGATAGGTTGAAGAAGGGCTAGGTATGAAAGGAAAATGGGTAAAGAAGGGGCAAGTAAAGATTTGTTGTAGAGGGATAAGGGTAAAATATGATCTTTGGCGATATGGGATAGGTGAGTAAGTGAAATAATGTTAAGGTGATGAGTCATGATTGTAAAGGGTAGGAGGTTTGTATGTGAAGTAGGTAAAGGGGGTAATCATGATTGGTGTAATTGGGTATGGTGTTGGGGTTAATAAGTAATTGGAGGTAGTTAAGTCTAAACAATGTTGTGATTTGTTAGATGTAGGCTAGGGACCAGTTACAGATGTGAGATAAAGTACCACCTTTGTTATTAGTGATGTTGTCTAGTGTGACTATGGAGGAGTGAGATAATATGTCCGATGTTGGATTTATTGGGATCCGATGCTATAGGCATGTAGTTCGAGATCCTAGTTTGATGGTCACACTCATCGATAGATGGGATTCAGCGACCAACACTTTTCATTTACCGATGGGTGAGATTATTGTCACCCTAGAGGATGTATATAGGATCATGTGGCTACCGATTATTGGTGAGTGAGTGTATTCTATTTCTTCAGAGGCATCAACAAAGCCTATAATGGCTATGTTTGGGGAGGAAATGGGAAAGATAAGGTACCATAGCATGAGCCTTAGCTATGGAGAGATGTATGCAGCCCATCCTTAGGAGACGAGGTTGGTTGTTTTGATGATGGAGGTGGTATGTTGTTTTACCTTACCAAATGCTGAGGGTGGGAGATTCCTGTGAGCATTAATGGGAGTGCTCCAGGATATGGTGGAGGAGTGGATCTATTTTTCATGGGCACTAACATTCCTGGTGCAGTTGTATAGGGAGTTGTGGGCCTATGGGATATTGCAGCTGCTTTAGTTTGTGTTGTACTTTTCTTCTACATTATTGGGCATACGAGCACATTGTATGTGTACATCTAATTGGTTTGCCCTAACTTGATTGGTTTGGGGTGGCTTGGTAAGAGTTAGATATAGACGGTGGGTACTAGTTGGTGGGCAGCATAGGGTGGCTAGGGCCACACATGATGTTTCATATTACAGTGATTGCTAGAGGGATTGTCTGGTGTGGATATTGTTTGGAGGCCATATGTTTGTTATCCCTCATACATGGACATGGTGGAGGAGTTAGAGGAGTTATAAGCGGTGAGGTGGTTTTAGGGCTATCGTGGAGGTAAGAAAAATATGATACATGTAGATAGTGTCGATGACGCGTTTGGGTTGCCACATGATGCGTATCCACTCTTCCCACAATACTTGAGAGACAACGTGGAGATACCTATGCCTCCACCATGATCAAGTACATGCCTACAAGGCGGGAGGAACAAGCGGTGGATGATGAATCGATGATGTTGGGGTCATCGATAGATATAAGAAGTGGTGGGTGGACCAGCTATGAGCGACACCACTAAGGCTAGGGAAGCCAGATTTAGCTACCATCACAGTATAAAGGGATACCTTGCAGGGTCAGGTAGTTTCCCTTTAGGCACAAATTACAGCTTTATAGGGGAAACTTACCAGGTCAAAGGCACAGTTGTCATTTTACGAAACATGTAGTGGCCTTATTGGCCCTGTAGCAAAAGGCATAGGCAATCTTACATGGTGGAGATGGAGATGGGGGATAGGTAGCTACTTTACAAGTTCATATAGCACATTTTCAGGGCTATTTGGCCACTACACAAACTCACGTTGTGGCCTTATAGGCCTAGGTTACAACATAGGAACATCCAAAGACTCTGGGACAAGGTTCCACACTATAATAGCTATGACAGGACATGATCCTTTGGTACAGGGGAGGATGACAGGCTCACGTGTATAGGGTTCAAGGCCAATGTTAGCATATCAAAGCTCACATTATTACTATGAGACTGTGGCACCATCTCAAATGGTTATGATGGTGAGGTTTATTTATGCCCTACACATGAAACTTGGTATTACCGCAGGATGATCTCGATGATGGCTGAGATAGATGTCCTCTCCTATGCTTGAAGTACAGGGCACAATAGAAAATGAGTGAGAGGATTATATCCCACACTCATAGTTTAGAGAGTACAAGTTCATGGAGGCTAGTCCTAGGTGAGGGGAAAGCAGAGATTAGGCTAGGTCATATGCTAGGTAAAGAGATGCGGTGTAGGTTACCGAGCTAGATTTAGGTGGAGTAATAATTAGTCACCTGATATGATTGGTGTATCGATTTTTCATATATATCGGCCTGCATGCCAATGATAGTGAGGATGTATATGAGGCTTTTGAGATTTTTATTTTATACCGGCCTACGTGCTAAAGATAGTGAGGATGTATATGAGGGTTTTGAGATTTTGATTTTATACTAGCCTGCGTGCCAAAGATAGTGAGGATGTATATGAGGGTCTTGAGATACTGAGTATTTATTTGTATTAGTGTACATTTGTATTGATACATAGAATTCTCATTTATATATAGTTGATGATGTGTATTTATTAATGATGTATCTATTTCACCTTTTATTAGATTGTTTCTTTGAATGGTTGATGAAATAGATAGGGTAACAGGCATAGGAGGAATACTGCTCAAATGTTGATTGATGGGGTTGCTGCACGCGTATGACTTCTGAATCCATAGCTGACCATGAGAGCTTCCTTTTGGCTAGGAGGAACTACCTGTAATGAAAACAAGACCACCAAAAAGCATTAAACAATATGGGCAGTGAACTACCTAGCATAAGCTAGATCCGGGAAGTATGATACTTCCTAGATGGCTGTCAGTCCACTATTTTAAACAAATTAATGTTGTAAATAAAGTAAATCCTATTGTTATTTTAAAATGATTTAGGTATCTCACTTAAAACATAATAAGAAATAGATCTAATCTAACATGCTAAGCTAGAATAGAATCTACATGTCTAATAAAGGTTTCGGGTAGGTCACAGGTGAGTGAGGGTGAGGTAAAATGGAGTGGATAGGTCTCTATTTAAGGATGTGTGTGAAAACACATAGATCGGCATCAGTCAGGGGTGACCAACCACGTTAGGTATAACCGGCACGGTTACTGTGAGATCTGGGAATGTCACAGAATGGGGTTTTTGGTCCTCTTTGTGATTGTACAAAGGATTTCAGTTGGTCAGGATGAGGTAATGGGTGACTGGAGTAGGTTTTGGAAAGGTTTTGTTGGATCTACGGAGGTGAAAAGTGTTGGAGATGGTCAATAAGGAGCAAGATAAACAATGGGTGATAAAATAATGATGAGATGAAATAACCAGGAAAGTATGATGTTATACTTGGATTTCATTTCTGAAAGTCTGTGTGTGAAGGATGGAGGTGCTGATGATGGGTTTGAAGGCTGCAAGTGATCACCGATTGAAAGAAATATTTTGCATGGGCTGCATGCACACTCCTCTTTTCTTAGATAGATCCAAATGTGGCTGGGATGGTTGTGCAGGAGAAGATGTTCAATCTCCTTCTTTGGATGTGAGTTCTTACTAGAATTGACTCTTTGTAGATGTGTTATCTTTTGTGATCTCATTCTTGCTCGTCCACTTTCTCCCAATGTTTTCCAACCTTGAGAATAAGGTAGTTTAGGAGTTAAAAGGAGTAATCGATAAGCGGTCGACTTAATTGGCGATAGTCGGGGTAACCGACATCAGTCAAGGTGGGATTTCTTAGGTTTACCAAACTTAGGGAGATCCTCCTGGTTTCCTTGGATCTTGTGTGGTTATCCCGTGGATTAGACTGGGAGCTTCTTGTGAGCATGCGGGAATGTTATTAGAGGGAATGTAGGCATTAATTTTTAGGGTTTGGGTAAGTCTTAGTTAGTTATGAAAACTTACTAAGAATAGGTCTTTAGTTGAGTTGGCTTGGTGAGGTGTTTAAGTGAACTCGTATGTATGGATATTATCTAAACTAAGATATTTAAATATTAAATATGGTGAGGATAATGAATTAATTTAATTAAATTAATACTAGTGAGGTGAAGAGGGCCATGGCTAGTTGAATGTGATGAAGGGTTCTTATTTGTAGAGGGACCAAGGGGAGTGTGACCTAATTTTAGTGTCTACATTTTTCCCCTTTTTGTTGCGTATCTTGTATTGGTAAGTGATGCTAACAAAAATAAGATGTGGTTGGCCCATGTGTGGGTGAAGGTGATCCCCTCAAACCAGAACCGACAAGGTTGTTGGTGAAGCGGTGAGTGTTTTGATAAAAGGTAAATGTGAGGTTAAGGTAAATGGGTGTAGGGGAAGAGGGTGAAAGGTCTACTTGGGTGATCTTAGGTAATGGGTCAGGGCCAAAGGTAGTAGCAATCAAATTCACGCACATGTATAAACTGCAGCACGCTACCGGGTTGAAGAGAAGGAAAATTTTACATCATCTAAGGTCGATAGGTTTATCTAAACAAGGGTGAAGTGAATCCGGTATCTAAGGTATAAGATGAGGTCAGGAAACACAACGTATGTTAGGTGTTGGAATGTTTAGGTATGTTCCAGTACACCAAAGGTAGGGTCATGATAAACGGTCATGGTAATAGGCTAGGTAAGGTCATTAGGTCAATAACACAGGTAACAGTGCTGCAAGGTATAGCGAACACATGAGGTCAAAGGTCACTAGCAATGGTCCGGGTCCAAATATCAAGAGCACGACACGGGTAAGGATGAGGTAGGGGTAAAATAATAAAGCGTCAATAGTGGACATGAGGAGGTTGAAGAAGGTGGAGGGCCAGAGGTGAAGGTAAAGTTATTCAAGTAGGTGTAGGGAGGGAAAAAGAAAAGGAAGGTAAGGAAAATGAGGTAAATGTGAGGGCAATGAGTATGCAGGGTAACCAACATTGGTCATAATGAACCAATGACGGTGTAGGGTAACCAACGGCAGTAGTCTAGGGTAGAAGACCGTAGTGGTCAAGGTTAACCAACATTGTTTAGGTCAGGTAGGGTATAAAAAGTGGAAAACCCGCATTTGAAAAAGTCATTGGTGCATTTGGAAAAGGAGAAAAGGACAAGAAGAGACAAAGGAGGAAGAGGGAAAAAGAGTATATGTAGACACCAAATTTGGGTCTTACGATGCCCTGTACCCCACATATCACCTCGCAACCTAACCATACCTCACCACCTAAACCTTACACACTTAATTATTTATTAATTACCATATAATTAATAAATCCACATCTCCACCCCTGCCACCTCACCTTGCCACCTCATCATGACCTAGCCCTAACCCTAAACCAACCTAATTAAGACCTATGACTTGGTCCAGACTCACACCCATGACTCATCACCCCTCACCCGCATAAAAAAAAACCTAATAATAACTTGACCAAGCCCACAACTGATCCCTCAGAGAAAAGGAGGGAAAGTTGGCTATTTTACTAAAAATAGCCAACTTTGACCTAACCGACATCGGTTTACGTAACCGCCATCGGTTCCCTGTAAATGACCTTCCCCAGCCAAAAACAAAGGATCCGGAATTCATTTGCAAGACAGAGACAAGTGAAGAAAAGAGAAGAGTTTGCAGAGAAGAGCATCGAGCTGAAGACTGCAACTGAGCAACTGGATCACTATCACCCTCATTCAAGCATTGGAAAAGACTGAGGATAGCTTCATCAGCTCACTTTCCAATACCGGATCATCCCAACTAAGCCTTACTATCACCACCACATTCCTTGGACCTGTATCTTCATCAGGAACCAGTAAGTATTATCTTGTAGTTCTTTGTTATCATTTTTCTTTAATTCATATCAAATGGGGAACTGACCACCTTCAAAAGGAAGTCTAATATTTCCTGGGCCTAAGGCAGTTCCCTCACCTATTGTCTAATTAAGATCTAGTGGTCTTGTATTCTTACTTACAGGTAGTCCTTCCCAGACAAAAAGGAGTTCTTCACAATCGATCTGATCTCTCTACGGTATGTGCACACCTTCCCAACATTCAACAGGTATTCCTCCTAGCCCTATTTCTATTGAGATATTATCTATTTCTCAAGAGAATGAAAGGATAGAAGAAACTCTATTCTGGAATGAAATTCTGTGTGAAACATTTTGGCACACCCGGTGGGACCCATTTCAGGTTTCTTTCTTTCTTTCTTGCTTTCATATAGGAGCCTACTTGCTGTTTGTTTCTGTTAAATATTCACAAAATATTTTGTCATTTTGTTAAAAGAATTTGTCTTGCTTTCATATCTTTGCATTTAGTGAAATTCATCTTCTTTGCTTCATCAAATATCATTTTCGATTTGGATTTAAAACATGTGCATCACATTCTTGCTTGCTTTGTTTTTAATTCTAGTGAATGTAGATTAAGTAATAGGTCATACAAGTGGGGGTGATATCCATGGTATTGACGAGAAATTAATCTTACTCTCACTGCACAACACATACCAAATCACATCATAATCAATACAACAGCTCAAACCTCCCCGCTTTCCGCGGTATTCCTCCACCCGATTGAGGTAGCCTTATGAGCCACAACAAACTTGACATCTCCTTTAGGTCTTTCGTTTAGGATTGACATCATCTGGCATCTAAGGCATAAGCCCAAAGTGATTAAAAATAATCCTAGGGTTAGTCTATTGAGTTGCTTGTGCATCTTGCTTGTTTTTAGTTCTGTTTCTCTGTCATACACTATTTTAGTGATCCCTTCAAGATAGTTTGGTAGGTATATTAAACATTGTTATCCCCAAACCAGTAGCTTCTTACATCCTCTCTTTTCTTTCACAGTGACCGACACCGGTCCCATACTACCGACATCGGTTAACTGACCGATGCCGGTTACATTTTGACCGACATCGGTTATCTGACCGATATCGGTTACTATGTTTAACAGTTCTTGACACACCAACAACCTATCAATTCCAAAATTTTGTTGCTATTTTCATTCTCGCATTGATTAAATCCCTACTGTGTCCTCTTTTCCATGGTTGTTATCACCCAGAAACAAGAAGCAACCATGGTTTCACATGCATGTTTCATGCCTTTTCCTGATTCACCCCCTTCGCATCCTATGGGGAATCCTTTAGATACCAACGATTTTCCCAAAATCCTCGTAGGAGATAAGGAATTTTCCAAATTTTTGGATGTTAATCCTAGCACCATACAATATTATTTGTCTCATACCCCTGACCGTGCACCCGACGGTCAGCTCCTCGTTGGTATGCCTATTAGTATCACCGCTCACTTAGCCCCTTCCCCACCTAATAACTCCACCTCACCATCTTCATCCTTAGCCCCGTCTCCCAGCTTAGTAGCTTCGGTGGTTCATACTGCACCGATTGGTTTTCCTCTGGTTAATCTGGGACCCCACATCTCACTACCATCCACCGCCCCTACCTCATCTCTCTCTTGCAGTTTCCTTTTTCATCACTTGCTCTCTGCCACCTATACACACAAGCTTTCCCTCACAAGTTCCGCCCACCTTTTCATTTCCACAAATTCATCTGGTGGCCTCAACCTCTTATATAGGACACCCTTATTTGGCTGCCCCAACACATTCATCACCATTATCTTATCAACATTCAATCCCGCCATTGTCTAGTAGCGGCTCTTGGACCAATCCTCCTCTATTTACAATGATAGCACCATCATCTAACCCAACCAATGATTTAATCAAACAGATGATGGAAAATATGTAAAATCTTGAGGCTTCTGTTTCAGGAAGTTGTAACACCCTAACATATGAGAAAGTTTTTCAGGAGCCTATTCACCCTTCTGTCCCCCTTCATACATATCCTCCTCAATGGGAATTACTGAAATTTACTCGCTTTAATAGTAAGGAGGACCCTCAACAACACTTGTGATCATTCAGACATGCCTGCTATCTGATTGCTCATGATGATGCCTTACTACTCGTACCTTTCCCATGTTCTTATCGGGACTCGCCTTGAGTGGTACGGTGCTAAATAACCCAAAGCATTCAATCTTCTCCTTTAACCGGTTAGCCCAATCTTTCTTGGATCACTTCTCCATCAATATTGCCAAGAAAGTATCCATTACGACCTCTATGCCATCCGACAATTTGAAGACGAGTCTATCGTAGATTTCGTTGGACGATGGCGGGGCCTCATCAACCAACTTACTTACGCCTTACCCCAGGCCGAGCTCATCGAACTATTTACGTGGTCCTGTACTAAACACATTTCTCCCACCCTCAAAATTCAAACTTTCCACACATTTGATGAGGCCTTTACTATGGCTCGGAAACTAGAGATTCGAGCCTTAGAGGAAGAGAAATTGAGGTTACGCAATAAAAGCTCAAATTTTTGGACCCAAGACTCTACCACCAAACCCAACACCACCAATTCTCACACATCAGCTGCTTTGAAATCAAAGGGTGCCATACACGCTGTGACGGTCAAATCTCAAGCACTGTCTAATACCCAGCCGAAAGCCACCTATAAGTATAAAGCCAAGCCCATCAACTATACTCCCTTGGGAGAAACTTATGGTGTGATCTTAGAAAAATTTCTTAAAGCAGGAGCTATCACCTTGCCTCCTGTTAAACCTCACTCTGGGTTTGATTCCACCCACACTATTCCTTCTTGGTATAAAGAAAATGACTTCTGTAACTTCCATCGTGTGAAGGGACACAGTCACGAAAACTGTAAGATGTTGAAAAACATAGTGTAAGAAATGGTTGATGCAGGGGATATAACTCTCGATAATCCTAATGCCCCCGCTAATCAAAATTTAAAAATTTTCAACAAACCATTTCCTAACCATGCATCTAATAGTAACATAAATCAAGAAACCTCAGCCGAGGAGAAGAGTGTTCATGAAATCCATGCAGTTTTCAACTCCCAACCAAAAGCTTCTATCGAGGAAATTCTGAATCAGGCCTCTTCACTAATGCAGGGATCTGCACCCCCTACACCACCATCAAGACAAGATGATAACCTTGCCATTCCTTTACCCATAAAGGAATTAACCGCCCATATTTCTCTTCTCACGAATGAGTCTTCTTACACCACATCCCTACAAGATTGTGAGTGGATGTTATCTAACTTATATATTTCCCAAACATCTCCTTCCACCACTCTTGCTGCAACAGAAGAAGGCTTGCCACTTTTTCTGTCACCCTTAGAGGAGAAACCCCTTGAGCCTACATCACCAAACTCCTCAATCATAATGGATCCCCTCAAACATGCCCTCCTACCTATTAGTTCTTCATCACCTAAATCTTTCTCAGCAACCGGTTGACCTCTTAGTACCCATTAATACATTGCCTCATTTACCCCCTGTATCACACCCACAGTGGACCAGGATCACAACCCATTTCTCTTCCATACCAAGGTTCCTGTTCACACATGAAGATTGTCATCCCTTAGAAGATAGACGAGTCCTATGGGAGCATTTGAGTACACCATGCTCTACTCAAATGCAGAAGAATGATCCAGACACCTCTACCATATACCCGAGGTGTTTACAAAAGCTCAAAATGCCTATGTCCTCATCTTCACCCCCTCATCTCTACCGAATACCTCATCCACCTCTATTAACCTAACCAAACCTTCCCCTATGCTTGGGACTTCACCAATACCTAGCCTAACACACCCACCTAAACGGTTAGATTTATCCAAAAATAAAGCCATCCATCCACCTAAGAGATAGACCCAATCTCCTCAAGTCCAATCTATGCCTCTATCACAACTAAAACCCTCACCGTCACACCTACCTTCTATATTGGGACCTCACCCCTCCACCTTGCCTCAATACATCATACCTCCTGTGTTTTCTTTAAAACAACCTGCACCTTCTGCACCCATACAAAGATCCACGGGTGTATCAACACCGTCACCCCAAGTATCCTGTCCACCTACCAACCCTAAACAAAATCCATCATCAAAGGATTTGTTTGTTGTCACTCCTCTTTCCCCGTGGTTGTTTCTTGCCACCACGTCATCTGTGGCCTCATCATCTAACCAGCTAAACATGACTTCTACGCCGAAGAAGCCATGTTTAGTTAAATCCAATTATCAAAACCCCTTGTCTAAACCACCACCCGTACGAACCAACCATACCCAACCATTACCAAAACCCACCCAATCAATAGCCTCATCTTCCTCTGACTTTGACCCGCTCAAAGGATCTTACGCCAAGATCCTTGATATGTTGGTGGAGAATGCGACCATTTCCCTACCCCCACTCAGACCCTATGATCCATCTAAACCTCGACCTATAGGTTATGATGAGTCTAAAATCTGCACTTACCACCACACACTAGGACATGATGTGGAGGGATGCAAAGCTTTGAAATCCATCCTTCGTTAGTCACCTATCTCAGATAGAAAGGTTAAGAAAGACAACTTACGAAGGGAGAAACCTTTAGCTTCAATCCCTTCTCCTATAACACCAATCCCCGCCTCACCAAGATCTATCATCATTACAACCCCACCTCTCGAAGACAATGACTTATCCCTGCCATCTTCATCCTCTCATGTTCACGAGATCAACATGATTAGTATTGCTACTCGAGGGTAGAAAAACAATGGGAAAGCTAAAGAAAGCACACCTACGGACTCTCTTTCTCCATCCGCCATCCCGATCGCACCACCACCTAAAGTGATTATTCGTGGACCTGCCTACCCTGTCTCTCGATGGAGTTACCCATCGTACCATGATCAAACAGCCTTCACCAATCACTGTAAAAATGAAATTGTATGATCTCATTCAAACCTCTCGAATCTCATCAACAATCTCTCATTGAAATCCTTGAGGGATAGAGGTCCTACCTAATGAAACCTTGCCCATTGCCTCCATCTTAACACCCAACCACATTGCTTCTCTCAACAAACAATCTACCACTTTTTTCCTCAGACAAGAAAGCTGTGTCGTTTCTCCGAAGACAAAATTTTCATCTTTGGTGTAGAAGATCCTGACCCCACTCTTTTCATCTTGGCTTACGTCCGGGACATCCGAGTACGTCATGTTATGATTGAAGGGGGCGCTAGCCTAAACATCATCTCTTCCAAAGCCTTCCAACAAATGAATATCCCTTCTAGCTACATGTGTGCAAACCCCACCATGTTGCGTTCATTCAATGATGCTATTACTTGTACTTTAGGCACCGTGATCCTTAACATTTGTGTAGGGCCATGTACCTTACCCGAACTCTTCTATGTCCTTGAGGGAGAATTCTAATACAACATGTTGTTAGGCCACCCTTGGATCTGGGCTATGGGATGTGTTCCCTCCACCTTACATAGATGCATAAAATTCAAGTATGAGGGGAAGTCATAAACCGTAAAAGTTGACGCTCCCCCCTTCAAAACTTGTAATATGTTATATCACCCTAATGATGTGCTTGTACTAATCAAGGCACCCATTCATCCAACCTAACCATCTACTTTCCCACACCTCAACCATCCACCTTAGTTGCACCTACACCTTCAACCAATGAAACCGCCGCCCGTAAAAACCACTTCCTTCCCCGTGGACAACATCCCAACCTCGATCCTTGGTAGAGGTTTTTCAACGCCTTACGCTGGGGAGTATCACCTATATAATGATAGCACTTTCCATACTCCACGGGAGTATGGATAGTTACATGCGCATCCTACCTACGACGCCGTGTAGGGGAGGTGATCTCCCATGGACCGCCTAATTGCCACACCAACCTAATCTATGGGGGTGTCGACGCATCCTCTGTTACCCCTAAACCTCCCCTTGGTGTGGTTCCCTTCCAATCCAATTTTTAATATCTAACAAATCGTCATTTTACCCTCACCTTCTTGACTCGTGCTTGGAAAGGTTTTGGTTTCAGTCTTTATGAACAAGGCCGACATACAATCATTCCCGTGACTACATGCAAACAAAAAGATCATAGTGGTCTTGGATTTTCTGAAACACTTACACCAAAGAAACCTCATGTTAGTTATATCCGGGAAGACAATGACATTACCTCTTCTAAACCATCATCACCTATTTTTCCATCTTCACCCACAGAGTCGATAGACTTGGAATCTATCCCTCCTAATTTTTTTTTCATAAATGCTATCTTCTTAGGTCCTCTCACTTATCAATGTGATAATGAAGACCCATCTTCTCTTCCCCTTCTGTATCCAGACATGATCGAAGAAGACTCGTCTTCAATTAATGTTGTTGAGTTCGGGATGACGACTCCATCCTCACTTACCTTAGGTGCAGATGATTTGTTATATTCAACGTGCCTTACAATCTAAAACTCAAACCATGTTGAATGAGTTGACTATAGAAATCAACATCCACACAGAGGACGATCCTCACATTGTGAAGATCGGACAATCTCTTAACGCATCAGAACAAACTGCCTTCACTACCTTCCTCTGTGCCCACAACCAAGCTTTCACTTGGTCCTACGCTGACATGCCAGGAATCGATCCTGACATTGCTATCCATAACATTACTCTAAAACCCGACTCCAAACCAGTTAAACAGAAACTGAGAAAAATGAATCCACACATTGCCCTCTTGGTCAAAGAAGAGCTTCATCGACTCCTTTCTGTTTCCTTCATCTTACCTATTGACTATCCTCAATAGATTTCTAACATCGTACCTGTCACTAAAGCAACAGGGGGACTTCGGATATGTACGGATTTCTAGGACCTTAACCTCACTTTCCCAAAGGATGAATTCCCCCCACCTAGTATTGATCAACTTTTTGATCTCACTGCAAGCCATGAGATGCTTTCTCTCATGGATGGCTTCTCGAGATACAATCAAATTTTGGTAGCCTCGGCCGATCAACATAAAACTACCTTCATTACCCCCTTGGGGACCTTCTGCTATTGTGTCATGCCATTCATCCTTAATAATGCTAGTGCGACCTATCAGTGAGCTATGACTTATATTTTCCATGACATTATGCACACTATCCTCAAGGATTATGTCGATGATCTTCTTGGAAAATCCAAACATCGTAGTGAACATCTCGATGTTTTAACCATTATTTTCGATCACCTATTACAATACTGTGTTGGTCTTCAACCAAAGAAATGTGTCTTTGGTGTCCTTTCAGGAAAACTCCTTGGTTTTATTATCTCTTTGCATGGCATTGAGGTTGATCCAGCAAAAGTCAAAGCTATCCTAGAAATGCCCCCACCCACTAACCTCAAACAATTGCGTAGTTTGCAGGGAAAAATCCAATCTATCCGGCGTTTCATTTCACAACTCTCAGATCGATGTCAACCTTTCCATCATCTCCTTAAAAAGACATTGTCTTTCAATGGAGCGAAGAGTGCCACCAAGCCTTTGAGGCTCTCAAAGCCTATCTCTTGCAGCCACCCATGCTTATCCCACCTCAGGATGATCACCCTTTCTACCTTTACCTTTCTGCCACCGACCATGTTGTAGGAGCCATGCTCACACATCGTGACTCTGAGCATCAAGAACAAGTAGTTTATTACATAAGCCATACTCTTGTGGATTACAAGACTAGGTATACACACGTAGAAAAGTTGTGCCTAGCCCTATCATTTGTGGCCACCAAACTCCGACATTACCTTCTGAATCACAAAATTTTTGTCATCGCCAACGCTGACCCCATACATTATATGTACACCAAACCTCATCTAAACTAACACATCAACCAATGGCTTATGCTACTCGCTGACCTTGACCTTGAGTTTATACACCAAAAATCAGTCAAAGGACAAACTATCGCATGAGACCAACTCGCGGAAGCCCCTTTACCTGGGGAACAACTTACCAATTTTACTTTCCCTGATGAGCTCATCACAACTCTTTCAATCAGTGATGTGTTGTATCCAATGACCCTCTTCTTTGATGGATATAAATGCCAATGCGATGGAGGGTAGGCGTTGTTCTCATTCCTATCAAGGTGAACATATGCCTCTTTCATTCAGGATTGATTTCCCCTACACTAACAACACGGTAGAATACGAGGCCCTTGTTTTGGGTCTCCATGTTACGTTACAATTAGGTGTGAAGTCTATTAATATTTTCGGTGACTCTCAATTGGTAGTAAATCAAGTTACTGGCATCTACCAATGTAAAAATGAGGAACTTCAAAAGTACAAACATTACGTGGATTCACTTTTGACCTTATTTACTCATTATTCTATCCAAACCATTCCCGCTCAACTAATAAATTTGTGGATACTATGGCTTGCTTGGCCTCACAAATTCTTGCCTCACCAATTGACTCTGACATATTTTTCTTGGTCCAACAACTCTTTACCCCATCTTACTCAGTCCTGGATGTTTGTATGGTAAATAATGTATCTGCTAATTCGTTGGATACTTAGTATCACCAATTTCATGACTACCTTACAACCTCTGTTCTCCCACCTGACCTTACTAGTAATGGCAAACACGCTTTTCTTAAAAGTGTTTCTCATTATGTCATCATGGGGGGACTCCTCTATAAACGTGGCTTTGATGGCATCCTCCTTCGATGTCTAACCAGCATGGAGGTCACCTATACCATCCAACAAGTCCATGATAGAATTTGTGGTGGACATTTTAGTGGCCTTGCCATGGCCAAATGGATCCTTCGCCTAGGCTATTATTGGCCTACTCTTAATAACGACTGCTACGAATATGTTAAGCATTGTGTTATGTGTCAACAACATGCCAACCTTCAACATACTCCTAGCCACCCACTACAGGTCGCACGAGATCTTTGGCCTTTCTCACAATGGGGTTTAGACCTTATTGGTGAGATTCACCCGCCTTCTTCGCAACGTCACCGTTGGATAATCACAACAACCGAATATTACACTAAATGGGTGGAGGCCATTCCACTCATTTCAACCAAAAAAGAAAAAATCGTAGAGTTCATCAACCATCACATTATCTGTCGTTTTGGTGTTCCTCATCGCCTAATAACAGATAATGGAAAATCTTTCAAAAATAAGTTGTTACAAGACCTTTGTGACAACTTTGGTATCAAACTTAGCTTCTCATCACCTTACTATCCACAAGAAAATGGTCAAGCTGAATCTTCTAACAAAACCCTAACCAAAATTCTCATGAAAGTTGTTAACGATTCTAGAAACAATTGGCCTGATCACATCCCCTTTTCCCTTTGGGCTTATCATACCAGCATTTGTACCTCCACTAATGCCACACCATTCTCTTTGGTATATGGTACCGAGGCTGTCTTTCCTCTCGAAATACAAATCCCCTCCCTAAGAATATATCTCTGGATATTCTCACCAATGATGATTTCGCCAAGAGCGGTTAGCCCAATTAGAGCTTCTTGACGAGCATCGTCTTACAGCTCTTGACCACCTTCAAATCTATCAAAAGCGCATCAAGCATGCTTATGATAAGTGAATTCATGAGCATACCTTTCAGATTGGTGATCTTGTCCTCAAAGAGAATCAACATGTGACCAAACTAGAAAAGAGAAAACATGGAAAATTTTCTCCTAATTGGATTGGGCCTTACATTATCACTCACACTTACGGATCAGGAACTTACCATTTAGCTTCGCTTAATGGTAAACCTGAGCCTGAACCCCTTAATGCCTTGCATCTCTGACCATTTTATTGTTGAATTTAGTGTTACATCACTTCTTATCTACCTTGCGCTCATCCCTTGAGCTCATTTACCACCTCATACAGTTTGTTTCGTGCATCTCAAAGTAGAATCAACCTCACATGGTTTGATCATCACCTCCTCTTAAAGATGCCTTCCCCTTTTTAGTCTGGTCCATGACTTAAAAGTATCAAAATAACACATTCTCAATTATACAATTATGGGATATTATTGAGTCAAAATTCTTGCAAAACTAGATGCTTCATGCCAAACAGACATCTAGACCTCTAAGTTATACATAGACTGCTCCCTTGAAGGACAGCTATGTGCAAAGCCACATCTACTATTATAAATAGACTGCTCCCTGAAGGATAGCTATACACAAAAGCCACATCTGCTACTATAAATAGACTGCTCCCTTGAAGGATAGCTATACAAAGTCAGCCTCTATCAGAAGCTTCTCGCATTGATCAGCTTCATGAAGACCTCAAGAACAACAAAATGCATATCCCATATAGACTTCCCGCATCGATCAGTCTATATCCAGAAAAATAAAAGCAATATTCAAAAGCACTTTTGAGTCATGGACTTGTCTATTTAGGTTTGGTTCTCTTTCGTCAGAATAATCACCTTATAACAAGTTCTCTGCGCCCCAGCTATACCATCCACCTCACCTCACCATTCTTCAAAACAACAAAACTCAAGGGACGTGACGTATATCTGATATATTGTGATTATACAACTCTTTTCACCTATCAACTTCTCGCCTATGCAAGGTACCTAGGGATTCAAGCTCATCCTATGATAATACGTGATTTGTTTAGCTCTTTTCAACTATGGGACATTTTTACCTCTTTTACCTAAATCTGGGATTATATGTTGACCTTAATCAGGACATGGTTCCCTTATGCTTGGGTAAGCTAACCCTCGCTTCACCTATACCTTACCAACTCCAACAACATTACCCTACCAACATCAAACTTTTACCAACCAACAAATTGCCTAAACACAACCAAATTGCCTAAATTCATCTCTCCCTAGTCCTAAGGGAGAACTACATCGGTTTGAGGCCCCTCCTTGCTTTGTGCAATGGGCTATGTAGGTAGCACTTAGGAGACATGGGGTCTCCCAAGGTTAGCTCGACCATCCCCTACCATAACCTATCATGTGTTGTTAAAATATAAATGATTTCGCATATTTATATTGATAACACTCACCTTGGTCTTTTATCAATTCAAAACATTCAAAACACAAACATTCTTATTATTATCGTAAACTCAAATCAACATACATATTCAGTTTTATTTAGATGTTAAACAAATACATCTTCTCTATCATCGATGTGCAGGTCGGCATCCTTATTTATTCTTCTACCCCTATGAAATTCACTTAGACCCTTGCGCCTCATCCCGAACTAGGTGGTGATCGTGATCGTCGATGCCACTCACCTGGCCTCTCCATCCTCAAAGGTGCCACTGCTATTGGTTCCTCCCACTGATCCACCAATCTCTCCTGTAACATATGAATATGCCCTCTCGCATGGAGGAATCTCACCTCTAGTCTCTCCACTCGTGACTGCGCAACCGCTAACAATCCCGTTGCCTCATTCACTGTGTTTGAAGTGTGAACTAAATCCTGCAGGTGATCTCTCTCTATTGTAATCACAGCTATGTCGGGATGATCGCCCTCTCACGTGTACCTCGCAACTCTGCTACCCACCATAATCTATAAGCCTCTGTCACTCCTGCATCCATTACCTGCGATCGGCTATTGTCTCTTCTGGTCCTTCTGGAGGTGTCGGCTAGGGAGGTGAGAATGCTTCCTCGGCGTCGATCCTCATGTATGGTCTATAAGCCATGGGTATATCCTAAACAAATCTAAATTGTCGCCACACGTGATCTAGAGGAATCCTCTCGTACTCACCTAGCCTGTGTCCCACGATCCACCTCAATCACTCTACACCCCTCAAATCCTCAGCTATGTTCTCCATCACCATATAGTTCCTGTAAGGCCTCCAACGGATATCCACAATTGTCACCATCTCCCACATCTACCTATAATACTCGACGTCATCTATCATGGCCTCAGATCTCACCTCTTGCTCTGTCTGGACCCATCATCTGAATCCCAACCTCTGCACTCCTGTCTCTCTTCCTTGGATTGGTCGGCCTATTAGTCACACACACACAATGTGTTCATAGGCCCAACAATGTAATAAGTATGCACAATCTAGTGTAGTCCTATGATTTCACCTACATGCCCATAAACCCTTGTATAGCTCCGCCAGATATACAGTGCCCATGCGAAAGTCACGCTCCTTTCTATAATGTCCCAAATAATACACTTCAATGATTTTGGAAATCTTCCCCCATCTGCCCTCGGTAATGCATAATAACCCACCGCTATCATTAATACCACTGCCAACCTTGTTGCCTCAGGGTGTGCTGCAAACATTATACCATAAGTGAAAGTCAAACCTCATTGTGTCAAATCTCATGCAGTTGGACCAAATACTATTGTTATCACTCCCCGCGCCACGTTAGGCCCTGCCTGATACACTAGTCTTCCTGTAATTGGGAGTCTCAAAATTTGGAACACATCTTCTAACGTCACTGTCATCTCCCCTGTTGGTAGATAGAAGGTATTCTTTTCTGGATTCCATCTCTCAATCAATGCCTACAACATAGCATGATTGTGTGTGATTCGTGAATAATAGTGGATTCCACTTAACCCCACATGGTTTATCAATGCCCACTCAGTTGGTGTTACATCTGCTCGGACCCGTGACAACAAAGCTGACACCCTATCATTCATCCTCAACCCGCCTCTGCCTGCATACATCAAATCAACAAACAACAAATCAATAAATAAAATCCCCAGGTGTTTTTTATCACATTCTGGAATTTTACACAGTAACCGATATCAGTTATAGATAACCGATACCAGTTACCTAACCGATACCGGTTATCTCTAAATGATATCGGTCACTGTCAATTCTATACACCCTGCTTAAAAACACCACCTACGATAATTATCGCTCGTTTACCCCTCTATGTACCTATAAACATACGAAACCCCTAATTACCTACCCCATAACACTCACCCCATCCCAAAACCTTGCCTATTACCTTTTCTTTTTCATCTCTACCCACTTACCTTCTCTCATCCTAGTCATAAACATGCAATAATTGAATTCCAACCAAAACTTATACCTCTATGGATGCAGCGGCTGAGGTGGACCCCTGTCTTCCCTCTCTTCTCTGCCCACTAGATGTTTCTCCTTGTTCAACCATGTTCACCACCCTCTTCAATATAACTTACCTTTCGCCTTCTTAATCTAAGCCCATAATTACTTTACTGTCTCTTTCCTCCTTATCACTCAATTCTCCCATGCA
This sequence comes from Taxus wallichiana var. yunnanensis, assembly GCA_018340775.1. Lineage (NCBI taxonomy): Eukaryota > Viridiplantae > Streptophyta > Pinopsida > Cupressales > Taxaceae > Taxus > Taxus wallichiana. The sequence continues at coordinate 768,286,095 of CM031242.1, forward strand.
ATTACCGTATAAGCCAACAAGTGTCGCATTCTCGTATTTAACTTGTTACATGACTCTAAAAATAAGAACTTAAGTTACCTCCCAAGATTTTCTATTTTTAGAAAAGCTCGTTTTAGCATAACCAATATCGGTTACCTAACCAGTATCGGTCAAATGACTACCAACATCGAGTTACCTAACCGATATCGGTCACCTCTCTCCCTTTGGTTATCCTAGGCCATTTCTTTGTTTTTTACAAATTTTTGGTGGCGCCTACCTCTTTTCCTACATAACGACATAGTTATCAATATCTATCATCAGAATACCATCAACACATATGCAAAACTTCATCAACATCATCTATATATACATCAAATTTCAATACCATCGACAAAACACATGAAACATTCTAATACATGCATCAAATCAAAAATTTTACACACCATGTGGAGAAAAATCATCTATATATCATCATCAAATCAATGTCAAAATATACAAATTACCCTGCATGGGGCCTCTGTGATCTAAAAATACAAAGTCAGCACGCAGGCCGCTGTCTCTGTCAAAATCTCGACTCGGCTCGCAGGCCGGTCTCTCATGTCAAAAATATACTCAGCTCGCAGGCCGGTATCAACTATACAAAATGTACTTGGCTCGCAGGTTGGTATATACAACAAAAATGAATAAATAAATCCTATGTGGGCACACAGGCATCTATATACACACTCGGTTCACAGGCCAGTGTCTCTATCAAAAAATCCTCTATATACCCATCTCTGCTCCTGGGGTGACTCAGCTCTCTCCCCATCCCTCGGCTCGTCTCTCAGCTGGCCCCTGTGCCAGATCTCACCTCCTACTTGTCACTGACCCACCGGATGTGGTGTGGCCCCTGTGACATGTGACTCGGGATTTCTCCGCCCGTGAGCCATATATGGCTGATAGTCAGCACGGTACCATCTAACACATCTTGATAATATTGCGCCTCCTCTCACCTCCATATATCGGGCCCGTGCCACCATGGCTGGTGGGGCTGGTCCCCGCTCCTAATAGAAGTGGCCCCTGAACTGCATGTACACCTGTGCACTGTACTCGTGCTCGAGGCGGTGCTCATGGCTATGTCGGTGCCTATGGCTATACTGTGCTGGTCCATGTGCATGTGCCGGTGCTCGCGGCTATGCTGCACGTCCGAGGCTGTGCCTATACCTATGCCTGTACCTATGCTTGGGCTAAGCGCCATGTAGCACCCCAATCTGCGTACTCGTGTGCAGCAAGCTGCCCCTGTAATAACTACACCTGGCCCAAGAGACGATCCCTCTCCGCTATAACAGCCACCAAATCTGGCTGTGTGGGCTGTGCTCTCATGACTGCCCTCTGCCCTACCCACCACACCAAAAATGAACTGTCACCCCAACATCATCCACCGTATCATCCGCCGGTCTCTCTGTGACCCAGACTGGGTCCAATGGCTGCGCAGAGGAGGTAGTGGTGCCTCTACATCCTCCCTCCAATACTGTGGGAAGGGAGGTGGCTCATCCTATCGTAGACCCAACTGTCGGCGTACCCTCTCTAGGGGAATCCACTCATGCTCCCCGGGTCTCCGTCTAGCTATCCAGAAGATATACTGGATCCATCGTAGCTACGCTCGGGCTCCTCCTCGGGGCTGATGGCCTCTGTATGGCCTCCATATAATATCGAGTGCGGTCAGGCCCTCTAACATATGCCAGTAGTATGCCACATCTCACCCTGTAATCACCACTCGTGGCTGGCCCATGACCCCCAACCACCTCTGGAACCCATACCTATATACTACCTGTGGCCCTGGCTGCTGGGGTAGCCCTACAGGTCATAAACACACAATGTGCTCGTAGGCCCAGCAATGTAGCAAGAATTTCAAGCATATCCCGAATCACCTCATACGGCGATAGCCCCAGAGCTCTCTGTATAACTACACCAAATACACCGGTGCCCATGCATAGCAGGTGTGCTCCTCCACCATCTCATTCAATACTCCCATCAGCGCCCGTGGGAAGCGACCCCCATCTAAGTTCGGGAGGGTGAAGTAGGTGATACCAATCATCATCAGCACGGCAAGCCGTGTCTCCTGTCAGTGTGCGTGATACATATCACCATAGTAGATGCTCGTGCTATGATATGTAATCAATGGGGCTACATCCCTGAATACCTACAGGATGCTGTCCATCACTATCTTTGCATCCACCTGGAACACCACCTCACCTATGATCGGTAGTCTCAGGATGCGATACACATCCTCTAGTGTGACTGTCATCTCTCCAGTAGGGAGATGGAAAACATTGGTTGTCGGATCCCATCTCTCAATGAGGGAAGCCATCACGATGTGGTCCCTTTCCATAGCCCTATATCTCTGGACTCCACAAAGTCCAACCTCCTACATGATCGTCCACTATGTTGCAGTCACATGTTGCCACATCTGTCCCAAGAGAGGTGGCATCCGTTCCCACATCATCACCGTTGGCGTGCCTGCAAAAACAACACACTCCATCAGGCCTACCCTTTATAAAACAACTACCTTAACCCTCTATACTCACTCCCCACCCAATAATCCCAATATCACTAGCCCCACCCAATAAACACCTACAATATCCCCTTTACCTATTCCACAACCTACCAACTACCCCACTCATACTCCACCCCCTTTATTCTCGTCCTCTAACTATATCCCAGCCCATTTAACCCCTCCTAATTCATCCACAACCCATAACCTATCCTACCCACACCGGCCCCCGACAACCCAATTACCCCCACCCCCTCACCTTTCCTAGCCACTTGACCTTCTCCCCTTCACCCCAAAACTCTATCCTACCCGCCTACAACAAATCAATATACCTACTTTCACAACATTACCTCCTACCCATAGTGACCAAGTCACGATCACATACGACCACCGTCGGTCAACACATGATCGACGCCTGTCTCGAAGCAACTAGCCTTTAGTTGTGACTGCGATCACTTAGTGACCAACATCGATCCATCGTCGATTTCGGGGCTGGATCGAAAACGGCCCCCAAATCCCCTTTTTTTTTTTTTTACCTATCTACCTAGCCCAATTGCCTACAAACTTACCCACCCTACCGTGTTGACTTACCTAACATATCTACCCACTCCATTTTACGATTTACCTTCATTTATTCATTATTTTATCACATTTTAGATTCCTACCCCAAAACCCACATCCTAGCTAAATTCATCAACTTCACACAAATAGGGATTTAGAACCTACCGGTATGACTACACGTCATCGCGGTGGGATAGAAGGTGGTGGTCCAGCTCCTCCCGCACCTCCTACTCCTCCAGGCTATGCCATAGCTCTAAATATCCTTAGCAGGGTCCTCCACCAAACAAACTCTGCCTCATGATCGTTGGGGCCTACCAATCACTCACTCCTCCACTCAACTAGTGCCAACTTAGCCCACAAACTCAACAAAATCAATTCAAAACTCAAACAAGCAAAAGGTTGGTACTCAAATTGACAATGTGAAAATGACACGCCGTATTTTTCTTTTTATAGGTTTTGACCTATAACCGATATCGGTTAGAGCGCGCCTAAACACGATATTGGTCTTCTGACCGATCTTGGTCATAACTAACCGATATCGGTTGCAAGCCTTATTTTTCCTAATTCCTGCCCTTATCTACCAAATTCCATTTCTCATCACATCGCCTACCCCCAACTTTGCTAAATAGCCTTATTTTAAATTCATGGGCCCAACCCAAGGCCGTAACCACTCAATTGGCTAACCCAAGGCCACAACTAATCACTTGGCCCGACCCGTGGCCGCAACAAACCAACTGGCTTGACCCAAGGCCGCAACCAATCAATTGTCTCGACCCAAGGCCGTAACAAACCAATTGGCCCAACCCAAGGCCGTAATAAATCAATTGGCTCGACCCAAGGGTGCAACTAATCACTTGGCCCTACCCAAGGCCGAATAAAACCAATCGGCCTCGACCAAGGCCACAACAAATCAATTGGCCCGACCAAGGTGTAATTAATCACTTGGACCGACCAGAAGGCCATAACTAATCACTTGGCCCGACCCATGGCCATAACAAACCAACCGGCCCGACTCAAGGCTGTAACCAATCACTCGGCCCGACTCAAGGTCAGAACCAATCACTCGGCCCAACCTAAGGCTGCAACAAACCAATCGGCCCGACCCAAGACCACAAAAAATCAATCGGCCCGACCCAAGGCCATAACTAATCACTTGGCCCGACCAAAGGCTACAACAAACCAATCGGCCCGACCCAAGGCCGCAACAAACCAACCGGCCCGACCCAAGGCCGCACCCAATCACTTGGCCCGACCCAAGGCCATAACCAACCAATCAGCCCGACCTACGGCCACACCAATTAAGTACCTTGACCGAAGCCCACACATTACAATTCTATCCACCCATAATGTAGTTGTTTGTTTAATCATGCTCACATATTCGTGTTGTAGCCCGACTAGGATACTTGACTTGTTCAATAGACCAAAGCATTGCCTAGACCAAGACCATGTCATTTATCTCAACCAAACCAGCCATTTGGTACTGCCGAACATGCCTAAATGTTCCGGCACCTTATCCGTTATATCCTCTGGAGCTACTTCCTATGCCTTGGATACCAGGATTATATCACCCTTATTTGGATAAACTATCGACCTTTTCCTATGAATTGCTTGTTTGCTCTTCACATCATGTACCCTGGTCGCACTACTACATTTCAACGTGCATCTGCTTCCTTGAACTTACCCCACCATCTTACCATCATCTCAACACCATTCACCCTTTATCAACCCTATCCCTAATTTCACGTCACCTCAATCTATGATAGATTTGAGGGGGATTACCTATACCCTTAACTGGGGCAACCACTTCTTATTATTGTCAGTGTAGCTTTACATGACAAGCTACATGACAACAAGGGGAAAATGTAGACACCAAATTTGGGTCTTACGACACCCTATACCCCGCATATCACCTCGCAACCTAACCATACCTCACCATGTAAACGTTACACACTTAATTATTTATTAATTACCATATAATTAATAAATCCACATCTCCACCCCCGCCACCTCACCTTGCCACCTCATCATAACCTATCCCTAACCCTAAACCAACCTAATTAAGATGTATGACTTGGTCCAGACTCATACCCATGACTCATCACCCCTCACCCGCATGAAAACAAACCTAATAATAACTTGACCAAGCCCACAACTGATCCCTCAGAGAAAAGGAGGGAAAGTTGGCTATTTTACTAAAAATAGCCAACTTTGACCTAACCAACATCGGTCCCTACTCAACCACCATCGGTTACGTAACCACCATCGGTTCCCTATAAATGACCTTCCCCAGCCAAAAACAAAGGATCTAGAATTCATTTGCAAGAAAAGACAAGTGAAGAAAAGAGAAGAGTTTGCAGAGAAGAGCATCGAGCCGAAGACTGCAACTGAGCAAATGGATCACTGTCACCCTCATTCAAGAATTGGAAAAGAGGCGAGGATAGCTTCATCAGCTCACTTTCCAATCTTGGATAATCCCAACTAAGCCTTACTATCACCACCACATTCCTTGTACCTATATCTTCATCAAGAACCAAAGTAAGTATTATCTTGTAGTTATTTGTTATCATTTTACTTTAATTCATATCAAAAGGGAACCGACCACCTTCAAAAGGAAGTCTAATATTTCTTGGGCCTAAGGCGGTTCCTTACCTATTATCTAATTAAGATATGGTGGTCTTGTATTCTTACTTACAAGGTAGTCCTTCCCAGACAAAAAGGAGTTCTTCACAATCGATCCGATCTCTCTCTCTCAGACGCGCACACCTTCCCAACATTCAACAGTATTCCTCCTAGCCCTAACCCTTATATCTGTTTCTCAAGAGAACAAAAGGATAGAAGCAACTCTATTTTGGAATGAAATTCTGTGTGAAAGCAAAGATAGTAGAGAGCTTGGGTGGCGAGCCACATAGGTGATAGTGAGTGAGTGAGAGGTGGGGCGGCAAGATCGGGTGACACAATTCGTGTGGATGAGGATTGGTTGTGCAATTGAGGATGGCAGAGACCAGAGAGGGGTTGGGTGGTCCACCCATACAATAGCTAGATATACTACCATGACATCGATAAAGGGATGAGGTAAGCTCTACACCATTGCTTAATGATTTGTTTGATTAAGTAGGGTAAAATATGGGTTGTAATAAAAATGTGGGGGAAATTTTGAATTTTGGATTAGGAGGTAAATTGGATATAATGGGGGTGGGGGAGGTGATAATATTGGTCAATAGGAGTGGGAAGGAAAGTAGGGAAGGTTTATGGAGGTTTGGTTGGTTAGTTAGGTTTATTTGGTCAAAATTGAAAAAATTGGGTTGGGGTTTCGCCACCGATTCGCCACCACGGTGATCGGTAGCGATCCTTTGGAGGTGACGTTGGTCATGTAGAAGTGGAATTGGTTATGAAAAAAGTGGTGATGGCAATTAAAGGCTACTAGTGATGGTTATGGGTAACTCGGAGTCGGTGTGAAAATAAGGAAATGGGGCCAAAAATGGGAAAAAATGGGTTAGGTAGTGGAAATGGATGGTCAATGAGGAGGGTCAGACATGTAAAGGTGTGGGATAAGAGAGAGAGGGGATGGGTTGAGGGTGGGTTGGGTAAGGATTAGGTAGAGGGGTTTCAGGAATAATAGGTGGTTTAGGGGTGAACACAGGGTAAGTTAGGAAGGCGTACTAGTACATAGTATTGGTTGGATGCAGGCCCGAGATGAGCTACGGATGAGGGACCAGAGCCACTTATATTGCTAGAGCTACATGGACAGGTCACTTTTGAGGAGTGAAGCCACATTTATGATGTCGGTTTGATTAGGATCCACCGTTATGGTCAAGTTGTGAGAGAGCAGAGTTTGATGGTCGCACTCATTGAGAGATGGGATTTGGTGACTAACACCTTCCACTTGCTGATAGGGGAGATGACCATCACCCTAAAGGATATATAGGATATTGAGACTACTGATTAGTGGAGACCAGGTGTACTCAGTGACATCTGAGGTCACGATGAGGTGTATAGATGAGGTGTTTGGAGAGAGAGTAGGTGAGCTACGCTACCACAACACTAGCCTGAGTTACAGAGAGGTTTATGCTACCCATCCTAAGGAGATGAGGTTGATAGTATTGATGATGGAGGTGATAGGGTGCTATGCATTACAAGATTCATAGGGTGGGAGGTTCCCACGGTCATTGATGGGTATCCTTCGGGACATGATGATTGATCATACTAGTTTTGCATGGGCACCGGATTTCTTGGTACAATTATATAGAGAGTTGTGGGCCTATGGGTGATTACGGAGATATAGTCTCTGTTGTATTTTTCTTCTTCACTGTTGGGCCTATGAGCACATTATGTGTGTTTGATCGACAGGTGCCCGCCCAGGTAGATGCCTTAGAGTAGGGATTCATTCGAGTTGGTTGCAAGCAATGGGTGTCGGAGGGCAGTGTACAGAGAGCCCAGGCTACATATGATGTAGCAAATTATAGCTTGATGATTGAAGAGCCTTTCTAGTGGAGATATAGTATTGAGACCCTATTGTACTTATCCCTCTTACAAAGGGATATATGCAAAGTTGGAGGGACTACAGTTATGGAGGTGGATAGAGGGACACGATTTGGGGAGCATGAGATTATACCTGTCGACCAAGTGAGGCAAAAGTTTGGTTTAGTGCAGGATGTGCCCCCGCCCTTCCCACAGTATAGGAGGGAGGAGGTGGAGTAACCTTTGTCTCCACCCCATCCAGCAAAGTCGACAGGGGAGGAGGAAGAACCCATGGACTACCACGAGAGATGATGTAGGGGTGACAGTGGCATATAGCTAGTGGTGGGCCATAAAGAGGTAGGGTCAGGTAGGGACAACTAGGAGGTAGGGGTCATAGGTATAGGCCGAGAGGCCAGAGCCGTAGATATAGGTAGAGAGGTGAGAGCCTTAGATATAGGTATAGGAGGAGGAGCCCGAGCTGCAAATACTAGTAGATGTTGTGATGAGACCACCACAGACAGTCGTGAGTGAGCAAACAGAGTCTCACACATATAGTGCCGAGAGTGTAGGTGGCTAGAAAGCTTAAAGGTGAGAGCAGAGGACATCTATCGGTGTACGGTGCAGATGTCGAGATGCCAGGCCATCTAGTGGTAGATGAGAGTAATGAGCTGCCACTCTGGGTCAGAGGGGACTATCGACACTGCAGAGTAGGTAGCTTATGTTATAGTAGATGTGAGACAATATGTCACCTATTTTGGTAGTGTTGGATTTCAGATGTATACCTGCCTACGAGCCAAAGAGATATTGTATTTATTTTTTGTACATGATATCGGCCTGCGAGCTGAATACATTTTTGTATTGGATACCAGCCTACAAGCCGATGATGATTTTTATAGTATATCAGCTTGCGTGCCGACATTTTTGAGATGATAGCCATGATGAGACATACATGTTTATTAAGATACACATTTATGTGATATGGGTGTACATTGTATTGATATACACATGTATATATGAGGAGATAGATGATATTCAGGTGATGTTGTTGTGATGTGTATGAGTTTTACTTTACTTATTATATGGGTGGAAAATAGATGAGCTAGGTATGATAGAGGCGGGTCAGTTTAGGCATGGATTGAGTCAGGTCGATTTAGACATGGATCGAGTCAGTCATTTAGGCTTGAATTGAGTTAGGTGGGTTTAGACACAGATTGAGTCAAGTTGTTAGGCATGGTTGAGTTAAGTTGTTAGGCATGGATTGAGTCAGGTTTGTTTAGGCATAAATTGAGGTAGGTTGTTAGGCATGGTTGAGTCAGGTTGTTAGGCATGGATTGAGTTAGGTTGTTAGGCATGGTTGAGTTATTTCAGTATTTTGATAACAAATGGTAATATAAATGCATGAGATAGTGTAAAATGTGGAAAATGTTGGTTATGTATGAAAATGTGAAATAATATAAGTGGTAAAAGTTATGTGGTATATGGTTTAAATGTGAAATAATATAAGTGGTAAAAGTTATGTGGTATATGGTTTAAATGTTGAGGTTTTTGAGATGAACAGGAAATCAAGTAATGGTGAGGAAAATGGTTAGGGTAAAGAGTGGTTGAGCTAACTTTCTAGTGCCCCATGCCCTAGAAGTGTTGCCTACATAGTCCCGGCAAAAAGGGACGTCAGACTAATGTAGTTCTCGCATAAGCTAGGGAAGAAGATGATAATGATTTGGTAGGTTTGTGGTCATGTTGTGGGTTTAGGTTGAATAAGTGAGTGTAGATGATAGTAAAAAATGTTATAGGTGAGAGTGACTATGGAGAAAGGGGAGGATGACCCCAAAAGGTAAGCAGCAAGGACTAATTCCTATATAAAAAGATCAAAAGGTAATGAAGAAGAGAAAAGATAAGAGGGGGCAAGAAAGCCACCTAATTAGCAAGGATCAAAATGTATGAAACACATCTATAGATAGGCTAATGAACGTAAGACCCTAAATACATTACATGATTGATAATTCTAAGAGTGACGAAGAGTCACATGATCACCAAATGTCATAGGTTCAGCAGGTCCCTTGAGGTATGAAGTGAAAAGACAATGGGTAGAGAGGTGCAAGTAATTGGGTCATAAAATGGGAAGTAGAATGCCTTGGGCAATAGAGCCAAGATCACAATAGGCAAGTCTATGATGAAAAAGCATTTTTTTCTTTTTTTTGACTTTTAGATAGACTGATCAATGTGGGAAGTCTACATAGGATGAGTATATTTCTCCTTGAGGTATTCACAAAGTTGATCAATGCGGGAAGATTTTGAATTTTGATTATTGAGAAACAATAGTCTTATTTTTGAAAAAACTATGTAGAGAGTTGTGAGCTTTTTATAGCTGTCCTTCGAGGGCACAGTCTACTTATAGTGACAATTGAGGGTGGAAGATTTCCTTTTGAGGGATTCATCTTTTATATTGGAAGTTTGACTCAAGGAGTTGATCCAAATTTTGGAAGATGTCCTTCTGAGGGATTCATCTTTTTTTTTGGATTTTAAGTCATAGATGAGACTATTACGAAGCATTTGGATCTTGTTGAGAAGGCAAGGGTGAACGACCATGGGATCTCATCTAAAAGAAGACAAAAAGTATCCATGAGAATCATGCCATGCGCAGAGCCGTGGTGCACATATGTAAGATAAGGCAAAAGGGTGACAGGTAATCACATGATCCTTGTTTAGTCATTGGAGAGGAAGTGTGGAAAAGGTAAATGGCGCTCAAGGGATGAGCATGAACTAGATAAATAGTGATGTAGGACTAGAGGTCAATAGTAGAATGGTCAAAGATGTAATGTGTTAAGGGGCTCAGGTTCAGGTTTACCCTCAAGCGAGGACAAATGATAGGCACCTAATCCATAGGTATGAGTTACAATGTATGGTCCAAGCCAATTAGGAGAAAATTTTCCCCATTTGCTTTTCTCTTCTTTGGTTACGTGTTGATTTTATTTTTAAAAAGGTCATCAACTTGGAATCTTTGTTCATGAACATGTTTTTCATAAGCACATTTGATACGTTGTTGATAAAATTGAAGGTGATCTAGAGCATTAAGATAATGTTCATCCAATAACTCCAATTGTGCTAAGCGGTCCTGACGAAAGGCATCATCAGTAAGCATGTCATGGAGAGAAATACAAAGTGAGGGGATCTAGTCTTCGAGAGGCAGAATAGCCTCGCAGTACCATAGACTAGTGAAAAGGGTGTAGCTGCAGTGGCAGTGTGAATACTAGTATGGTATGCCCATAGAGCAAAAGGTATGTGCGTATGCCAATCCTTCCCAGTATCGTCAACCACTTTCATAAGAATTTTGTTAGTGGATTCGGCTTGGCCATTGGTTTGTGGGTAATAAGGTGAGGAGAAACTAAGCTGAATTCCAGAGGCGTCACAAATTTTTTGCAATGTTTTGTTTTTGAATTGTTTTCCATTATCAGTGATGAGTCGATGAGGGACACCAAAGCAAAAAATGATGTGATGGTTAATGAACTCACATATTTTCTCGACTTTCATGGAGATAAGTGGTAAGGCTTCTACCCATTTTTTGTACTATTTGGTAGAGGTTATGATCCATTGATGGCATTGGGAATAATGAGGATTGATTTCTCCAACAAGATCCAAACCCCATTGAGAGAAAAGGGCCAAAGGTCACGAGCTGCACCTGTAAGACATGACTAGGTGTATGATGAACGTTGGAATGTTGTTGAAATTTCATGCAACGTTTGACATAATCGCAACAATCATGGTTAAGGGTCAGCCAGTAATATCCTAGGTGAAGAATATGCTTAGCAATAACAAGGCCACTAAAGTGACCTCCACATATGCCATCGTGAACTTCTTTAATGGTATAGGGGATTTTAGAGCTAGTGAGGCATCATAAGAGAATACCGTCAAAGCCTTGTTTATAGAGAAGGCCACCCATGATGACATAACAAGAGGCCTTTTTGAGAAAGGTGCATTGTCCATTACATGTGAGATCAGGAGGCAATATAGAAAGGGAAAGGTAGTCCACAAGCTGCTTATACCAAAGATCTTGTGTGTTCAGTGAGGTAGTTTGGACGAGGTTAATATAAAAAGATTTATAAGAAGGTCTTGGTATGTGTTTTATGGTAACAAATATGTCTGAATCATTAGGTGAAGTGGGTATTTGAGAAGCGAGGCAGGCCATGGTATCCATAAATTTATTGGTAGATCGTGGAACTATTTGAATTTTATAGCAAGCCAAAGGTAGTCAACATGATGCTGACATAACGTTTGTATTCTTGAAGTATTTCATTATGACACTAATAAAAACCATTGACTTGGTTTACTACCAGTTGAGAATCACCAAAGATATTAATGGACTTAATGTCTAAGGCATAGGTAGTCATGAGACCCAATACGAGCACTTTGTATTCAATGATATTGTTGGTGCATTCGAAGTCGAGTTTAAATGATAAGGGCATGGGTTCACCATCAAGAGGAATGAGGATACTGCTGCACCATCCCCACACTAACATTTGGAACCATCGAAGAATAAGGTCATTTGGTAAGGGTCGTCATCCAAAGAGAGGTTAGTAATGGATTTGTCAGGGAAATCAAAGTTCGAGGGTTGGTCCCTGGTAATAGGTGCGTCATCTAGTTGGTCGGTGATAGCCTGGACCTTAATGGAATTTTGGTAAATGAATTCAAGGTTAAGATTAGCTAAAAGCATAAGCCATCGTGCGGTGTGCTGATTTTGATAAGGTTTAGCGTACATGATGTGTAAAGGGTTGGTGTTGGTCACAACATAGGTTTTTGGTTGAGTAGGTAATGGAAAAGTTTGGTGGCAATAAAAACTAAGGCTAAGAAAAGTTTTTTAGGGTGAGTGTATCGGGTTTCGTAGTCTAGAAGGGTATGGATCATATAATACAAAGATTTCTCCCTATGTTGTTCATCACGATGAGTGAGCATGGCTCCCAAGGAATGATCAGTAGCTGATATGTATAGGTAAAAGGGTTGATTTTCTTTAGGTGGAATGAGTATAGGTGGTTGGAGAAGGTATTATTTTAGGGCCTCAAAATATTTGTGATAGTCAACATCCCATTTGAAAGAGACATCCTTCCTAAGAAGATGATGAAATGGTTGACACCGATCAGAGAGTTGGGAAATAAATCAGCGAATGGATTGCAATTTACCTTGCAGGCTATGGAGTTGTTTAAGGTTAGTGGGTGGAGGCATTTCCAAAATGGCCTTGACTTTAGCTGGGTCAACTTCTATACCACGTAAGGAAATGATAAATCCCAGGAGCTTTCCTAAGAGAACCGCAAAGACACACTTTTTAGGCTAAAGGCGGATGTAATATTTAATGAGGTGGTCAAATATGGTTTTGAGGATAGTGAGGTGCTTAGTGTAGCATTTAGATTTAGCCAAGAGATCATCCACGTAATCTTCCAATATGTGATGCATGATATCATGAAAGATGTAAGTCATAGCACACTAATATTTAGCACCAGCGGTTTTAAGGCCAAAAGGCATGAATCGATAGCAAGAAGGTCCCCAAGGGGTAATGAATGTTGTTTTGTGCTGATCTTCGGGGCAACAAAATTTTTGTTATAACCCAAGAAACTATCCATAAGTGAGAGCATCTCATGACCCTTGCAAAGAAGGTCCATAATTTGATCAATACCGAGGAAGGGAAAGTCATCTTTTAGGTAGGTGAGGTTGAGGTCCCGAAAGTCCATACAATTGTGGAGTCCCGCTGTTGCTTTAGTGACATGGACAATGTTATAAATCTAATGAGGATAATTAATGGGTAAGATGAAGGAAATGGAAAGAAGACACTCGAAGTTCTTCTTTGATAAGAAGGAAATACAAGGGTGCATTTTCCTGCCTTTTGTTTGATAGGTTTGGCATCGGGAATGGTTATGATATTGTGGACCACTATGGTGGGGTCAAGACCAGGCATGTCTACATAAGACCAAGCGAAATTGTGGTTATGATCTTGGAGAAAAGAAGTGATGGCTTCTTGTTTAGCAGCATCTAAAGATTGTCCAATCTTTAGGATGTGTGGGTCATCCTGAGTATGAATGTTGATCTTAATAGGTGATTCATTGAACATGGTCTGTCTCAAAGGGTAACAACCGATGAATATATCAGTCTTACGCACCAAGGTAGGTGAGTATGGAGTCATCATCCTAACATTAAATGATGTCGGTGACCAACTGTCATCTTCAATCATCTTAGGATACAAGAATGGAAGAGTGGAAGGGGCCTCACCTTCGTGTTGATAAGTCAGAGGCCCTAAGGAAATGGTGTTTATGAAAAAAAAAGTTAGGAGGGATAGATTTAAGATCCATCAACTCCGTCGGTGAGGGTGGTGATGAAGGTGGAGAAGGGATAGGGTTTGTAATGAGTTCAATGTGGGCTAGTTTGGTAGAAGGGTTGGGGAAGTTTGCGGGTGGTACATGGAATAAAGATGGTGACCTTGCTCATTGAAGCCAAAACCAAAACCCTTCCATGCATAGGGGTGCAGGAAGGTATGGGTGAAACGGTGATTGGTAAGTGATTGGAATTCAGCAGAAAATGGGTGGGTCTGTCATGGTGGTTCAGGTGTGTAGGTGGTAGTATCAATTCCCCCATAGGTGAGACTAGTATGAATATGAGGAGGAACATAAAGGAGGTGTTCTCCTATACGGTGATCATAGTGAGGGTGTTGGTGAAGAATTCCATACTCATGTGGAGTAAGGAAGGTGTTGATACTATATAGGTGGTACTCCCCCAGAGTGAGGCATTGAAAAACACCTTCCAAGGGATCAGTGGTTGGTATGTGGGTATCTAGTATGGATGATGCGTCAAAGGTTGATGTGGAGGTGGTGTTAATGGATTGGGAAGCTAATGGTTCAACCATGGAGGTTATAGCAATGGTAGGTGTGAAGGAGGAATGTGCGGTGAAAGCGGTGGCTATATTGGTAGGTGTGGGTATAGGTGTAGGTGAAGTGGTATTTGTTGTGGAAGTACATATATTGACTAGTATGAGTACATCATTGGGTCGGTAAAGCATGTTACATGTTTTGAAAGGTGATGGGTTAGCTAGAATGGTATAAGTGTGTCCTTCATGTTCAAACTTTACAAAATGATGCAAAGTGGAAGGAACGCAACCCATGACATGGATCCAGGGTCTACCAAGCAACAAGTTATATTGGAATTCCCCCTCCAAAACATAAAACAATTCTGGAATAGTGCAGGGGGCCATGTAAACATGAAGGATGACAATGCCTAGTGTGGAGGTGATAATGTTGTTGAATGAACATAACATGACTAGATGTTTTTGCATGCAATTGTCAAGTATGCACAGCTTGAGAAAATGTATGGGATGAAATGATGTTAATGCTAGTGCCTCCATCAATCATCACATGGCATACCCATATGTCATCAATGTGTATAGAGATGAAGAGGGCTAGATCGGGTCATCATTTTGGTATGGCGTGATCTCTGTCTCCAAGAAGCTAAGGGAGGCAACTTGGTGAACAAGGTGGGGTGAAGATGAAGGGGTAATTTGGTAAGGGAGGCTACATGATGGGGTGTGATAATGGAGGCTATGGGTGTAGGGTCATTAGGTAAAACCTCGATAGATTGAAGAACCTCCATGAGGGCTTGATGATGGGATTCTGTGGTTTGGATGAGGTCATATAAGGACATTTTGAGTGGAGATTGGTGTAATTTTTGAGCATGGTGTGATGTGTGACACCATTAGAAGCGGAGTATGTGGGGTTGTGGATAGTTATCTTAGGTATGGGTGCGAGATGGTATGTTGGGTATAGGATTGGTTGGTGGGTCAGTTGTCTTTTCTTTACCCTTTTATGCACGTGTAGTGACGTGTACCATGTTGATTTGAGGGAATTTTTCAAATGGAGAGGGTGTAGGGTAAGTGGTATAACAACATGAAGGGAAAAAACCTACAGGAGGAGAAAAACCCTGTGAGGTCAGTTGGGCATAGCGACATTTGGGTGGTGGTGTGGCAAGTTCTCTGATGTGAACCATGTTAATTTAAAATCTTGGGGGTGGCTCTAGGAGTTGTGAGGATGGAAGTTGTGGTTATTGAGTGGGTAGTGTGGGAATGGGTGTTGGTGAAGCAGGGTCCTTGTCCCAAAGGTTGTCATCGTCAAAGTTGGTTTCAGTGGACACAATTGGATAAGGATGATTTTTAATACCATACAATTCTCTACATCATGCCCCGCACACGATGGTATGCAAAAATTTTATATCATCAAACCCTTTTGGCTGGGTTTTGACGGGGTGGTAAGGTCAAAGTGGTGGTAATGTAATAACAAAAGTCTCGAGGAGGTTGGTTAAAATTTTGGCATAGGACCCTGCTAGTGGATCACAATGGGAAGTAAATGTGGAGTGTTTGGGTGTAGGTATGGTTGGTTAGCGGGAATTATTTTTGGAAGATTAGGAACAGTCGAGCTATGGGTTTAGACTCGGTGTTGTTTGAGGTATCGATCGGGTTTTTTTGGGGGTATAGTAGATGGACGGGTAGGTGGGTGTGGTTTTGTTTTGACTACTTTATTATGGGGTAGTGGGGTTTTGTTTTTAGGGTGCACCTTCTTGGGTAAATGTGATGTGGGCATATGAGGTCTATACGGGAAAGTAGATGGAGGAAGAGGGTGAGTTACCCGTGGGAATAATGGGGGTGCTATGAAGGTAGATGATGTAGGTCGTGCTTGGGGTGCGAGGGACAATGACTGAAGTGTAGTAGGTAGTGAAGCAATGGCTAAAGGTATCAGAGGTATTGGTGGTAAAGAGAGTGTAGGTGTGCGTATGAATCATGTTGTGTGATGGGGTAGGTTAGAGATTTGTGAGGTAGGAATGGATGGTTGTGTTATTGGGTTATGAATGGATGAGGGGTGCTTGAACTTATTGGGTGGCTGAGGTATTAAGGTAGATGGGACAAGTGCAAGTTTGATTGGTGTGGTAGGTGTATGAGGTTGATGAGTTTGTTTCTTTAACTTAGGTGTTGGAGTAGGTGTGGTTTTAACCTTGGAGGAAGTACCTAAATCTATTTTAATAGGTGGATGAGTAAGGCGGTGGTCGGGTGACCCCTAAAGTGATAATAGGTTTAGTGGAGGTAAACGTTGTGGGTACAGGCTTGGGTTTAGGCATAGGTTGGGTTATGGGCAAGGGTGTGGTGTGAGCGCTAATGGGTATTGTAGAAGGGGTTGTGACAGCAGTGGTTGTATGTGGTTTGATGGGTGGAAATGTGCTTGGGTAGATAGTGGAGGTGTCATCGAGGGATCTCTGCATCTGTGTTGGGACAGGGAGTAAGAGGCACCCCCATAGCAAAGCTCTATCCACATACTCTAAGTGATCAGCCAAACATGAGAATGGCACGTCAGTGGGTGAAATTAGTGAGGACCTAATGGGAATTCTTGTAAAATGCATCTTAGAGATGGGGAATTGGCTAGCTTCAACTTCTGTGGGTAAGAGAGCTGAAAGTAGGTCTATTGGATGTTGGTTGGCTAATGGATAATGTTCGCCAAGAGACAGAGAGGTATCCCCACTTTGGGTCTATGATGAGTGGAACAGATGATGAGAGTTCCTCAATAAGCGAAGGAATGGATAGGTGCTCCTCTATGGGTGGAGGAGGTAATGGGTGCTCCTCTACGGGTGGAGGAGGTATGGTAGGTAAAGGTTCACTAAGTGGAGAAGCTAGGGGTGAGATGGTCTCAATGTCCACAGAAGACTCCTCTATAGGTGATGTAGGAGATAAAGGGTGTTCTTCTATTGGTGAAGGAACAATGACGATTGGTTCCAATGTGGAAGGAGGATTTTGGGCTAGGATTTCCTCTATGGAAGGGATGTGAGGTAATTGAGATGTAACAAGTACCTCGTTAAAGATCGCATGAACCTCACGAGTATGGGTATCATGAGTGGATGTCTCACCTATTTGATTGGATGAAGGGGCATGATTGGGAAATGGTTTTTGAAGATTTGTTGATTTTAGTTGGGGGCAGCATTAGGATTATTTGATTAGCTCGCCTTTCTCGAGCATTTCCTAGACAATATTCTTGAAAGTGATGTAGTTATCGTCACTATGACCCTTCACTCATTGATAGTTATAGAAATCTTGTTCCTTATACCATGCAGGCATGGAGTGAGCAGGGTCGAAACCAGTGTGTGGTTTTATGGGTGGAAGGGTGATGGCACCAGCTTTGATCAGATTTTCTAAAACAGAAGAGTAAGGTTCCCCAATTGGGGTATATTTTTGCTACTCTTGTCTAAATCAAAAATCCTGTATGGGTGATAGATTGGATGAGGGTGTGGCTTGATTGGATGGATGAGTTGGGCGGCCTTGAGTACCACTGCGTTAGTGGTACCTTTAGCCTTTGAATAATTGGTTGGTGGTTTAGAAGAAGAAGAGGTTTGATCGACTTGAATGTCGAATTCTTATTTCGTAATTGGATTTTCTTCTCTTCAATAGCCCGAATTTCTAACTTTCGTGCCATAGTAAATGCCTCATCAAATGTTCTAAAAGTTTTGACCTGTAAGGTCGAGGACATATATCCGGCATGAGCTCATGTGAAGAGCTAGATGATTTCATTTTGTAGCGGTTAAAAGGTAAGTTGATTGATCATTTGCGCCGATGAGTGAAAAAATCTGCGTTAGATTCATCCTCATACTAACGTGTGGAATATAGATTGGTCATGGTAACTTTCTTGGCGATGTTGATAGAAAAATGATCCAAGAAAGCTTGGACTACCTGATTGAATGAAAATATGGAGTGTTTGGGTAACCCACTATATCAATCCAATGCTTTATCCAAAGTGAGGGACATGGGAAATTTTCTCAAAAGTAAGGCATCATCATGAGAAATCAAATAACATCCATGTTTGAATGAGCACAAATGTTGTTATGGGTCTTCCTTACTATTAAAGTGGTTGAATTTAGGCATTTCCCAATACGGGGTGGTATGAGCAGAGATGGGAATGGATGGGTGAATAGGCTCATTTCAAATCTCATCATAAGTGAGAGTGTTGCGGGAGCTAGAAAGCGATGCGTTTTGCATCTTATCCATCATCAATTTAATTAAGTCATTGGTGGGTTTTGATGATTTAATGCCTCCTATAACATGAGGAGGTTGGTTTTGTGTGTATAATGGGTGGGGCATTCCGGTGTATGTGGTTGCCATGTAAGGTGGTAGAGAAGAAGGCAAGGAAATAGGGGGTACATACCCAAAATGAATGATAGATGAAACATGTAGTTATTGGTAGTATGTATATGGGGGTGGAAGGGTCGTGGTAACCCTAGTGGTAATAGGGGCTAATGATTGTGGAATAGAAAGAAATACATTACGAAATGGGGTAGAGGTCACCAAAGCGGAGGTGGGAACGTAGCTACAGGTATATGTGAGACATGAGGGATGGATGAGGTTGTGTTTGGGGTAATCATCGAGGTATGGTAGATGTAATGGGTGCTACGGGGGTACAGATGCCGTAGTCATAGCGGGTATACGACCTAGCTATGAAACAACTAGGGGTAAGGTGGATGCGGTCGGCATGATGAAGCCGAGATGGGGCTGAAGTGGAAGTGGGTGTGAGTGTTAGGGGGGATAGATATTGGCATTCCATATATCAACTTACTCGATGCATCTCGAGTGGACGGATAGGAGAGGTAAAACTATAAAAGCAGCAAGGTTCTAGTCAAGGAGTGGTACAAACTCCTCATCTCCGGTGGCGATATCGGTAGGCTGGATGGGATCCATGGCTGGTGATAGAATAGAGGGTGGTGAAGGACTAGGGGGAGCGGTTGGTGATTGACGTGGAACACGAGGGCATTTGCTTGTCTTTGTGTCAGTACCATGTGAACCAAATCTTGATCGGGTGGTGTTGCTAAAGCGTAAATAATATAAAGAATAGTAGGAATAGGTGAATCGGTGATAAAAAAATTGATGGAGTAACAAATGGTGTGTGGAATGTGAAAGCAGGTAAGCGATGCCGAGTTATAGATAACCAACATCAATCAAGGGTAACCGCTACTAGTTACTATGGAAAATAGGTAGTGAATAATCAGTGAGGCAGAAGGAAAAATATTATAAGTGTGCCAAATCTAGGGATGTGTAAAATATCAATGGAAAAAGTGACAGTGATAGAGACTATGGAAAGTGCAAGAAAGTGAAGTGAAACTGTCCTTTTGAATAGGTTAGCAAAAGGACCCAAAACCGACAACAATTGAGCTTAACCAATGGAGGTCGAGAGGTAGCGATGACGATCACTATGAGATTGAAACAGTGATGAGAAAAAGTGGTTGTGAATTATAATTTGATGTGGAATTAGACCCAAAATTCTAGGAATGATGGTGATATGGCCCAGGCACACTCAGGTGAAGCCGGAATACACTAGTTATGATGGGGAGTGTGCAAGGAAATACAAAAATAACGATCGAAAGCTCTCACCTCAAAACACAAATCAAATAGAACACTAAGAAAGAACATTCCTAGAGTGCATATTCTATTATATTTTTTCAGCTTATGCTATTTAGGAAGCCCGACACATGAATTTTGAAATAGATTTTTGGTGATGAAGGCTTCTTACAAAGAAAGAGATCTAAAGTGTGAGGTTTGAGGTTTTTTTGGTGGGGCGGGCTACGCTCTAAAGTATGACTCGGTGAGTAGCGAGCTGGGTGCCCATTGTGCCATGATCATGTGATCACCTACAACTTCATCCAGGTAATATGTTGTTTAAGAGTGTATGTACTTGAATTTTTGTGCGGTTTGGTAAGACTTAGAGAAAGAGAAAAGGATAGAAGTTCTTTTCTACGATTCGTTTGTCAACCATTAGCTGGTAATGACATCCAACATATAGGTTACCCTCAATTAATGTGAGCTAAAGGAGAAAATTAGAATGAAATGCAATTATTTTAAAACCCAAATCGAAAATGTGAAATTGGATAACACAATAAGATGAAAAGGAAGAGGGATGTTCTTTCACTAAAATGCGAGAAAGCATGAAGAGATGATTCCTTTGTATATACACCAAAAGAATAATTTCCTTTAGAGAAAATAAAAGGAGTGGATTACAGGGAAGAGAATTAGTGTGTATGCTTTAAGGGAAACAAACACATAATTTTTCCTAGGAATGAATGAAATGCAAGGAACCACGGATGGGTCCCACCAGGCATGCCAAAATGTTTCACCTTTTTCTTAGATTATTTCTTTGAATGGTTGGAAAAGAGATATGGTAACGAGGCATAGGAGGAATACCTATTCAAATGTCGATTGATGGGTTGTTGCATGCGTATGAATTTTGAATCCATAGATGATGTGAGAGCTTCCGTTTGGCTAGGAGGAACTACCGTAATGAAAACAAGACCACGAAAAAGCATTAAACAATATGAATAGTGAACTACCTAGCGTACACTAGATCCAAGAATTATGATACTTCCTAAATGGTATCAGGTCCACTATTTAAAAAAATTAATGTTGTAAATAAATTAAATCCTATTGTTATTTTAAAATGATTTAGGTATCTCACTTAAATCATAATAAGAAATAGATATAATCTAATAGGCTAAGCTAGAATAGAATCTATAGGTCAAATGGTTGGTTTTGGGTAGGTCACACGGGTGAGTGAGGGTGAGGTAAAATGGAATGGATAGGTCTCTGTTTAAGGATGTGTGTGAAAAAACATAGACGAGGCATCGGTCGGGGGTGGTGACCACGATTAGGTATGCAAGTACTGGTTAGTATGAGATCGGGAATGTCACAGAACAGGGTTTTTGGTCCTCTTTGTGATTGCACAAAGGATTTAAATTGATCGAGATGAGGTAATGGGTGACTGGAGTATGTTTTGGCAAGGTTTTGTTGGATCTACGGAGGTGAAAGGTGTTGGAGATGGTCAATAAGGAGCAAGATAAACAATGGGTGATAAAATAATGATGAGATGAAATAACCAGGAAAGTATGACGTTATACTTACTTGGATTTCATTTCTGAAAGTCTATGTGTGAAGGATGGAGGTGCTGATGATGGGTTTGAAGGCTGCAAGTGATCACCGATTGAAAGAAAGCTTCTGCATGGGCTGCATGCACACTCCTCTTTGCTTAGATAGATCGAATATGGTTGGGATGGTTGTGTAGGAGAAGATGTTCAATCTCCTTCTTTGGATGTGAGTTCTTGCTAGAATTAACTCTCTGTAGATGCGTTATATTTTGTGATCTCATTCTTTCTCATCCACTTTCTTCCAATGTTTTCCAACCTTGAGAATAAGGTAGTTTAGGAGTTAAAAAGGGGTAACCGACGGTGGTCTAGCTTAACCGGTGACGGTTAGGGGTAACCGACATCGGTCAAGGTGGGATTTCCTAGGTTTACCAAACTTAGGGAGATCCTCTTGATTTCCTTGGATCTTGTGTGGTTATCCCATGGATTAGATTGGGAGCTTCTTGTGAGCATGTGGGAATGTGGTTAGAGGGAATGTAGGCATTGATTTTTAGGGTTTGGGTAAGTATTAGTTAGTTATGGCAACTTACTAAGAATAGGTCTTAAGTTGAGTTGGCTTGGTGAGGTTTTAAGTGAACTATATGTGTGGATATTATCTAAATTAAGATATTTAAATAATAAATATGGTGAGGATAATGAATTAATTTAATATAATTAAGACTAGTGAGGTGAAGAGGGCCATGGCTAGGTGAATGTGATGAAGGGTGCTTATTTGTCGAGGGACCAAGGGGAGTGTTACCTAATTTTAGTGTCTACAGTATCTATGTTTTTGTTTTCCATTGTCATTGTGTATTGATGGAAACTAGGTGAATTAGGCATGATTGAGTCGAGGTCATGTAGGCATGATGGAGTCAAGTATAGACATGTTTGATTTAGGTCATATTAGGCATAGTTAATTCAAGGTGAGTTAGGCATGATTGAGTTAAGTTTGTTAGGCATGGTTTGTTGATTTTTTTGGGTTTAATTAAATTTCCATGTTATTGGTAGTATAAAAAATAAATGATGATGTATATTTATGTTATGGTTTAAACTTCCAAATATTTGATATCATGGAATGGTGAACTGATTGATGTATGATGTGATGAAATGGTAGGTATGCATGTTTGTAAGAAATACATAAGTATAAATGTTTATATAATTTTATGTTTGTTTAATTTCCAAATAATTTATAAGATGGAAACTAACTAATGGTAGAATGTAAATAAAAAAAGTGGAGGAAAATTGGTTAGGGTAAATAATGGTGGAGCTGACCTCCAGTGCCCCATACCCTCAGATTGCTTCCTACATAGCCCTAATGAAAAGGGTCCTCATGTCGATGTAGTTATCGCATAAGCTAGGGAAGAATATGATGAGGTAGAGAAATAGGTTAAAAAAATTTTTGGCATGGTTGAATGTAGGTTATTTGGGTATGATTTAGTTTAGGTCACTTAGGCATGAATGAGTCTAGGTCATGAAGGTAGGGGTAAATTGAGGTCATTTAGGTGTGGTTAAATTTAGGTGTCGAAGGCTTGTTCTATATAGGATAATAAACAAATAATAAATAAGGTGAGTGGTAAGAGTTGACATAAGAGCT
Organism: Taxus wallichiana var. yunnanensis; assembly: GCA_018340775.1. Classification (NCBI taxonomy): domain Eukaryota; kingdom Viridiplantae; phylum Streptophyta; class Pinopsida; order Cupressales; family Taxaceae; genus Taxus; species Taxus wallichiana. The sequence continues at coordinate 768,309,167 of CM031242.1, forward strand.
GACTATTTGATAAAAACCATAACATGTCTACCATATCGAAGATGGGCTTATGAATGTAAGACCCTAAAGGCACTGCATGATTAAATATTCTAAAGGTGAAGAAAGTCACATGATCATGAAATGTTACATTTGCGGCACATCCCCTGAGCGGGTGGGAAATTAGGGTGAAAAGGTGATAAGGTGAAAGCAGGTTGGTTTTAGCGTAACCTAGTGTGAGACAAGTATGCTGACTTGGCAAGAGACCCAAGATCACAATAGGCAATTCCATGACGAAAAATTTAATCTTTTTCTTTTTCTTTTGTTTTTGATATAATAATCGATGAAGGAAGTATATGTGGGATGAGTATATTATCTCCTTGAGGTATTTTTGAAGATGATCAATGTAGGAAGCTTAAAAAAAAACTATTTTAGTTTTTGCAAGAATAGTATTCTTTAGATGATAGACTAAGTACAATATAGTTGGCTTTGTATAGTTGTCCTTTGAGGGAGCAGTCTATTTATATCCGTGAGATAGAAAGTATAGATATCCTTTATGAGGGATTAATATTTTTCTATAAGTTTGAATTGAGGAGTGGAATTTCATTTTACTTTTGAAATTATTTTCCTTTAGACATTTAAGTCATGGAAAAGACTATAGAGGAAAATAGGCTCTTGTGTTTGAAGACAAAACTATAGCACACAGAGGTTAACTATGATAGAGAGGTTTTAAGTGATGAACAACCATGGGATTCCATCTTGAAAAATATGAAAATTATCCATGAGAATCATGCCATGAGTAGAGTCATGGTACTCATATTGAAGACAAGGTTGAGAGGTAATGGGTAATCACATGATCCTAGTTTAGTCATTGATCCTTAAAATAGGTAGAATGGAAGGTGAATGGTGCTCAAGGGATGGGTATTGAATAGAAAAGAGGTGATATAGGACTTAATTCAATAGTAGAATGGTCAAATATGTAAGGCATTGAGGGGTTCAAGTTTGGGTTTACCTTCGAGTGAAGATAAACGATAAACACTGATCCATAGGTATGAGTAATGATATAAGGTCCAAGCCAATTAGGAGAAAAATTTCCCCGTTTACTTTTTCCTCTTTTGTTACATGTTGATTTTCTTTTAGGACGAGGCCACCAACATGGAAGGCTTGTTCATGGATGCATTTTTCATAGGCACGTTTGATACGTTTTTGGTAGATTTGAAGGTGATCAAGATCATTAAGATGACATTCATCCAATAACTTGATTTTTTCCAAGATGTCTTGAAAAAATTCATCATCATCAAGAATCTCTTTGAGTGAGATACAAAGAGACAAAATCAGGACTTCAAGAGGTAGGACAACCTCTGTACCATAAACTAGAGAGAAATGCGTAGCCGCAGTTGAGGTACAAATACTAGTACGGTAAGCCCATAAGGAAAAAGGAATGTGTGTGTGTCAATCCTTTCAGTATCATCCAAAACTTTCATAAGAATTTTGTTTAAGGTTTTTTTGGTGGATTTAGCTTGGCCATTTGTTTGAGGGTAGTAGGGTGAATAAAAATTGAGTTAAATGTCAAAGTCATCACAAAAATTCCGTAAAGTTTTGTTTTGAAGCTGTTTCCCATTATCGGTGATGAGACAATGGGAACACCAAAGAAAAAAATGATGTGATGATTGATGAATTCACATATTTTATTTTCTTTTGTAGAAATACGAGGTATGGCTTCTATCTATTTAGTGTATTATCTAGTAGCAGTAATAATCCATTAATGCAGCCTTTGCATGAAGAATGGGGATTGATTTCTCTAAGAACATCTAAACCCCATTGAGAGAAAGGCTAAAGATATCATGCAACATTTAAGGTGTGACTAATCATGTGATGAATATTAGCATGTTGATGGCACTTAACACAATGTTTGACATAATCAAAACAATCATGGTTTAAGTTTGGTCAATAATAGCCTAGGTGGAGAATGCATTTCTTGAAAACTAAACAACCTGAAGGCCCGACCTCACGAAAATTTCATCGTGAACTTCCTTGCTAGTGTAGGGAATTTCAAAACTCGTAAGGAATCACAAGAGGATACCATAAAAGACACTTTTATAAAGAAGGCCTCCCATGTTGAAATCTTGAGAGACAATTTTAAGGAAGGAGCGTTGTCCATTACGAGTAAGATGCGGGGATAAAAGCTGAAAGAGAAATGTAATTATCAAACTTCTTATACTAAAGGTCACGTGGGTTAGGTTGAATGGTTTTGATGAGGTTGATGTATCAAAATAGATAGGAAGGTGATTACAGCCTTTGTAATGTGACAAAGATTTTCGATTCGGAAGGCAAGGTGGGTATCTGAGAAGCAAGGTAGGCCATGGTATCCACAAATTTGTTAGTGGAACATGGAGTGGTTTGAATTTCATAATGGTCAAAGGTAGTCAAAAGTATTTCTACATGATGCTTATACTTTTGAAGTATTTTGTTATGACATTGGTATATACCATTGACTTGATTTACAACCAGTTGAGAGTTACTAAATATATTTATTGATTTGACATCTAGGCGATGTCGGTTTGAAGACCTAATCGAGTGCTTCATATTCGACAATATTGTTAGTACTGATAAACATCTAGTTTGAAAGATAACAGAATATGCTCATTGTTGAGAGTAATGAGGATAACTCCAACACCACCTCCAAACTAAAATTTATAACCATCAAAGAATAAGGTAATTACGTAAATGGTATCGTCAAATGAGAGGGTACAATGGAGTCATCTAGGAAATCAAATTTAAAGGGTTAATCTCTAGAGAGATGTGCCTCTACAAGTTGGTCAATGATAGTTTGTCCTTTTTGATAGAATTTTTATGAGTGAATTCAGGTCTAGTTCTCGCAAGAAGCATGAGCAATGTGCAACACACTAATGTTGGTATTGCTTAGCATACGTATAATGTAAGGGGTTTGTATTGATGACAACAAATGTTTTATGGTTAAGTAGGTAATGGAAAATTTTAGTAGTGAAAAAAACTAAGGATAAGAATAGTTTTTTGGTGTGGGTGTATCGGGTTTCGTAATCCAAAAGCATACGACTTATATAATAAACCACTGCTCCTGTGCTTTACTCATTGCGGTGAGTAAGCATGGCTCCCAAGGAATCATTTGTAACAGAAATGTAAAGGTAAAATGGTTGGTCATCCTTAGGAGGGATGAGTACAGGTGGTTGGAGGAGATACTATTTTAAGGCCTCAAAGGAAATTTGGCACTCATCATCTCATTTGAAGGAGACATCCTTTTTGAGGAGATGATGAAAGGGGTGGTAGTGGTCAGAAAAATGTAAAATAAAATGACAAATAGACTGCAACTTACCTTGCAAACTACGTAGTTGGCAAAGGTTAGTAGGTGGAGGAATTTTGAAAATATCCCTTATTTTAGCGGGATCAACTTCTATGCCACACAAAGAAATGATAAAACAATGAATTTTTCCTAAGGAGACAACAAAGACACACTTCTTAGGTTGAAGGAGAACACAATACTTAATGATACGGTCAAAAATGACCTTAAGTATTGTAAGGCATTTCTTTCGATGTTTGGATTTAGCAAGAAGGTCATCTACATAATCTTCTATTATGTGATGCATGATGTCATGAAAGATATAAGTCATAGTTTGATGATATATAGCACTAGTGTTTTTAAGTCCGAAGGGCATGACTTAATAGTATAAGGTCCCTGAAGGAGTCATGAAGGTGGTTTTGTGTTGATCTTATGGGGTGAGTAATATTTTTATAACCCAAGAATCCATCCATGAGTGATAACATCTCATGGTGACAGTGAGATCAACTAGTTGGTTTATACTAGGTAGAGGAAACTCATCTTAAGGGAAGGCTAAATTAAGGTTATGGAAATATGTGAATATATGAAGTCCTATTTATTTTATGAGAGGAACAATGTTAGAGATCCATTAGGGATAATCAATGGGTAGGATGAAGGAAACCAAGAGAAGGTGCTAAATTTCTTCTTTGATAAGAAGGGCAATGCGAGGATACATTTTTCATGATTCTATTTTTATAGGTTTGGCTTCACAAATAGCTATGATATTTTGGATGACAATGTTTTGGTCAATACCGATCATATCAGCATAGGACCAAACAAAATAATTACCATGATCTCGTAGGAATGAGGTAAAAGCTTAATTTTTGGTAGTATCTAAAGATAGACATATCTTTAGAATGTTTGGGTCATCTTGAGTGTTAATATTGATGTCAATGATCAATTCATTTAACATGGTTTGCATCTCATAAGGAAATGACTAGTGAATATAAGAATCCTCCAAATTAAGATAGGTTCGAATAGACTCATCATCCTAAAATTGAATGACTTTAATAGAAGGTGTATCGTCATGGATCATGTTAGGATACAAGAAGGGAAGGGAAAAGGGAGCCTCACTATCACATTGATATGTTTGAGGTCCTAAGGAAATTGTGTTTATGAAAAAACCGAGTTAGGAGGAATAGATAATATATCCATAGACTTCTTATGTGAAGGTGGTTAGGTTAGTAGATGGGTTGAATAAGGTTTATCGTCCTTAATGATTTTGATGTGGGATTTCTTCAAATATGGTTCAGAAAAACCAATACTACTCTAGTCGTTGTCTTTACGTTTGGTACACAAGATGACGAGTATGGTGGCCATATTCATAGAACCCAAATCTAAATCCTTTCCATGCACAATGGTGGAGGAAAGTGTGGGAGAAGCAGAGGTTGGTGAATAGGTAGAAGTATCAAGTCCCCCATAGGTTAAGTTTGTATGAAGGTTGGGAGGAACATAAGGGAAAACCTCGCCTATGCAGTGATCACAACGAGGATGTTGGTGAAGGTTACCATACCCTTGAGGAGTAAGGAATGTGTTGATGTTGTACATGCGGTACTCCCCCAGAGTAAGATGTTGAAAAACACCTTCTAAGGGATTGATAGTTGCTTTATATGGGTGGAAATAATAGATGAATCACTAGGTGCTTGGGAAGAAGAATCATTGGTTGGTTGAGAAGTAGAAGGATTAGTGTATGAGTCAGTTGTAGAAGCTATGGAAAAAGTGGTAATGGAGGAGGTAGGTGCAGAAAAGGTAGCAGAAGCATCAGTGGATGGGGTTGTGGGTGAAGAATAAGTGGTGTGTGATAGATTCCTTAAGCTGGTATAAGGACATCATTAATTTGGTATAACATGTTACGGAGTTTTGAATGGCGAAGGGTCAACAGGGATGGTAGAGTTATATCCTTCATGTTCAAATTTTACACAGCGATGTAAGGTTGAAGAAACAAAACCCATGACATGGATCCAAGGTCATCTAAGCAATAGGTTGTACTAAAAATCCCCCTCTAAGACATAGGATAATTCCGGAATGGTACGGGGGCCCACACAAATGTGGAGGATGATGGTGCTGAGAGTGGAAGTGATGGTGTCATTGAATGAACGCAACATAACTAGTTTATTATGTATACAATTTGAAGGGATGTACATTTGTTTGTATGTGTAGTATGAGATGATGTTGATGTTAGCACCTGCCATTAATAATAATGCATCACATGTAAATATTATCAATATAAATGGAAATGAAAAGGGTGGGATCAGGATCATCTGATTGGAGAGGTATAATCTCGTCATTAGAGAAACTGAGGGAAACTACTTGGTGAGTAGTGGCTAGGTGTAGAGGAAGGGGATGAATTGGTGAGAGAAGCTATATGGTGAGGGGTGATAATGGAGGCCATAGGTGTCAGGTCATTAGGTAAAACCTCGATGGATTGAAGAACCTCCATGAGGGCCTATCGGCGAGGATTCAAAATTTTGATTGAGGTTATACAAGCACATTTTTATAGGGCATTAGTGAAATTGTTTTATCATTTTTGGATGGGTAAAACCATCACAAATAGGATGTTTGGGTCCAAAAATGATGATTTTTGTTGAAGGTGTAGATGGTATGTATGACACAAGATTGGTAGATGGGATAGTTTCTTTCTCCTTTCAATTGTCTTTCTAGGCACGAGTGAAAACTTGAATCATGTTAATCTGAGGAAGAGAGGTGGATGAAGAAGGTGTGTCAAGAAAATTATAATGACATGATGGAAAAAAACCTTGTGTGGGGTAAGAACCTTGTAAAATGAGTAGGGCACACTGGTATTTTGGTGGGGTTTTGGCTAGTTCTACTTTACAAACCATATTGATCTCAAATTTTAGAGGTGGATAAAATGGTTTTTCAGGTGGCAGTCCAGGTCACATAATAGGTAGTGGATGAGGATGTATAGTGATAGGTGGAGGTGGAACTAGGTCCTCATCTAGAAGATCATTGTCATTAAAGTTTTGTTCAGGAGGAAAAAGTTGGAGAAGAACAGTTTTTAGAACCTTATAATTTTCTACATCATATCTTGGCACACGATGGTAGGCACAAATTTTAGTATTGTCAAAACCTTTTGGTTTGGGATTGAGTGGGACATAAGGTCTAAGGGTGAAAATGTGATAATGGAGGTCTTTAAAAGGTTATCTAGAATCTTGGCTTAATACCCTCCGAATGGATCACAATGCGAGGTGAGTGTGGAGTGCTGGATTGAAGTATAGGTGATTTTGATGTGTGAGGTACTACAGGAGGTGAAAATAAATATGAGGTAGATTTAACCACTAATTTGGTAGGTGGTACTACTTTAGGCTTGGGTTATACCCTCTTGGGTAGGGGTGTGGTAGATGAACTAGCGATGGAATGCGTTATAGGATTAACTACCTCTTTGGAGGGTAGGGGTTCTTTAATTTAAGTTGCACATTCTTGGGTAAAGGTGAAGGAGGAGTACATGATGCAAAAGGGAAAGTGGATGGTGGAAGAGTATGGGTTATCCATGGTGATGATGGAGGTGTGGTAAAGGTTGCTACTAGAGGCAAGGTGGAAGGTATAGGTTGAAGAGAAGGAAGTCTCATAGGTAATGATGAGGTTATTATAGTGGTGGGGGTATAGCGGGTAAGAAAGATGCAAGAAATGGTGAAGGTGTATGTTGTGCTGATAGGTTAGTTGTAATAAAGGATTGGGATGAAGAGGCCAACAACGATGATTTTGATTTTCTTTAGATAGGCTGTTGCTTGACCAAGGTCGACGAGGTTGAGGCATTAGGATAGATGGAAGGGAAAAGGTGACAAAGGTGTGGTGAGTGAAACTAGTCTGTGTGGGATAAAAAATTTGGTCTTATTTTTAGAAGGAAGATTAATTTTTTCATGTGCTTCGGAAGATGTGGCTAAATCTAAATTAACATGACGGGTGCACTAGGATCGATGTTGTCATGACACCAAAAGTAGTGATGGGTCTGGATGTAGGGGAAGGTGTTGATACAGGTAAGTTCTTATGCATAGGACCAGGTTTAGTTTTTGGTAAAGGTTTGGATGTAGGTGAGGGTAATGAAGAAGAGGCCATTTCAACAAGAATTGTCATGGTTGATTGGGTTCCTTGAAATACCTTTGGATAGATCATGGTAGTATCTACACGTGAAATTTGCATTTGGGTTAAAAGGGTAGTTGTGTTACATCCTTAATTATATATCTTACATGGGATGGATATAGCCAACTTTTTGTTATCATAACTTAATATCATGATGTATCTCTTTTATATATGATCTATTATCATTGGTTGGTCAGCCTTGCTGATGGCCATATCATAGGAATAGTATAAATAGGGGTTATAGGTAGTGGATGATTATTATGTTGAGTATTTGAGTCTTATTATATGTTTTGGAGGTTTCCCCCTTGAAGTGGCCAAGTTATTATACTTTCATATTGAGAGAATTTATCTGCAATATTGTGTTATTTGGTGTTCTATTACTGGTGATAATCATAATTAATCAAGTAATTTCATTACAAGTGGTATCAGAGCTTGATCTCGGCCAGGATGGCATCAAACCCTAATTCTAAAGGTTTTATATCTCAAGATTGGTAGCTAATTTTTTTGTAATTTTTTTTTGTGGTGAGGTGTAATAAGTCAAGTACACTTCTCTCCAAATTTCAATAATTTTTTACTTCTTCTGCAAAAGTTATTATGGTTCTATATTTATTCATAATTTTGCTCCCTAGGGTGTAATTTTTGGAAAATTTTCAAATTTCTTATATTTTCATAAACCCCTCCAAAAAATCGCTAGGGTTTTTGTTTTATGAATTCCTATATTCGGCCAAAAAAATTACAAAACCCTAAAATTCTACCCTATTAAGTCTACACCTAGGCCCACATCCTTCATCATGGCTAGTAGATCTACCTGAGGCCAAGGAAAAGGATAATAAACTCCAGGAATGACCCCAAATAAGGAAGATATGGCTTCAGATTCTACTAGTTTAGGAGTATATGAGGTGGTGATCCAACTTCAGGAAAGGGTAAACAATATGGTGAGTAAGGATGACCTTAATGTTGAGCTTCATCAACTAAAAGGTATCCTTAGGAGTGAGATTCAGAAGGATTTTCATGCAATGCAGCAGGAGTTGTTGAATGTTATTTGTAAGACAAATTCCAATGCTAGTCATATGGGTTCTACTAGAAATGGTCACATAGATCCAAATCACTCAAATAAGGGAGGATCCTTTAATCCTTCAAGTGGATCTTCTCACCAATGTAGGGGTGTGATTCCAAAAGTTGAAATGCATAAATTTGATGGAAAGGATCCACTCAATTAGATTACCCAAATGGAAAATTTCTTTGATCTCCATCAAATCCGAAGAGGAAAAAAGGTAATTGTGGCATCCTTATACCTAGAACTTGATAAATTTGTTTAGTATTATTGGTTATGTGCTCAAAGTTAGAAGAATGACTTAAATGTCACCTGGAAAGTGTTCACTAAAGGGCTTCAATTACACTATAGTTCTAGTGTTTCGAGAATTACTTGACCAATTAGGAAAGTTACGCCAAACTGGTTCAATTAAGGAGTATGTCCATCAATTCCAAACTTTGTCCTTGCATGTGGAGGATATTACAGAAGAGTATTTGAATGACCTATTTCTTGGGGGTCTTAAGGACCACATTGAGCATGAGGTACGCATGTTTAACCCACTCAAGGTTGTTGATTCTATTATCATGGCACGTCGAGTAGAGGAAAAATTTCTTTCAGTAGAAGGCAAACCTTTTCTAGCATAAAATATCATAACACCTTGTCTCCTTCTTACCCTCGGCCAATTCGGTTGACACCTCAACAAATTGAAGAAAAAAGAGCCAAAGGGTTATGCTTTAACTGTGATAGCAAATATGGACCAAATCATAAATTTTATGAGAAAAATTGTTCTACATTGAAGGATCTGTTGATGAGAAAGAATATGAGGCAACATCAACAGAGGAAGTGGAAAAATTAGAGGAAGAATCTAGAGATCCTCAGCCCACTATTTCATGCCATGCTCTATCAGGTATTAGTAATCCACAAACCCTTCAAGTTGTGGGTTATCTTAAGAAGCAGAAGGTAACAGTCTTGATTGATTCAGGGAGGACACATAATTTCATCAATCATAAGTTGGCAACAAGAATAAATTGTTTCATCTACCCAACACCTAAATTTCAAGTAATGATTGTAGATGGTGGCATAGTCCAATGTTTAGGTAAATGCCATAAAGTAAAAATCATGATGGTTGATTACACATTGGAATCTATGATGTTTTCTATTCCCATGGGTGGAGTTGATATTGTCTTAGGTGTTCAGTGGCTCACTACCTTGGGCACCATAGAGATAAATTTCAGGAATTGTTCATGCACTTTCATTCTGAGGGTAAAAATTTGAACTTCAAGGTCTACAAGCTAAAGATCCTCTAGTGGTGAGTTCTCACCAAATGTAGAAGATTCTTAAAAAGGGGTCTGAAGGTTTTGTAGCATGATTATTCTCTATAGAAGTCCAACCACAAATGAAGGTATTGCATCCTGATCTTCAAAAGGTTATTAATCAACATGTAGTTGTCTTCAAGGAACCAAGAGGATTGCCACCTGAAAGAGAGCATGATCATGCTATTTAGTTGATTCAGGAAGCCAACCCCCCAACATCAAGCCTTATAGATATCCATATGTGCAAAAGAGTGAGATCGAGAAGATGGTGGAGGAAATGTTGGAAATGGGTATTATTCATCACAGTCAAAGTGCCTATTCTGCTCCCATGGTGATGGTGCATCACAAGGATGGAAGATGGCGCATGTGTCCAGATTACAGAGAGCTTAACAAGTTCACTATCAAAGATAATTTTCCTATTCCCGCCATTTATGATTTATTAGATGATTTGCATGGTGCCATTTATTTTAAAAACTAGATCTACATGCAGGTATCACCAAATTAGATTCAAGCAAGAAGATATTCATAAGACTGACTTTCAGAACTCATCAAGGCCATTATGAATTCCTTGTGATTCCATTTTTCCTTACCAATGCTCCCTCCACATTCCAAATCTTGATGAATTCAGAATTTATACCATTCCTAAGAAATTTTGTCTTAGTATTTTTAGATGATATACTCATGTACAAAAAATCGTGGGAGAAAAACTTACATCACATCAATACTATCTTAAAGTCTTAGAGAAACATCAACTTTATGCCAAGCCTTTAAAGTGTTCTTTTGGGGTATAGGAAGTGGAATACTTGGGCCATATTGTTTCTCATGAAGGTGTTAAGGTGGACCCTCACAAGATCCAAGCCATGGTGGAATGGGAAACACCAAGAACCCTCAAATAATTACAAGGTTTCTTAGGTCTCAGAGGGTATTATCATAGAGTTTTCAAAAACTATGGTAGTATAGCAACACCACTCAAAAAATATTGAAGAAGGACTCCTTTTAATGGAATGAGGAAGCATCTAAGGCATTTGAAAAATTGAAGGTAGCTATGTGCACCACTCAGTATTAGCAACCCAGATTTCTCCAAAACTTTTTAGTTGAGTGTGATGCTTTAGGAAATGGAATCGGAGTAGTACTGATGCAAGAAGGACACCCCATTGCTTTTGAGATCTGACAACTAAAATGAAATAATTTGTTAAAACCTACATATGAAAAGGAAATGATGGCAATATTACATCCGAGTTAAACAATGGAGACCATACTTGATGGGTAGACATTTTAAGGTAAAAACTAATCATGATAGTTTGAAATATTTCTTAGAACAACATCTATATTCAGAAGAACAACAAAAATGGGTCACTAAGATGTTGGGATATGACTTTGAGATTGTTTATAAGAAAGGAAAGGAAAATTTGGTCGTTGATGCTCTATCTAGGAGGGATGAGTCTGTTGAAGCATTGTTATGTGCCATCTCTATACTACATGCAGATTGGGTAGATCAAGCATGAGAAGAATGGAAGAAAGATGCAACCACACATACTCTCATTCAAAATCTCAGGAAGATCCATCCATATCAGATCAATTTATATGGAAGGGGGATACATTGTGGTACAAAGATCGGTTATATCTATGTAAGAACTCTACACTTAAACACCATGTTATTTCAGAGCTACATTCTTCTCCAATAGGTGGCCATGTTGGGGTCCTGAAAACATATCATAGAGTTAAGAAGGATTTATTTTGGGAGGGGTTGAAAGGAGATGTTCAAAAATTTGTGGTAGAATGTTTGGTTTGCCAAAAAAATAAGGGCGAGACCATTAAGACACCTGGTCTTCTCCAACCTCTGTCTATTCCTAGTGAGAGATGGGAAGAGGTATCAATGGATTTCATCACAGGATTACCTAAATCAGAAGGGAAAAGTGTCATCATGGTTGTGGTAGAAAGACTTACCAAATATGCTCATTTTTGTGCCATTGGTCATCCTTTCACAGCTAGTACCATTTCCATATCTTTTATGGATATAGTTTAAAAGCTCCATGGCACGCCAAAAATTATAGTAAGTGATCCAATATTTAAATGTAACTTTTGGACTGATATGTTCTCTTGTCTCGGTACCCAACAAGCCCATATTTCCTCTTATCATCCCTAATCAAATGGGAAAGTTGAGGTGGTAAATAAAAGTTTAGAGGATATCTTCAATGTTTTACTTCAGATAAACAAGAACGTTGGGTGTAATGGTTTCCACTTTGGTAGAATGGTGGTACAATACTTCATTTCATACCTCCTCCAAAATGTCTCCATTTCTAGAACTTTATGGGTACCATCATCCATCACTCATATCTAGCTTGAAGGTCAAAATAAAAGGTGAGAGCAGTTGAAGATCATATTCAAGCATCAACATGAGGTACTCTCTAGTCTTAGAGAAAATTTGGCACGGGCACAAAACCATATGAAGCAATAGGCTGATCAATATAGGAGTGAGAAACACTTTAAAGAGGAGACTTTGTCTTTGTAAGGTTACTGACCATATAAGCAATTATCCTTGAAACAATAGCAAAAGGATAATAAGCTTGCTCCTAAATACTATGGTCCTTACTGAGTTTTGTAGAAAATTGGTAGTGTGGCATATAAGCTAGAGATCCCTCCAGGAAGTAGAATACATCCAGTCTTTCATGTTTCCTACTTAAAGAAAGTTATTGGGCAGCACATTTCCACCCAATCAGTGATTCGGAACTAGATAAGGAAGGAAGGATCATATTGCAACCTAAAGGAATTCTTCAGACACGCACTAAAAGACTAAGGACCAGAGTCATTACCGAGTACCGATCAAGTGGAAGAATATGAATATTGAGGATGCATCATGGGAAGATGAAGCATTCATGCAACAACATCTAGGGCTTCCCAACATTGGGGACAATGTTTCTTTGAAGGGGAGGGGCATGTTACGCCCTTAATTATATATCTTACATGGGATGGATATAGCTGACTTGTTGCTATCATAACTTAATATCATGATGTATCTCTTTTATATATGATCTATTATCATTGGTTGGTCAGCCTTGCTGATGGCCATATCATAGGAATAGTATAAATAGGGGTTATAGGTAGTGGATGATCATTATGTTGAGTATTTGAGTCTTATTATATGTTCTGGAGGTTGCCCCCTCGAAGTGGCCAAGCTATTATACTTTCATATTGAGAGAATTTATCTACAATATTGTGTTATTTGGTGTTCTATTGCTGGTGATAATCATTGTAACATCCTCATTTTAGACAATAGAACAAGTCAATTTTTTATTTTTTTGATAATTGCATCCTGGTTCTAAATACATAATTTAGAACTCACAAATCAAATAACCATTCTTATAATGACAACCATATGCAGCTGTAATGACTCGGAGTACCTCCGATCTATTCATTCCATGACTCGGTAATCTACCGATCTATTCATGAGTAATAAGAGTTGGCGTTTTTATTTAACACTTCACTCTTGCGGTTCTCTTCCCTATTCTGGGATTCAGAATGCTCTATCCAAGGAACCTAACTGAATAACTGTTACCATTATTCATCGGCATCTCATCCCTTAGACCAGGTGACTCAGGACAACGCAATCAGCAGCTTGCGATACTTTGGCCAAAGATTTGAAACATACTGCTTATGTCTCGTATTCCTTAATGCATGGTATACTCGCATCAACTGAATATGTCCTTCACCCCATTCCTATGTTATGTAGAATGTCTTATACCGACTTCTGTCAGTCCCTATTATCCCAAGTTAATCACTCGGGAACGGATTAGTAAGGTGACCACGTTATATGGATGCTCCCGAGGACTAGGGATAAGATGACATACTAGGTCAATCCTAATTAAACCAGTGTGTCAAGATACCCCGAGTCTCCTAGGCAGCCATATAATGCGACCACATACCTAATCGGTCCCAAAGTAACTTGTACGAGTTAAAAGTGTAAATCTTAACGATCAATGTAAAGGATGTCGTCATAAGTCACCTGCATTGTGGTATCTTCGAGAAGATCCTAATCTTCTTGAAGGTACAACCCTGCAGTTGTCTTATGCCATCAACCTTTAAATCTGCCTTGAAAAGATCTACTTATTAATAAGCGTTACTCACATAGAGTTAAATTAAATTAAAAGACGTTCCCCAAAGGTTAGCCTTTCCCGATCCTTGGATTCTTCTTCATAGAATGACCTTTCGCAATAAAACCCATTACACAGAGGAGTTATTAAGACCAAGGTCTCATCACGGAGTTCATAGAATATACACAATTCTAAAACAACGGAATTGGACAATATCTCATAAACTTCACATGAGATTGCCATCTGAACCCCATTAGGTTTATATCAGTTCTCATAACTGAATTTATATCATACTTATTAGTATCAAATATAAATGATTCAGAATCCAATTAAATGTTGTCCTGTCATAATCAGGACTAGGGATTAATGATTTAATTTAGTTTTTTTAGCATTCTGCTTAGGTATATTTTAACCCTATCTTCCAAAAAGATAGTTACCTAAATTTCAATTTAGCTTCTGATAGAACATACCGGAACTGCTAAACAATCATAAGAATTCAGTCTTATATTCTTGCAAAGCTTACATTGATAATCACAAAATTCACCAATTATACAATGATAACAATACTCTCACGACATAAGAACCGGAGAAATACTAACTATCAAGATAGAAATACAATCACATAAGTATCAAATATCCATTTCCATTCCTTTTGGTACTAATCAAATACATTTTATGCATTCAAACATACTTGATACATTACTCAACCGAAAAGGAACATCTTTCCTTATATGGTACATTTAGAAAATCAAGCGGTAATTCATTATAAAATCAATTTAAACAATCTAATCGTCCTATCGATCTGCATGCTTTTACCACTTACGGCATCCATCTGCGCAAAAATATTCAACATGGGTGGATTCAATGAACCGAGCATGATAAGCACTAACCTTTAAAACAATTGCAATACATCAATTGTTTTCATTAAACACCCCTGTTTAAATGAGATCAAATCATTAAAACGTTAGTGACCAAGAAGACAAATGCATCTAACCAACTATCCATCTAAATCCCAAGGACAAAGCAACATCGACGGATTATATATTCAACATAATAAATAAACAACCTTTCATGATTCCATCAAAGATGATAGAACAATTCCAAAAGTTAGATAAACAATTATATCAACCTATACTTTATAACAGAAGAGAAATAAATGAATAATACTTATTTCCTTCAGATCTAGCTCATGATTGTACCGTCTTTTCAAGAGCAAGGCATTCACTTAATACACAAGCAAATAAATCAGTCGAGACCATCAACAGCACCACTGTTTTGTTAAAGCTTACAAGAAAGAAACTACAGTACAGTAGCCCTCATGCCAAACAATGGTGTCTATCAACAAGCAGACTCAGTATGTCCTCACGCAAGAAGCGACAGACAAGAAGATATTAAATGCCGTTACCTGTTAAGGTGAAATCGACTACTCCTAAACTCAATCAAGCTCAGAAATGGATATCTATGCACAGAAGACGTAACACGCCAACAATACCTTATGACAACCTTCAACTCATTCAAGTCCTTTCTACACTGTAAGGCTTTTAGACCCAAGGTCGAATTCAAAGGATCTCTTCTGTTATCGCAGTCAACAAGAGACTCGAAATCATTTTAGCAATGACAATTCCCTATGACTATGCAGAGAGATTTTTAAACGAAATCCACGCAACATGCACAGCCACATCTATCTGGAATGTAATCAGAAAGAAAACATAACATAACATAACATAGTCACTTCTGAATGCATCCAGAGTTGAAAGTATGTTATTCACGACCTACTTTATAAAAGCCATAATACATAATGTCAAGTTATTTTAAGAAATCCAACAAAGCCAAAAACATTACATGTTCATACTCAGGCTTATACAGATACAGTGACACAGATTACCAATCAAGGATTTAAAACTAAATCCGTATATCAGTATTCACAATATAGCTTTTACAGAAGCCGATATACAAGATATCTTTCCAAACTCAAGGAACCCAACAGTGTCGAAACAATAGTAACTAAGCAAGCTTAATTTGAGACAGGTACTGTAGTTACCTAGAAAGGATTCCACTGAACCCGAGTAACAGTATATCAAATAAATAATAAACAATGATTCCCAACTGTGCCAACAATGATAAACATTAAAAATCAGGCTTAAACAAATCACTGATTTCGTAACAAGAATTCCAACTGAATCTCTCCAATATTCTCGAACAAGCTTACACAGAAGGAAACGTAACAGTACAACCAGGGAGTCTGTACCAAAATTTATTACAAATAACAGAGGTCGTATGACCTGTTACTTCTTCTAGACTCCAACGAAACTCAAATTACCAATATTCAAAGATATATAAAGCTTCCACAGTGGTCCATAGTGCACGAATCATTCAATGGACTCTACAGAGTCGTTTCAATATAATAAACATATATATATATATATATATATATATATATATATATATATATATATATAAACGGGTTGAATCCCCTTAACCTTCACGAAAGGGAAAAACAACTCCAGTGAGGTCGTAATGAATACTGTAACACAATATGTTACCTCTTCACAATAACTATAAAATTCATAACGAAACCCAACAAAAATCCATAACCACCACTAAATAATAACCACGACATAGCTTACAAAAAGTTCAATTTTAACTGAACAATCAAACAAATGTCCATCAGTATCCCTTCCGACAAGTACCCACAACAAGCAACAACGGCAAGTATCAACAATAAGCATCGACTTCGAGTATAAATCAACAAGCATCACAGTGGCCTGTACCCATCACAAGAACAATTTATGGGCTCTCGCAGAGCAGGCCAAGCATACCTTCTTTTCATATATTTCGCATATAAAAGCCGGAATGCAAAACACAAAGAAATATAGCAACAGTTCGAATATAATAAACACCCATCAAGGGTTAAATTGAAAAGTCGAACCAGCATGAAGATACAGTGTCGAAAATCACACAAGGATACCATAGAAACCATCTATTTCCATAAATCATTTGAACAGAGTTGTTCTAATGAAATCATTTGAAGAAGAGCAAGATTTTTAAAAGTTAGGGCCTAACATGCCTGGATATTTGCTCAAAATTCCGAAGCAGACCACTGAAAGAGCTCGGACTTTCTTTTCCTTTTCCAAGTTAGAGCCACCAACAAAATTTTGCTATTTCCATGACATATATATTTTCCTTGCCAGAGGAAAGAGCTAGATACGCTCATACTCGCCATGCAACACCAAGAAGACTGGTGCGAAGAACTAGTGAACAGGCAGAGGGAAAACCGGAATTCGTGATAAGCCAAACAAACCATTAACTTTCCAATTTGCATGCCTTCTCGTGAAATCCAAGCTCGACTACCAAGCTCATTAATTGCATTTACTCCCAATTTCCCGCTCAAACTCCACTGCCACCGACCGCCATAGTTGGCGATAGACAAGAGAAATTCCAAGACCATTTCCAATTTTGGCGACCTACCACGTCGGCTCAAGTTAGCCGTTTTAAAACCTCCACCAATTACATGTCCCTCATGCTTATCCACGCATTTAATAACATAGAAACTGCCGCCCATGGTTCGCACCCCTCCATAGGTCCCCTTATATCCTTGTTCAATAGTTACGTTAGTAACTTAGGTTAGAATTTAGGATAACACCTAGTCTAACTTCTTAGAACATAGATATTAACTTAGAACATTAGCTCTTAGCCTAGGTCTAGGTTAGATTAACACTAACCCCTAGGTTAAGTTTAGTTTTAGGTTACTAACATTTATAATTCTAGTTAGGTCTACATTCCGATGCTCAGAAAAAGACCTACAACATGCATTCTCGAACAGGGTTAACTCCTGTACTGCCATTAGGCTACAGAATTATATGTAACTGAATTATTACCTGGTCCGCGATCAAGACCTTCCAGATATATTTAGATATCGGGAACCAATCCTTTTCACACGATCAACCTGAGTTATACTCCGGACTAGCTTATTCAATGCATCTAGACCTTGCAACCTGTTCAAGGTCTGTAATTTTAATTCATCACGAACAAACTTAAAGCAATACTTGGATCAATTCCACTGATCCAAGGCTAGGTATTATAGGTGGATAACTCTATAATTCATTCCGAGATCAGATTAAACTCAGATACAAAATGAAAGAAATAAAAGAGTCCAATCATATTCCGACTCAGTCAAAGATCTGCAATCTGCAAAGAAGATACAGTACATATCAAGCATGATTTCTCAATCAAGGAACACATCCTTTTACAAAGAAACCATATATCAACACTTGAATGCTCAGGAGGAGGTAACAACAGTTCAGGGTGTTACATGCTTCCCTCCTAAAAGATTCATCGTCCCGATGATTACATATTTGATTAACCTTCAGGTCAACCAATTTATCAGTACACAAACAATGTGACTATTTCCAATTTGAATAGTTCCAGAAATCAATGTCACAACATATTTTATTCAACCTGAATAATGTTTGCCTTCATCTGGCTTTCATAAATACTTTAAAAAAATAAGTTTAGAAAAGAATGTTTTGTCAACAGATTTCATTCTGTTGAAAAAGAGAAGGAAAAGCAATTTTCATCTCTTCCAGATTTTCCCAAGTTGCACTTTCTTCGTTAAACTGGTCCCACTGGACCTTACATTGCTGTATTTCATGATTTCTTAAATGCAATTGGCGAGTTTCCAGCACTCGTGTGGGTTTAACCATGATTATTCCTGGGTCTTGGACCTGTAAGGAATTCCAATTTAAAACATGTGACAGATCTGAAACGTATTTCTTAAGCAAAGAAATATGGAAAACATCATGCATGTGAGATAAAGCAGGTGGCAATGCTAAACGATAAGCTACAAGATTGATTATTTCGACAATTTCGAAAGGTCCCACGAATCGAGGTGACAACTTGGCAGCCTTGCCAAAAGTTATAGAACTCTTTCTGGGTTTAACATGAAGAAAAACCTTCTCACCAAGCTCAAACCTTCAATCAACCCGCTTAAGGTCAGCATAGCTCTTCTGCCTATCTGCTGCTTCCTTTAATCGTTCACGAATCAACTTAACTTGCTGTTCCATTTCAGTGAGAATTTCTGGTCCAATTACCACTCTATCCTCAACACTGTCCCAACTAACAGGAGTTCTGCACTTTCTTTCATAAAGTGCTTCAAATGGTGCCATTTTAAGAGATGAGTGATAAGTATTGTTGTATGCGAACTCAACTAATGGAAGATACTCCTCCCATTTATACTGTTGATCCATGCAATACATACGCAACATGTCCTCCAACACTTGATTTACCCTCTCAGTTTGTCCATCCGTTTCCGGATGATATGCAGAACTGAAGTTTAGTTTCGTCCAAGAGCTGTGTTAAGCGTTTGCCAAAACCTTGACGTCATTCTAGGATCCTCGTCGATATAATCAATTCTGGTACACCATGCAACCTGAAAATTTCGTGTACGAATCTTTTGGCCAGCACTGGAGAATCATCCTTTAGATTTCCAGCGATGAAATGAGCTACCTTAGTCAATTTATCTACAACTACCAGGATAACATCATGTTTATTCCTGGACATGGGTAATCCTTGTACAAAATCCATGGTTATTACTTTCCATTTGTACTGCGGTATGCTATGAGGATATAAATGCACGGCAAAGCAGGTGCATATGTTCTGCCTTAACCCGCTGACACTCCAAACAATGGGTCACAAAATTTATGACATCCTTTTTCATACCTTTCCAAAAGTATTGTTGTTTCAGATCAGAAA
The DNA here is from genome assembly GCA_018340775.1 of Taxus wallichiana var. yunnanensis. Classification (NCBI taxonomy): domain Eukaryota; kingdom Viridiplantae; phylum Streptophyta; class Pinopsida; order Cupressales; family Taxaceae; genus Taxus; species Taxus wallichiana. The sequence goes on from CM031242.1 coordinate 768,328,784, forward strand.
ACATCTTTGTGATACCCGGGTGTCCAAAGAAAGGTGAATTATGAAATTCCACTAACAACTTCTTCCTCAAGTCGTTCAACATAGGTACATATACCCTGTTTTCATAACACAAGATTCCTTCATTATCAAAATGAAAACCTTTATACCTTTCATCATTAGGTTCTGCAACAAGCACTACCTTTACTACTGCAAAGTAATTATCAGATTCCGAGGCACTCTTTACCTCCTCCTTTAAACCGAGTTCTTAATGTTATAAGGCAGAAATGTGCCTCCTACGACTTAGAGCATCAGCTACTCTATTCTCCTTCCCTTTGATATAGCTAATATCAAAGTCATATTGTGATAAAAATTCTAACCACCTTCTCTGTCTGGCATTTAGATTAGGCTGAGTGAAAATATATTTCAGTCCTAAGTGATCAGTTTTCAACTCAAAAGGTTTCCCAAGTAAGTAGTGTCTCCAGACTTGAAGTGCATGAACAATAGCAGCAAGTTCCAAATCATGAGGGGCATAATTCAGCTCATGTAACTTAAGTTTTCTACTTTCATATGCTATGACCTGATCATTTTGTAGCAAAACACCTCCAAGGCCTTCCCCAGAAGCATCCGTTACAACTGTAAAACTCCCATTAGGGTCTGGTATAGCTAATATAGGTGCAGAAGTCAACTGGTCTTTCAGAATTTTGAAAGCCGCTTCGCACTTGTCATTCCACATGAATTTCTTATCCTTATCTTTTGCAATGAAGTTATTGGTGTAGCTACTTTAGAAAAATCCTTTACAAATTTTCTATAGTAACCAAAGAAGACCCATGAAGCTTGTTACTTCATGCACATTCTTCGTGCAGCCACTCGCTTATTGCCACTATTTTTGAAGGATCTACAGCAATTCCTTCTTTACTTATGACATGACCCAAATAGTGAACTTCTGAATCAAAGAAAGAACATTTGGATAACTTACCATACAACTTTCTTTTTCTCAGAATTTCCAAAACTATCTTCAAATGCTCATTGTGCTCCTCAACGCTTTTAGAATAAATGAGAATATCGTCCAAGAATACAAGTACAAACTTGTCCAGATATTCTTGAAAAATATTGTTCATTAAGTTCATAAAGGCTGCGGGTGCATTACTTAATCCAAAGGGTAGAACCGTGAATTCATAATGTCCGTACCTTGTTCGAAAAGCTATTTTATGAATATCTTCTTCTCTAATCCTTAACTGATGATAGCCAGATCAAAGATCTATCTTAGAATAAACCGCTGCTCCATGCATCTGATCAAATAGATCGTCGATCCTTGGAAGTGGATATCGGTTCTTGATTGTTGCTTTGTTCAACATCCGATAATCAATACACAGCCTAAGTGTTCCATCCTTCTTTTTCACAAATATCACAGGTGCACCCCAAGGTGAAACACTTGGTCTAATCAAACCTTTTGTCAAAAGTTCTTGCAACTGTGCCTTAAGCTCGACTAACTCTGTAGTAGTCATCCTGTAAGGTGCTTTGAAATAGGTTCGGTTCGGTTGATTTCGATGGTGAAGTCAAATTCTCTCTTGGGTGGTAACCCTGGTAATTCTTCAGAAAACATCCTCGAAACTTTGTATGAGAGGAACCGTTTCATGAAATCATCATCTTCTTCGAAGATTCAGATATCTTTACAAAGACATAAAGGGTGCATCCTTTATTCTTAGCCTTTTAAGCTGCCGCATAGCCGATGAGTTTCCTAACTGAAATTTCTCGTTTCACACCTTGAATCTCTCTGCGGTTTCAGCTGATCATCTAAACACTTTATGTTATTTTCATAGCAATCTACCTTTTCTTTATGGTCAGCTAACCAATTGACACCGATGATAATGTCATACGATCCCAAAGGTGTAACATAGAGGTCAACTTCCGTGGAAAATTTAGGTAAGTCAAGGACTGCCCCAAAAAGACACATACTCACTGTATGAACAGAGTTATTACCATACTATATAGTCCAAGATTTATCCATTTTCCCAGCTTTTCTTTTAAGTTTAGAAGCAAGTTTATTAGAAATAAAACATTCAGTAGCTCCTGTATCAAAAAGAATAGTGACAGGTATGCCAAATAACTTACCCGGAACTTCTATAGGTGTCACTTGCTTTTCAGCTTGCTTATGCTCTACATCGCAAAGCATGTATCTTATCTTGCGATTACGATCATCCTTCTTCAAAGGGCACTGATTTGCGTAGTGATCTTTGCCACAATTGTAGCAGCCTCCTACAGGTCCCTTTTTAGGCTCAAAGTTGCCTCCAGTTTTGTAATTGTCACGTTGTCCTCCATAGGGCTTCTGCCCATTGTTATAATTTTTAGCAAAATTATCCCTTATGTTTCCAACAGGCTTATTTACTACTGCTTTCTTATTGTTATCTCCTGGAAACTTACTCTTGTTTCCAAACTTTTTCCATGGTCCTTTTCTAGGTGCAAGAGAGGTTGAAGAAGGGTTTGCAGTCTTCTTCCGCACTTCCTCTTTATGAGTAGAAATAGCCTTTAATTTCTGTTCTTGCCTTATGGCCTTTTCAACAACTCCTTCCATAGTGGTTGGACTGTGAACATCAACCTCTCCCCCTATCATGGGATTCAATCCCATGATGAATTTCCATATTCTAAACTTCTCGTCAGTTTGATACTGTGGTACATACTTGAGGAGTTTTGTAAACCGCTCCCAGAATTCAGTTACCGTTAGCTTCCCTTGAGCTAAGTTCTGAAATTCTATCATTTTCTGATCATAGAAAAGTTGTGGCAGCCAAACGTTGCCTAAAATAGCCTTTAAATTGATCCCAAGTAATATTGGTCTCATCAATGTTTAGTTCAGCTTTTACGGCTATCCCACCACGAAGATGCTTCGTGGGAAAGTTGATAGGCTCCCCAAATAGCTTTGGTTTCCTCTGAGAAGTTCCTTATTGCAAAGTACTTCTCCATTTCGCTGAGCCAGTTCTCAGCTCCATCTCCTAATGTGGTGCCATCATACTTAGGTGGGCTTATCCTTTTTATATCATTAGTGAGTTCTCACGCTAACTCGGCCTTTTTGTTTTCTCGGTTGGACAGTGCATTTACAAAGCATTAACATCAACACCCATATTGGGGTTGTCCTCGGAGGTGGCTAATTGTCATTTCAGCTTCTTCATCCTCCTCATTTCCCATCACCTCACTGTTAAAGTATAGCTAAGCGATCTCTTGTGTCCAACAAGAAGCAAGGATCTCATCAAGTTTCTAGGTTGTTGCCGCTCCTCCTTCAGGTGGAGCATTATTCGCAATGTTCCCCCTTGTTCTAATCATTTTTTGTTACAAGAAAATTTAGGTTTTTATCAGATTATGGACACAATAGGTCCAAGAGCTGCAACCTTCAGCTCTGATACCAAGATGTAACATCCTCATTTTAGACAATAGAACAAGTCAATTTTTTTTTTTTGATAATTACATCCTGGTTCTAAATACATAATTTAGAACTCACAAATCAACTAACCATTCTTATAACAGACAACCATATGCACATGTAATGACTCGGAGTACCTCCGATATATTCATTCCATGACTCGGTAATCTACCGATCTATTCATGAGTAATAAGAGTTGGCATTTTTATTTAACACTTCACTCTTGCGGTTCTCTTCCCTATTCTGGGATTCAGAATGCTCTGTCAAGGAACCTAATTGAATAAGCTGTTACCATTATTCATCAAAGCATCTCATCCCTTAGACCAGGTGACTCGGGACAACGCAATCAAAGGCGCTTTGCGATACTTTGGCCAAAGATTTGAAACATACTGCTTATGTCTCGTATTCCTTAACGGCATACTCGTCAATCTGGAATACGTCCTTCACCCCATTCCTATGTTATGTAGAATGTCTTATACCGACTTCTGTCAGTCCCTATTATCCCAAGTTAATCACTCGGGAACGGATTAGTAAGGTGACCACGTTATATGGATGCTCCCGAGGACTAGGGATAAGATGACATACTGGGTCAATCCTAATTAAACCAGTGTGTCAAGATACCCCGAGTCTCCTAGGCAGCCATATAATGCGACCACATACCTAATCGGTCCCAAAGTAACTTGTACGAGTTAAAAGTGTAAATCTTAATGATCAATGCAAAGGATGTCGTCATAAGTCACCTGCATTGTGGTATCTTCGAGAAGATCCTAATCTTCTTGAAGGTACAACCCTGCAGTTGTCTTATGCCGTCAACCTTTAAATCTGCCTCGAAAAGATCTACTTATTAATAAGCGTTACTCACATAGAGTTAAATTAAATTAAAAGACGTTCCCCAAAGGTTAGCCTTTCCCGATCCTTGGATTCTTCTTCATAGAATGACCTTTCGCAATAAAACCCATTACACAGAGGAGTTATTAAGACCAAGGTCTCATCACGGAGTTCATAGAATATACACAATTCTAAAACAACGGAATTGGACAATATCTCATAAACTTCACATGAGATTGCCATCTGAACCCCATTAGGTTTATATCAGTTCTCATAACTGAATTTATATCATACTTATTAGTATCAAATATAAATGATTCAGAATCCAATTAAATGTTGTCCTGTCATAATCAGGACTAGGGATTAATGATTTAATTCAGTTTGTTTAGCATTCTGCTTAGGTATATTTTAACCCTATCTTCCAAAAAGATAGTTACCTAAATTTCAATTTAGCTTCTGATAGAACATACCAGAACTGCTAAACAATCATAAGAATTCAGTCTTATATTCTTGCAAAGCTTACATTGATAATCACAAAAGTCACCAATTATACAATGATAACAATACTCTCACATGACATAAGAACCGGAGAAATACTAACTATCAAGATAGAAATACAATCACATAAGTATCAAATATCCATTTCCATTCCTTTCGGTACTAATCAAATACATTTTATTTATTCAAAGATACTTGATACATTACTCAACTGAAAAGGAACATCTTTCCTTATATGGTACATTTAGAAAATCAAGCGGTAATTCATTATAAAATCAATTTAAACAATCTGATCATCCTATCAGATCTGCATGCTTTTACCACTTACGGCATCCATCTGCAAAAATTGTCAACATGGGTCAGTTCAATGAACTGAGCATGATAAGCACTAACCTTTAAAACAATTGCAATACATCAATTGTTTTCATTAAACACCCTGTTTAAATGAGATCAAATCATTAAAATGTTAGTGACCAAGAAGACAAATGCATCTAACCAACTATCCATCTGAATCCCAAGGACAGCAACATCAGACGGATTATATATTCAACATAATAAATAAATAACCTTTCATGATTCCATCAGCATGATAGAACAATTCCAAAAGTTAGATAAACAATTATATCAACCTATACTTTATAACAGAAGAGAAATAAACGAATAATACTTATTTCCTTCAGATCTAGCTCATGACTGTACCGTCTTTTCAAGAGCAAGGCATTCACTTAATACACAAGCAAATAAATCAGTCGAGACCATCAACAACACCACTGTTTTGTTAAAGCTTACAAGAAAGCAACTACAGTACAGTAGCCCTCATGCCAAACAACGGTGTCTATCAACAAGCAGACTCAGTATGTCCTCACGCAAGAAGCGACAGACAAGAAGATATTAAATGTCGTTACCTGTTAAGGTGAAATCGACTACTCCTAAACTCAATCAAGCTCAGAAATGGATATCTATGCACAGAAGACGTAACACGCCAACAATACCTTATGACAACCTTCAACTCATTCAAGTCCTTTCTACACTGTAAGGCTTTTAGACCCAAGGTCGAATTCAAAGGATCTCTTCTGTTATCGCAGTCAACAAGAGACTCGAAATCATTTTAGCAATGACAATTCCCTATGACTATGCAGAGAGATTTTTAAACGAAATCCAAGCAACATGCACAGCCACATCTATCTGGAATGTAATCAGAAAGAAAACATAACATAACATAACATAGTCACTTCTGAACGCATCCAGAGTTGAAAGTATGTTATTCACGACCTACTTTATAAAAGCCATAATACATAATGTCAAGTTATTTTAAGAAATCCAACAAAGCCAAAAACATTACATGTTCATACTCAGGCTTATACAGATACAGTGACACAGATTACCAATCAAGGATTTAAAACTAAATCCGTATATCAGTATTCACAATATAGCTTTTACAGAAGCCGATATACAAGATATCTTTCCAAACTCAAGGAACCCAACAGTGTCGAAACAATAGTAACTAAGCAAGCTTAATTTGAGACAGGTACTGTAGTTACCTAGAAAGGATTCCACTGAACCCGAGTAATACAGATATCAAATAAATAATAAACAATGATTCCCAACTGTGCCAACAATGATAAACATTAAAAATCAGGCTTAAACAAATCACTGATTTCGTAACAAGAATTCCAACTGAATCTCTTCCAATATTCTTGAACAAGCTTACACTGTAAGGAAACATAATAAAGATAACCAGGAGTCTGACCAAAATTTATTACAAATAACAAGAGTATGACTGTTACTTCTTCTAGACTCCAACGAAACTCAAATTACCAATATTCAAAGATATATAAAGCTTCCACAGTGGTCCATAGTGCACGAATCATTCAATGGACTCTACAGAGTCATTTCAATATAATAAACATATATATATATATATATATATATATATATAAAGGGTTGAATCCCCTTAACCTTCACGAAAGGGAAAAACAACTCCAGTGAGGTCGTAATGAATACTGTAACACAATATGTTACCTCTTCACAATAACTATAAAATTCATAACGAAACCCAACAAAAATCCATAACCACCACTAAATAATAACCACGACATAGCTTACAAAAAGTTCAATTTTAACTAAACAATCAAACAAATGTCCATCAGTATCCCTTCCGACAAGTACCCACAACAAGCAACAACGGCAAGTATCAACAACAAGCATCGACTTTGAGTATAAATCAACAAGCATCACAGTGGCCTGTACCCATTACAACAACAATTTATGGGCTCTCGCAGAGCAGGCCGAGCATACCTTCTTTTCATAAATTTCGCATATAAAATCCGGAATGCAAAACACAAAGAAATATAGCAACAGTTCAAATATAATAAACACCCATAAAGGGTTAAATTGAAAAGCCGAACCAAAGCATGAAGATACAAAGGTTGAAAATCACACAAGGATACCATAGAAACCATCTATTTCCATAAATAATTTGAACAGAGTTGTTCTAATGAAATCATTTGAAGAAGAGCAAGATTTTTAAAAGTTAGGGCCTAACATGCCTAGATATTTGCTCAAAATTCCAAAGCAGATGACTGAAAGAGCTCGGACTTTCTTTTCCTTTTCCAAGTTAGAGCCACCAAAAAATTTTTGCTATTTCCATGACATATATATTTTCCTTGCCAGAGGAAAGAGCTAGATACACTCATACTCACCATGCAACACCAAGAAGATGTGCGAAGAACCGTGAAGAACAGCAGAGGGAAAACCGGAATTCATGATAAGCCAAACAAACCATTAACTTTCCAATTTGCATGCCTTCTCGTGAAATCCGAGCTCGACTACCGAGCTCATTAATTGCATTTACTCCCAATTTCCCGCTCAAACTCCACTGCCACCGACCGCCATAGTTGGCGATAGACAAGAGAAATTCCAAGACCATTTCCAATTTTGGTGACCTGCCACGTCGGCTCAAGTTAGCCGTTTTAAAACCTCCACCAATTACCTATCCCTCATGCTTATCCACACATTTAATAACATAGAAACTGCCGCCCATGGTTCGCACCCCTCCATAGGTCCCCTTACATCCTTGTTCAATAGTTAGGTTAGTAACTTAGGTTAGAATTTAGGATAACACCTAGTCTAACTTCTTAGAACATAGATATTAACTTAGAACATTAGCTCTTAGCCTAGGTCTAGGTTAGATTAACACTAACCCCTAGGTTAAGTTTAGTTTTAGGTTACTAACATTTATAATTCCAGTTAGGTCTAACATTTCTTACGCTCAGAAAAAGACCCACAACATGCATTCTCGAACAGGGTTAACTCCTGTACTACCATTAGGCTACAGAATTATATGTAACTGAATTATTACCTGGTCCGCGATCAAGACCTTCCAGATATATTTAGATATCGGGAACCAATCCTTTTCACACGATCAACCTGAGTTATACTCCAGGACTAGCTTATTCAATGCATCTAGACCTTGCAACCTGTTCAAGGTCTGTAATTTTAATTCATCACGAACAAACTTAAAGCAATACTTGGATCAATTCCACTGATCCAAGGCTAGGTATTATAGGTGGATAACTCTATAATTCATTCCGAGATCAGATTAAACTCAGATACAAAATGAAAGAAATAAAAGAGTCCAATCATATTCCGACTCAGTCAAAGATCTGTAATCTGCAAAGAAGATACAGTACATATCAAGCATGATTTCTCAATCAAGGAACACATCCTTTTACAAAGAAACCATATATCAACACTTGAATTCTCAGGAGGAGGTAACATGATTCAGGGTGTTACAATCATAATTAATCAAGTAATTTCATTACAAGTCAAAGGCATCCCCAAAGCATAGAATTATCAAAGTAATCCAAGTGGTTAGCTAGGAATGAAAATGGAACTATTATAAGGGAGGATAATGTTAGTTTAGTAGAAATCCCTATAAAATATGTCCGTGAGATAGGAACTAGTTGGCTTCGGACTCGTGGTTAAGAGATCCGAGAGTAGTGATGGTTATGGAGCCCGATGGCGATGGGGGTTGCAAGGTGGCTTACAAGGAAATAAATTTGAGCCCAGGAAGGGACTTGTAGGAGGCTGTTACAATTGTGGCAAAGATAATTATGCAAATCAATTTCCTTTGAATAAGGATGACTGCAATTAGCAACACAAGATACATGCTACAGTAGCTGAAAAATAGGTTGAAAAGAAAGCCACACCCATAGAATTTCCAGGTAAGTTATTGGGTATACCTGTGACTATAATTTTTGATTTTGGAGCTACTAAATGTTTCATTTTGACTAAATTAGCATCGAAATTAATAATAAAATCTATAAAAATGGATAAATCATGGGTTGTACATTATGGAAATAATGTTGTTTTCATAGTTAGTATGTGTCTTTTTGGAGAAGTAATTGACTTGCCAAGTTTTTCCACTGAATTTGACCTTTACGTTGCTCCTTTAGGGTCTTATGATGTAATCATAGGTGTTAATTTGATATTTGAGCATGAGGAAAAGGTTAATTGTTTTGAGAAACATATTAGTTGTTTGGATGATCTGCAGAAAACAACAGGCATTCAAGGTGTAAAACATGAGATTTCAGGCTGGAAATTGTTAGCTATGAAACTTAAAAAGTCCAAAAACAAAGGTTGCACCTTGTATATAGTAAAAAATTCTGAAATAATTGATGAAATTGGTGACTTCATGGAAAAATACCCATTTTTAAGAAGTTTCAGTGATGTGTTTTGAGAAGAGTTACCCACTCTTCCACCCAAATGGGATTTTAACTTCACGATTGAGATCAAACCAAGAACCAAATCTATTTCCAATGTAACATATAGAATAAATACCATTGAATTATTAGAGCTTAAGGCACAGTTACAAGAAATTTTTTCCAATGGTTTGATAAGACCAAGTGTCTCACCTTGGGGAGCATCGGTAATTTTTGTAAAAATGAAAGATGGAACACTTAAATTGTGCATCGATTATAGGATGTTAAATAAAGCAACAATTAAGAATAGATATCCACTTCCTAGAATTGATGATCTATTTGATAAAATGTGTGGTGCATCAGTGTATTCTAAAATAGATCTTTGATTTGGATATCATTAGTTAAGAATAAAGGATGAGGATATTCATAAAACAACTTTGAGAACAAGGTGTCGATATTATGAATTCACAGTTTTACCATTTGGATTAATGAATGCACCTGCAGCTTTTATGAATTTAATGAATAATATTTTTCAAGAATACTTGGACAAATTTTTTCTTGTATTCTTGGATGATATTCTCATATACTCTAAGATCATTGATGAACATCATGAGCATTTGAATATAGTTATGAAGATATTAAGAAAGAGAACATTATATGGAAATTTTTCCAAATGTTCCTTTATGAGACATGTTATCTCATTTTTGAGTTTACGCCAAAAATAAGATAACCCTAAGAAATTTTTGAGCTAGTTTTCTAAGAATGCCCTTTCAGAGAGATAATCGGGTTTTCGGGTTTCAATAGCAAGACAACATGTGTTTTGGATGCTTCATGTTGTGTGTTCCCTGAAACCCGAAACCCACATCAAGTAAGTCTTTCGGGTTTGCGGGTCTTCCGAGCATCGGAACATGCCTTTGTCAAAACATGCTTCATGTCGCATGTCTTCCGATCCTGAAGCCCGATTTACTCCTTTGTTTCGGGTTTACGGGTCTTCCAAGCATCGAGAACATGCCTTCGTCAAAACATGCTTCATGTCACATGTCTTCCGATCCCCAAAGCCCAATTTACTCCTTTGTTTCGGGTTTTCGGGTCTTCCGAGCATCGAGAACATGCCTTCATCAAAACATGCTTCATGTCGCATGTCTTTCAATCCCAAAGCCTGATTTACTCCTTTGTATTGGGTTTCGGGACCATCAAGCATCATGCTTCATGTCGCTTGTTTCCCGCAACCTGAAACCAATTAATATGAAATCCTTTGTGTCGGGTTTCAGATATCCCAAGCATGCTGACATGGCATTAATGCCAAGTTGTCGGGTAGTTGACACGTGTCAACTGAAGTGTATTAAATGTGAAATTTCTTATAAATATTCAGATTTCCACGTCATTTTTACCAGACGTACTTTTTACCTCATGGATTTTCGTGCATGCATCTTCGACCCAGAAACCCGACTCACCTCTGTGCCTGATTGCATTACTCATTTTTATCATTTTTGTTCTTATTAAAGGTATTTTCCTTTATTCTTTGTTTGTGGAATAATTGTGTAAAGGATTCTTCTAAACTTCTATCTTTTTCTTGTTGGGGTTTTATCTTTTCCATTTTAGGGTTGTTTCCTATCAGGTTTGTGTTTTAGGGTTCCCCCTTTGGAATGCTCACTTTGTTTTATTCCTAGAATGTCATTGTAATTAAAAATATATTTGGGATATCAACAATGAAGAATAACTTGCATGTTTCAACCTAACAATTACCCGATTCCCTCTTTTCAGGTTTCGCAAGGTGCTTTGCAGTGTTCAAAACCTGCACAGTGTATCGAGAAAGTTTAAGGTGTCGGGAACTTCAAACATTCGGCATCCTCCTAGTGTGTCAGACATTTCCATCTTTTCGGCATCCTCCCAGTGTGTCAGACATTTCCATCTTTCTAGCATCCTCCCGTGTGTCAGACATTTCCATCTTTCCAATATCCTCCCAATGTGTTAGACATTTCCAACTTTTCGACATCTCCAGTGTGTCGGACATTTCCAACTTTCTGACATCTCTATTGTGTCAGGTTTTTTGAAGTGTTCAACATCTTCTGATCTCCGACACTCTCCTCCTTTGAAATTCTTCATGTCGGACCCTAGTTCATCACAAGATAAGACTAAAAAATTAGGGAGGATGAAGTACAAATTTAGGGTGGAATCTCCCTACCTCATTGATTGTAATTACGACATCTGGGATACAGAGCTCAGAAACATAGATATGGAGGATTTTTGGAATAGGGTTAAGAGCTCTTCCCAGACTCCATGGATGAAATCAATAGTTGGAAGTCATCTACCTCTTACAACAGGTTTCCCTATGTCCACTTAGTGCCCCGAGTTCATCTTAGCCTGTGCTTCGAACTATGACTCTGCTTCTTGTTCTGTGAAAAATCAGGTGGGAGAAGTTGTAATCAAGTTGGATGGAGGTTACTTCGATGACCTTCTCAAGCTGCCTAATTTTGAGGAATATGGAGATGTGGATCTCAAGTCAGCCCAAAAAATCTTGGGACAATGATCAGGAGGATTGCATCAAGCACGTGAATAAGAAGTTCCTAATCAAAGCCAAACCGGCTATTTCCAGGTTCCCAAGACTTGTTCCTAGAAGTGATTTCATTCAGGAAATCAATGATATCATTACTCTGTTGAGTCGGGTTTTGGTTTCCCCGAATCAAATGTTTTCCAAGGATGGATGTACCAATTCATGATCATTATTAAGAAGAATCAACAGGGAATTGATTGGGGTACTCTTATCAGTAACGAGATAGATTCTCAAATGACAACAGTCCTGTCTACTGGGAAGTTTTATATGTCCTCGTATGTCACCTATGCAGCGGCCGACATGAGGAACTATCCTGGATTGGACACCAAGGGGAACAAGATAGTGGAGCATGTTTATCGGTATTTTCCTCAGCTAACAAGAAAAGGGTCTGAAGACCAATTTAGAAGGGTAAATGATGCCTTCTTTTATGAGAACATCTGCAGGTTAAACCCCAAACTGAGGAAAATGAGAGTCTCTGATGAGGCATGGGCTGAAGTTTCAAAATGGGGTTGTGTCTTCTTGCAATTTAAGAAGTTCACATATCTTTGAGTAGTCATGTACCCAAGGGATCCTTTCCGTTTTCCCAGATATCCAGGGGAAAAACTAATCTTGATGGAGTTGGTCAGGCAATTGTTGGATTTTCACAAATTCCAACAGAGTAAACACAAGGCCGCTGTATCTTTCCCAATTGCTATTAGAAGGTATACTTGTTCAACGGTGGTGAAAGCCAAGAACATTGTACATGAGCTTCAAGATAAGTTGAAGAAGCACATGAAGCCCCAAGATGGGTTTGATTTTTGAGGATTCCTTAAGGCATATGGAACTCTGCACCCACACGTGCCAAGCATAGAAGACATCTGGATTGATTTACGTGATGAGGTTGTTGTTTGAAGAAAATATCATAACAGGTTGACACTTACAGAGATTCAGACACTTGAGCTCGTTGACATAGCGAAAGTGCTTGGTGATAAGGAAAGTGTTCTAGATCCTTCCTATGATGGATTGAATGAAGATCAATATGTTTTACCATCTATTGATCAATCTATCGGTGAAAAATCCTCCATTACGAGATAGATCGGCCCTAATTCTTGAATGCACCAAGGTATGGCTCACCTTGTAGGGAATGAGTTTCAAAGAAGATAATTTTTCAAAGGTAGTTGCTGCAGATGCAAGGCCCTCCAAAAATGAAAAGGAAAAAAGCTCTTCTAAGGGACCTATAAAGGTTAAGTTTGTCAAGAAGAGAAGAGAACAAGAAACCTCTTCAATTGTTACTCCAGTTGAAACAGTGAATGTGCCAGAATCACCAACACCACCAGAAATAGGAGAAATTTCTTTGGAAAGAGAAGTAAGCCAGCCCCTAGTTTAACCATTTTTTGACTACCCAACTGAAGTGACCTTATCTCTTGCATCCCAAGCTTTAGCGTCAGGATCTACGCTTCTTCCTTCACAACCACTTCTATGTCCTTTTTCCCCATCCACTTCATCAGTCATGGCCAGCATTTTCTCTGGACTCTCACCCCTCTCTGCTGGGACCAAAGTAACTACAAACATGCCCCCTCCTACACCTCTTTTCACTGAATCTGCTACCACATTGGTAACTGTCCCCACTCCACCAGTGGATCTTCCTCTCCCTGAAAGTATGATACCAACTTCTACAACAATGGCAACTCCCTCTGGCATGCCCCAATGGTTACTTGAGAAAACTATGAGGAAAAGGAAGGTGGTTGTACCCATACCAGCCTTTGATTTTAGTTCACTCAAGGCTTCTACTGCTAAATCAGCCAAGAAACCCAAAATAGTTTCAAGGGTTTTAGTGGACGCTTCGGGGCATAAGTTTGCAAAGATCACCACTCCTGTGACTGACAAAACCAAAGAGGACATAACGGCCTCTAACTATCAGATAACCAGGGTGGCTCTAGGAGAAGTGACAACAAAAGGAGCACAACAGGATGCACGAGATGCTATGAACGTGCTATGCCAGAAATTGAAGGAAACAAAGGACAACAGAGATGAGCTTAAAGAAAAGGTGGAGCAGTTAACTGAAGTATTACTTAAGCTCTCAAAACCCCTTCAATCCATACCATCTTCCTCTATCCCTGTTGGATTCAATTTCTCATTAGTGCCTATAATTGAGAAGATTAATGAAAAAGGGAGAGTGGTCGATGAATGGACCCAAAGGCTGCTCCAACAGGGGAAAGAAGTGATTCAAGACACCGTAGAAGTCTATCAATCTTTGGGGAATATACAAAGTGATGGGGAAAATATGGATGATGATTTCTCCCAAGAAATTAGACACCTTGATTTGACTTTCAAAGATCTATAGGTATTGAAGAAAATTCCATCATGCATCTTGGTAGAAGAAGGTGTCATCCCACATGCGGATAAGCATTTCCAGCTAACCAAAGCCATCAAGTTCAGGGTAAAGATTCTCAACGAAGCTTGTGGTAAATTGAGAGAATCAAGAGATCAATTGATTGATGGAAAAAGTGACCTGGAAGAAGAACTGCTAAATTTTTTTATAAAAGTGTCAGTTGGAAACATGGGCATCCTACTAGCTGATGATATTTTCAAACAAATCAAAGAATCCATTCAGCATGAACCAACTCACAGATTTGGTATTGAAATCATTGACAGGTTTGTAAAGGTTGAACATTCTTTGGAGGCCCTGAGAAAACTCAACAAAATATTGAGGAGGCTTTCCGGTAGTTCCAATGACACTCACGAAACATGTGAAGTCTTGAGTGATCATTCCACTGTGCCTGATGAAAATGAGATGCAAGGTATAATCCGGAAGTTCCAAGAATTTTGGAACAAACAGGCTCAGTTGGAGGAAGAGAAAGATGAGGAAGAAAAAGATGATGATTCAGACTAAGTCTTGATGTGCCATGTCATTTCAATATTGAAATTGACATCTTTTTCATTTATATTTTGGCACATGGGAATCATGTTGTGACTTGGTCTCTGTGTGAGAACCAAGCAAAATAGGACTCTTGTTAAAATATTGTTTTATATGGTTTGTCCTATTTTCTCTCAACTATTTTTATTATAAATAAGGGATGTGCGTACATTCCAAGGGGTTGAGATTTTTGGAATATTGAGAACTATTGTGAAGAAGAAAAACTTTGTGTTTTCTTTTAATCATTTGAGGAATAGGAGCTGATGCTATTTTGCAAACTTTGTGTTGTGAGATGTATCTTTCTTAAGATATTGTTCCGATGTTCATAATCTTAAGCTATTCTTTGTTTGGTATCTTGATGATTCTAATCATTTCAAACATTACATTTGTTATTTAAAGCTCGCATGATTATTTCGTGATCTGTGTTTACTCGAAAGAAAATACGTTCCTCTCATTTCCTTTCCATTGTGTTTCTTCCATAATAATAATTTCTGACCAGTCCATTTATAAAAACAACATCTTCACATAATGTGGATATGGATTTTGGGATTCTATCCCAACACCAATCATTAGATTAGTGTAAATATTATACGCATTGTTTCTATTGTGTTTTAGATTAGTAATAAATAGGTAGCCTCACCTATCTTTGAGAAGGAATTTAATCCCATGTACTGTGGTTGAACCTCATATTTTTACTTGACAAAATATTCAACCAATAGTTTTTGGAAACTCCGCTGGGGAATACGGATTAATAGTGTAAAGCTTATCCTCTTGGTGTCTAGCGACTCCGTATTTGCCTTATTTTAAACTAGATCTCTTTCCCGGTTCAAGCTGGCTAGAAATATCTTCACTCAGTCCCACCGAGCCTGAGGTGAAATTGATCCATTCTTTGAGTTACTACAACAACACAATTTTAGTCTTTCCCCAACAAAGTGTTATTTCTAACCGAACCAGAAGTTCTTCACCTATTCGAAGAAGCCAAATCCCTGTAGAACAAGATGTGTCTACTTGTCATGTGTTATTCTTGTTTGACACTCGTATCCCCATACACACTCTTGTCAGAAGGATGGCAGCACAACCTGTGCCCTGGGGTGCAGCTATTGGTCCTCTTTCTTTAACTCCACCATTGCACGAGTTACCACATGGATCAGGTAAAAACATTCCCAAGTTCAATGGGGATGGGAAGTAGCATCCTGATGAAAACATTACATCTTTCTTTGTAGCGTGTGGCATCCTTGGAGTAGCTCATGAAGATGTCTCTATTCGACTCTTCGTTGAAACGTTGCACGGTGCAGCAGCCGAATGGTTTTATCACCTTCCAAATGCATGCATCACAAATTGGGCTACCATGAGGACCAGATTTGAAGCACATTTCAAACTAGCTAAAGATTCTCATGCTTTGTTAGCACAACTTACCCATATGAAGAAGGAATCTCATGAACCCATGCGGGACTTCATGGAAAATTTTAACAAGATGATCGAAAGATTCCAGAAATAGCTGTACCTACTCCAGAAAATTAGAAATGCTTCTTCATCAACGCTCAGCCTCCCAATGTGAGCTTTCTATTAAGAAGGTTGGCTATCCCAGATTTGGCTATCGCTCAGTCAACAGCTATTGAAATAGAGGATGATCTCATTTTGGCTAGAAGAATCAGGAAAGATGTACCCAAACCTAAAAATCAAGGTTCTTCCCAAGGTAATACTGACCCTATGATTCAAAAGATGGCTAATGATTTGATTGCTTTAAAAAAGAAAATGTCCCAGCAGGTGAGCAATGTTCCGTATCGGGATATCCCTAGACGGAATTTCAATAACACCAATGGTGCACCTACAAGAGATAGGCCGCGGTTAACTCCTGCTCAACCAAGACTGGTGATCGAAGCTCCTCCCATTAACATGGCAGTAGAAATAGTTGAAGAAGAGGAAGAACTAGAAGAACAAGATTCCCCGAGGCTTTTGAAGCTTCAGGATATGCTGATGAGTCTTATGATGATTCAGCTGGTGACTCTAGCATTGGGTATTTGGAATACGAAGAAGATGAATGTGCACCAGATGGCCAGTCATTTTCCATCTTCACTCGATCCCAATCTTAGAATCCAAGAAAACCTCTTGGAAACCCCAAGGAGAAGAACAAGGAACCTTCCATCGCCATAGTTAAGAGAGGTGTTCCTATTTCAGTGCAAACTGAAAGAGAAGTCACAAAAAGGTAACAACTTCTCCTCATTCTCTTTCTCCTAAGGTCAGTGCCCTAGCTCAAGCTCACGAGATTAGAACCAAACTTACCATCACCCCCTCTTATACTGCTTTTGACATTATTGATCATGTAAAAAGAACCAAGATCTAAATGTCAAAAGCTAGAATATCTTCAGTCAAATCCTGAACAGTTTGAAAAACTTGCCAAATTCATTAGAAGTAAAGCCACCATTCCCCCACCTTCAAAAGGTATTTTTCCAAATCCTACTCAATCCCACCTTAGAACAATCTGACCTCTACTTCTTCTTCAAGAAATATTGAACCATTTTATTTGTCTTTGCTAATAAATGGGTTTAAACTCAGCAATTACATCATTGACTCAAGGGCTTCCGACAATGTTATGCCCACAAAAGTAGCCCATGCCCTTGGGCTTACTTTGACTAAGTCATATGGACAGTGTTACTCCATGGACACCAAACAAGTTCCCTTGATTGGTCAAATCAAAGATGCACAGTTTGCATTTGTTTCCTTCCCAGAGAAGAGAGTGAAAATGACCATTCTAGTTGCTGACATTCCTGCACTTACGGTGTCCTCTTGGGTAGAGGTTTTTGTAAAGATGTCAGAGGAGAAATTAATATGGATTGGACCAAGGCCAAGATTCCAGTCAACGGGGTTTATCATGTTCTCCATCTTGAACCTCAGGCAAAGTATTTGGTAACTAAATCAGATGACCCTAAGGCTCAAATTATTTTCAAAGATGCTAGTTTTGGAAATTATTTCATGACATTAGAAATACCAGCTGTAGATGTCAAGAAAGAAGATCCTAATGCTATTTGGACCCTTGAATTCAATGGTAGCTATTCAACCACTAGATCGGGTGCTGGTGTAGTTCTTATATCTCCTAATTCCGAGATCTTCCCCTCTGCTTTCAAATTGCAGTTTGATAATACTAATAACATGGCTGAATATGAAGCTCTGTTACTAGGATTAGAAATGGCCAGATAGAAGGGAATTCAAAATCTCAAGGTTCAAGGGGATGTGGAGCTGATTTTCAACTAGGTCAAGGGAATCTATCAAGTAAAAAATGATTGCTTGAGACATTACAGGAATAAAGTTTGGGATAATATAGAATGCTTTGATGCATTCTCCATTAAGCGATTTTGAGAGATTATAACGACAAGGCTGATTCTTTGGCCGTGTCTGCATCCCTCCTTCTCCCTCATCCCCAGTTCAAACAAGATACATACACCATTGAGATTGTGTACCGTCCCAGTATCCTAGATAATGTGGCTCACTGGCAAGTGTTCAATGATGATCAACAAGTGTTGACTTTTCTAGAAAAAGCTGACAATTTTAGTGAGCTGTACTTTGAAGGTTTGGAATCAGCTTTCCATGAATCTATCTCAGATCCATATCAAGAGGTTGATGGTGAGTTTATTCAGCTTAAAGGAAACAAGATACCTAAAGGCCTGGTTTCTCTGGAGGGTTTGTTTGACAAGCATGACCGTTTTATTCAAAACAAGAGACAAGTTGAAGGAGCTTCTTCCTCGGAAGTAGATCAAGTCAATCTAGGTTCGTCTGATCAACCTCGGATGGTGAATATTGGGAAATGTTGTTCCCTTGAGGAGAAATCAAAATTCACTTCACTCCTGAAGAGATACATGGATGTCTTAGCTTGGTCCTATGCAGATTTAAAATCCTTCAAGCCCAAAGACATACAACACAATATTCCTTTGAAGCCTGATGTAAAACCTTATAGGTAGAAGCAAAGACATTACAATCCCAAGATCTCAGGGACTATCCTTGCAGAAATTCAGAAAATGTTAGATGCCAGAATTATTTTTCCAATCCATCACTCCACCTGGATTGCTAACATCGTCCCTATTAGGAAGAAGAATGGAAAAATTTGAATTTGTGTTGATTTTCGGAACCTAAATCAATCTTCGTTAAAATAAAACTATCCCTTTCCTATCATGGATCAGGTGTTACAGACCATTACTGGATCAAAAATGCTATCCATGCTTGATAGATTTTCAAGATATAATCAAGTTGAGGTAGCCGTGGAGGATCAACACAAGACAACCTTCACAACCCCATGGGGGACCTTTTCTTACAAGAGGATGCCTTTCGGCTTGATCAATGTCGGAGTCACCTCTCAGAGAGCTATAGACTTGGCATTCAGAGACCTAATGGGAAAAGTCATAGTGGTATATTTGGATGACTTGACCATTTTCTCTAAAAAACAGAGTGATCATTATGATCATTTAGAGCAAGTACTACTCACGGAGATGAAAGCGTCATGGGATTTCATTAAATCCCAAGAAGTCCATGTTTGGAGTGATTGAAGGAAAGCTTATGGGTCATATCGTGACTAGAGAAGGAACCAAAATTGACCCAGAAAGGGTAAAATCCATTGAGCCTTACCCTACCCACAAGTAAAACTGGAGTTCATTCCTTCTTTGGAAAGGTCAATTTCCTAAGAAGGTTCATACCTGATTTTGTTGATAAAACAAAGGATATCCTTGGGATGATGAAAGGAAAAATTTCATTTCGATGGAGTACTGAAGGGAAGCTTGCATTTGATGAAATCAAAAGGGCGTTGCTTGCGCTCCTATCCTAGTATGTCCATATTTCAAAAAATATTTCATCATGTACAGCTACGCCTCTGCTCACATAGTCACCATCCCGATGTAGGAGAAAGGGGAGGGAATTGAAGCTCCCATCGCTTTTATGATCTGTCCATTAAAGGAACATGAGCTAAAAATGTCACAAATTGAAAAGCATGCTTATGCGGTGGTATGAGTGGTGAAACATTTTGGTACTATGTGTTAAACTCCCATACCCTCGTTTTGTTCCCAACACCATCGTTAAATCCATTTTGACTCAACAAGAGTGGGGAGTCAATGAGGTACTGGATAGCTAAAGTTCGAGTAGTATGACTTTGACATTAGACCTACCAAGTTGGTACAAGGAAGGGGCCTGTGCCAATTGATCACGGAAAACCATGCTGAAATAGAATGCGAAAAGACTGAAGATACCTCTTCAAAGTTGCCCATGGTGCTTTTCGTGAGTACAATTGATGAATGGTACATAGATATTGCTTTCTTTCTAATTTATGGTGAATTCCCCCACATTTAAGCTAAAAGGAGAAGAGGACAGTCAAGTTAAGATCTGCAAGATACCTCCTATGGGATAACGGAATATATAAGAAAGGTATTGATGGTGTATTCTTGCATTGTGTTGATAAATCACAGTAGTTAAAGTTGTTAGAATCCTTCCATAGCCTAGCATGCAAAGGACATTTCTCATCCTCTGTAACAACTTATAAGATCCTATGGGCTAGGTACTATTGGCCTACTCTCTTTCAGGATTTAGCAGAGTGGGTGTCCAAGTGTGAAGCTTGTCAACATTTCGTTGGTCATCCTAAGCTAGCAACTCTTCCCCTGAAGCCCGTAGTGATTGAAGAACCTTTCCACCAGTGGGGAATTGACTTCATTAGAATGTTGAATCCTACCTCTAGTGCTCAGACACAATTATGTGTTGACTGCTATAGAGTATTTTACCAAGTGGGTGGAAGCCACACCAATCAAGAAAGCAACCTTAGAAGCCATGTGCAAGTTCCTTAAATAAAATATAATTGTTAGATTCGGTGTGCCTCACAAGATTGTGGCTGACAATGCCTCTAATTTCTCATCGCATGAATTTGAGAATTTTTTTATTGGATTCGGCATCACCTCGGCTCACTCATCGATTATTATCCCCAAGGAAATGTACAAGTTTGAGTCCAGAACAAGAACACAAGTTACCATAATTAGAAAGCTAGTAGATGAAAACTAGAGGACATGGCACAAATCATTGTATGATGTGTTATGGGCTGATCAGATTACCCCAAAGCAAGCTATAGGAATGTCTCCTTTCCAAGTACTGTATGGGATTGATGCTGAGATACCTATCTCAGTAGAGTTTGACCTTATAGTTGGCCAAAGCAGTCGAAGATGTGACCTTTCAAAATTCTATTGAAAAAAGGGTTATGTACCTAGCTAGGCTAGAAGAGGAACGGAGCAAGGTGGTTGATCGCATTGCAGATCATCAAAGAAAAGTAAAGAAAATTTTTGACAAGAAATCAAGGCAACGTAATTTCCAAATTGGAGACCTGGTGTTGCTTTGGGATAAGAGGAGGGAGCAGAAAGGAATGCATGAAAGTTTGATTCTTTGTGGAAAGGACCTTTTAAGATTCATCAGCTGAGTGGTGAAAATAGTTTCCATCTATCATATCTTGATGGAGAGTTACTCCCTTTGCCTTTCAGTGGCCAACATCTAAAGTTGTTCCATCATTAATGCAAGATGCTCTTTTGCATTGTACATACTTTACTTTTTGTCGTGTGTTTGCTTTTAGTCTTCTTTCTTTCCTTGTTTTGTTTTTAGTTTTCTTCTTTTCTGACTCAGAGCCCAATGGATAAAGCCATAGATTTTGAGTTCTCTTCCTTTGATATCACAAAGAAAGTCCCCAACTAGAGCCAGTTGTTATCTCATTTTTGAGTTTACACCAAAAATAAGATAACCCTAAGAAATTTTTGAGCTGGTTTTCTAAGAATGCCCTTTCAGAGAGATAATCAGGTTTTCGGGTTTCAATAGCAAGACAACATGTGTTTTGGATGCTTCATGTTGTGTGTTCCCTAAAACCCAAAACCCACATCAAGTAAGTCTTTCGGGTTTGCGGGTCTTCTAAGCATTGGAACATGCCTTCGTCAAAACATGCTTCATGTCGCATGTCTTCCGATCCCCAAAGCCTGATTTACTCCTTTGTTTCAGGTTTGTGGGTCTTCCAAGCATCGGAACATGCCTTTGTCAAAACATGCTTCATGTTGCATGTCTTTTGATCCCTGAAGCCCAATTTACTCCTTTGTTTCAGGTTTTTGGGTCTTCCAAGCATCGGAACATGCCTTCGTCAAAACATGCTTCATGTCACATGTCTTCCGATCCCGAAGCCCGATTTAATCCTTGGTATTGGGTTTCGGGATCATTAAGCATCATGCTTCATGTCACTTGTTTCCCACAACACAACGAAACTTGAATAAATATGAAATCCTTTGTGTCGAGTTTCAGATATCCCAAGCATCTTTGACAAGGCATTAATGCTGAGTTGTCGGGTAGTTGACATGTGTCAACTAAAGTGTATTAAATGTGAAATTTCTTATAAATATTCAGATTTCCACATCATTTTTACTAGACGTACTTTTTACCTCGTGGATTTTCGTGCATGCATCTTCGACCCAGAAACCCGACTCACCTCTGTGCCTAATTGCATTGCTCATTTTTATCATTTTTCGTTCTGATTAAAGGTATTTTCCTTTATTCTTTGTTTTTGGAATAATTGTGTAAAGGATTCTTCCGAGTTTCTATCTTTTTCTTGTTGGGGTTATTGGGGTTTTATCTTTTCCATTTTAGGGTTGTTTCTATCAAGTTTGTGTTTTAGGGTTCCCCCTTTGGAATTATCACTTTGTTTTATTCCTAGAATGTTGTTGTAATTAAAAATATATTTGGGATATCAACGGTGAAGAAGAACTTGCATGTTTCAATCTAACGATACACTGATTCCCTCTTTTAGATTTCACGGGGTGCTTTGTAGTGTTCAAAACCCACGGTGTATCAGAAATTTTAAGGTTTCAAAACTTCAAACATTCGGTATCCTCCAAGTGTGTCGAGAAATTTCCATCTTTCGGCATCCTCCCGATGTTTGAGACATTTCCATCTTTTCGGCATCCTCTCAGTGTGTCAGACATTTCCATCTTTCCGACATCCTCCCTAGTGTGTCAGACATTTCCAACTTTCTAACATCTCTAGTGTGTCGGACATTTCCAACTTTCTGACATCTCCAGTGTGTCGGGTTTTCTGAAGTGTTCAACACCTTCTGATCTCCGACACTCTCCTCCTTTGAAATTCCTCATGTCGGACCCTGGTTCATCACAAGATAAGACTGAAAAATCAGGGAGGATGAAGTACAAATTTAGGAAGGTGGAGTCTCCCTCCTACATTGATTGTAATTACGACATCTAGGATACAGAGCTCGGAAACATAGATATGGAGGATTTTTGGAATAGGGTCAAGAGCTCTTCCCAAACTCCATGGATGAAATCAATAGTTGGCAGTGGTCTACCTCTTGCAGTAGGTTTCCCTATGTCCGCTTAGTGCCCGATTTCATCTTAACCGGTGCTTCGAACTATGTCTCTACTTCTCGTTCTATGAAAAATTAGGCGGGAGAAGTTGTAATCAAGTTGGACAGAGGTTACTTCAATGACCTTCTCAAGCTGCCTAATTTTGAGGAATATGGAGATGTGGATCTCAAGTCAGCCCAAAAATATTGGGACAATGATTAGGAGGATTTCATCAAGCACGTGAATAAGAAGTTCCTAATCAAATCCAAACCGGTTGTTTCCAAGTTCCCAAGACTTGTTCCTAGAAGTGATTTCATTCAGGAAATCAATGATATCATTACTCTGTTAAATCAGGTTTTTGGTTTCCTCGAATCAAATGTTTTCCAAGGATGGATGTACCAATTCATGATCATTATTAAGAAGAATCAACAGGGAATTGATTGGGGTACTCTTATTAGTAATGAGATAGATTCTCAAATGATAACATTTCTATCTACGGGGAAGTTTTATATGTCCTCGTGTGTCACCTATGAAGTGGCTGACATGAGAAACTATCTGGATTGGACACCAAGGGGAATAAGACAGTGGAGCATGTTTATCAGTATTTTCCTTAGCTAACAAGAAAAAGGTCTTAAGACCAATTCAGAAGGGTAAACGATGCCTTCTTTTACGAGAACATCTGCAGGTTAAACCCCAAGCTAAGGAAAATGAGAGTCTCTGATGAGGCATGGGCTGAAGTTTCAAAATGGGGTTGTGTCTTCTTGTAATTTAAGAAGTTCACATATCTTCGAGTAGTCATGTACCTAGGGGATCCTTTTTGTTGCCCAGATATCTAGGGGACAAACTAATCTTGATGGAGTTAGTCGGGGAAATTATTGTATTTTCACAAATTCCAACAGAGTAAACACAAGAACATTGGAAGGTATACTTGTTAATGGTGGTGAAAGACAAGAACGTTGTACATGAGCTTCAAGATAAGTTGAAGAAGCACATGAAGCCTCAAGATGGGTTTGATTTTTGAGGAGTCCTTAACGCATATGGAACTCTGCACCCTCACGCAAGCATAGAAGACATCGGATTGATTTACTGATGAGGTTGTTGTCCGAAAAAAATATCATAACAAGGTTGACACTTACAGAGATTCAGACACTTCAGCTCACTGACATACCAGAAGGTATTGGTGATAATGAAAGTGTTCTAGATCCTTCCTATGATGGATTAAATGAAGATCAATATGTTTTCCCACCTATTGATTAGTCTATCGGTGAAAAATCCTCCATCACAGATAGATCGGCCCTGATTCTTGTACGCACCAAGGTATGGCTCACCTCTTAGGGAATGAGTTTCAAAGAAGATAATTTTTTAAATTTGGTTGTTGTAGAGGTGGGGCCCTCCAAAAAGGAAAAGGACAAAATCTCTTCTAAGGGACCTATAGAGGTCAAGTTTGTCAAGAAGAGAAGAGAACAAGAAACCTCTTCAATTGTTACGCCATTTGAAATGGTGAATGTGCCAGAATCACCAACACCACCAGAAAATAGGAGAAATTTCTTTGGAAAGAGAAGTAAGAAAGCCCATAGTTTCACCATTTGTTGACTACCCAACTGAAGTGACCCTATCTCTTGCATCCCAGGCTTTGGCATCAGGATCTGCGCTTCCTCCTTCACAACCACTTCTACCTCCTCTTTCCCCATCTACTTCATCGGTCATGGCCAGCATTTTCTCTGGACTCTCACCCCTCTCTGCTGGGACCAAAGTAACTACAAACATGCCCCCTCCTGCACCTCTTTTCACTGAATTTGCTACCACATTGGTAATTGTCCCCACTCCACTAGTGGATCTTCCTCTCCCTGAAAGTATGATACAAACTTCTACAACAATGGAAACTCCCTCTGGCACACCCCAATGGTTACTTGAGAAAACTCCGAGGAAAAGGAAGGTGGTTGTACCCATACCAGCCTTTGATTTTAGTTCACTCAAGGCTTCTACTGCTAAATCAGCCAAGAAACCCAAAATAGTTTCAAGGGTTTTAGTGGACGCTTCGGGGCATAAGTTTGCAGAGATCACCACTCCCATGACTGAAAAAACCAAAGAGGACATAACGGCCTCTGACTATCAGATAACCAAGGTGGATCTAGGAGAAGTGACAACAGAAGGAGCACAACAGGATGCACAAGTGTATGAACGTGCTATGCCAGAAATTCAAATAAACAAAGGACAGGAGAGATGAGCTTAAAGAAAAGGTGGAGTAGTTAACTGAAGTATTACTTAAGCTCTCAAAACCCCTTGAATCCATACCATCTTCCTCTATCCCTGTCGGATTTGATTTCTCATCAGTGCCTATAATTGAGAAGATTAATGAAAAAGGGAGAGTGGTCGATGAATGGACCCAAAGGTTGCTCCAACAGGGGAAAGAAGTGATTCAAGACACCGTAGAAGTCTATCAATCTTTGGGGAATATACAGAGTGATGGGGAAAATATGGATAATGATTTACATTATCCAAAATTCACCCCTCAAGGTAATTTTGATAACATGCATCAAATTCTTTAATCCCAAGCAATTATGTTGATTCAGAGTGAAAGGTCATGTTTCTAAGGTCCCATCATATTTTTCTAACTCCCCTGTCCAAGTAGAAGAGAGCAAGTTCTGAGGAAAGGTAAGAAAATTGCAAAAAACAGACTCGGGCCAGGAAAAATCACGAAAAATGGCTAAGTCCTAGACCAGGCAGCTTGGGACAGTTGGGACGAAAAGGCGCGAACCGGCCGAAATTAGTCAAGGCGGCCCGAAAGCAAAAGGGACGCGCGGGCCAAAAGTACGCGAACCGGGCGAATCGGCCGAAATGAGTCAAGGCGGCCCGAAAGCAAAAGGGACGCGCGGACCAAAAGTACACGAACCAGTGAATCGGCCGAAATGAGAACTTTTGTCCCGGGACAGTTGGGACAAAAGGGCGCGAACCGGCCGAACCGGGCGAATTTGTCCCAGACAGTCCAAAAGCAAATGGGACGCGCGGGCCAAAAGTACGCGAACCGGCCGGATCGGCCGAAATGGGAAATTTCAGCACTGTGCCAAATGGGACAAAGGGACATCCGGGACGCGAAAAGCGAAATGGCCGAAGGCAGGGAAGAAAAGTCAACGTTTGGTCCGGAAACTTCAAACGGCCATAACTTTTGACTCCGAGCTCCGATTTTCATAAAATTGGACTTTCTGGAACGAGCACGACGTCCTCTACGCCACAAAAACTGGATTTCTTAATTTTAATGAGGGTAGATATATTTAAATAAAAGAAACATATTCGGCTCCAGTCAATCAATGCTCATTCCCGTCAAATGACAGAAAACGCCTGCCAGGCCCAAAACAGCTGCCCGCACTCAGAAGGCCATAACTTTTGCATTTCTCAACGAAATCGCACAAAATTGGTACCGTTGGAATCGTGGTTCCAAGCCCGACGCATAGCAATCAAGAAATTCCAGATTTGATCATAAATTGATTGATATTTTTAAGAAAACGTGGCCGGATTCAGAACAGTGTTTTATTTGGTAGCTGGGAGTGCAATTAAGAGGCATGGTCATCATTCCTTCTCTGTTGCAGCGCATGGGACAGTATGGGGAGCCTTTTGCAAGTAATGTATACCCGTTCGACTCAATTTAATGCCTCTTACAGGTGGTTGAAGGACAGATTTTGGGATTTCCATTTTTCCCTTCTCTTTTCCTTCCCATTTTTCTATAAATTGGAGTGTTGGGCTCATTGTAAAAGGGAGAGTTTTTGGGTAACAAAGCTCTGTCAAAATTGCTTTGTGAAGCCAGTGTGTTGCAGGCCCTTGTAGTGGACTCCTTGCATGGTGATCTAGGACCTTATTTTGTAATAGATTGAACTGTGCATATCATGAAGCAATAAAATATCAGTTTGTGGATACATCTTCCCCTGCTGTGTTTCCTTGCATTCTTATTGCCCCTTTAATCTTTTCTACAAGTATATTGTGTCTATTTGTTATGTTCTTGTAGGAATTCATTATCATTGTGTGTGCTTGGAATATTGCTGTGAATGCATTTTTGTTGGATTATGGTGAACTGTCATCACCTCTTCTAGTGTGCACTTTCCCTCTGTATTTCACACATTTGGAGATTACTCTCACACCCTCTTTTTTGGTGTATCACCGCTTTAGTGTAGGCTTTCATTTTATGTATTCTCTCTCCCTGGTCCCTTGGAAATTTAGATTAGAACAGTTAGCTTATCCTGCATTAGAGTAGATTGTGGCAGGTAGTTTAGGAGCAAGAACCAGCTTTCTCTGGAGGTCTATCTCAAGTAGCAAGTCCCACAACTTGGAGATAGTACCCATGTTATCCAATCACACTATGAGTTCAAATACATGCACAGGGGTGCTATGATTCGGTGATAACAATTTCTCCTAAGAAATCTGACATCTTGATTTGACTTTCGAAGCTCTCCAGGTATTGAAGAAAATTCCATCACGCATCTTGGTAGAAGAAGGTGTCATCCCACATGCGGATAAGAATTTCTAGCTGACCAAAGCCATCGGGATCGGGGTAAAGATTCTCAATGAAGCTTGCGAGTAAATTAAGAGAATCAATAGATCAATTTATTGATGGAAAAAGTGACTGGAGGAAGAATTGCTAAAAATTTGTGCAAAAGTGTCGAGTTGGAAACTCGGACATCCTACCAAGTGATTATCTTTTCAAACAAATCCAAGAATCCATTTAGCATGAACTAACTCACGTATTTGGTATTGAAATAATTAATGAGTTTGTAAAGGTTGAACATTCTTTGGAGGCCCGAGAAAACTCAACAAATGATTGAGGAAGCTTCAGTAGTGCAGTGACACTCACGAAACATGTGAAGTTTTGAGTGATCATTCCACTGTGCCTGATCAAAATGAGATGTAAGGTATAATCCAGAAGTTCCAAGAATTTTAGAACAAACAGGATCAGTTGGAGGAAGAGAAAGATGAGGAAGAAAAAGATGACGATTCAGACTAAGTCTTGATGCGCCATGTCATTTCAATTTTGAAATTGACATGTCTTTTTCATTTTTGTTTCATCACATAGGAATCATGTTGTGACTTGGTCTCCTGTGTGAGAACCAAGCAAAATAGGACTCTTATTAAAAGACTGTTTTATAGGGTTTGTCCTATTTTCTCTCAACTATTTTTATTATAAATAAGGGATGTGCATACATTCCAAGGGGTTGAGATTTTTGGAATATTGAGAACTATTGTGAAGAAGAAAAACTTTGTGTTTTCTTTTAATCATTTGAGGAATAGGAGTTGATGCTATTTTGCAAACTTTGTGTTGTGAGATGTATCTTTCTTAAGATATTGTTCTTATGTTCATAATCTTAAGCTATTCTTTGTTTGGTATCTTGATGATTCTAATCATTTCAAACATTACATTTGTTATTTAAAGCTTGCATGATTATTTTGTGATTTATGTTTACTCAAAAGAAAATGTGTTCCTCTCATTTCCTTTCCATTGTGTTTCTTCCATAATAATAATTTCCGACCCAGTCCATTTATAAAAACAACATCTTCACATAGTGTGGATATGGATTTCGGGATTCTATCCCAACCCCAATGGTTAGATTAGTGTGAATATTATACGCATTGTTTCTATTGTGTTTTAGATTAGTAATAAACAGGCAACCTCACCTGTCTTTGAGGAGGGATTTAATCCCATGTACTGTGGTTGAACCTCATATTTTGACTTGATAAAATATCCAACCAACAAGACAAAAGTACACTATTTGGGTCATTTCATAAGTAAGGATGAAATAGTGGTAGATCCTTCAAAAAGTGTTACAATAACCGAGTGTCCTGCTCCTAAGAATGTACATGAAGTTATAAGCTTCATGGGTCTTGCTGGTTACTATAGGAAGTTTGTTAAAGACTTTTCTAAGGTTGTTGCACCAATAACTTTGTTGTAGAAGAAAGATAAGAAATTTGTGTGGAATGAGAAATGTGAATATGCATTTAACACTCCAAAGGATCGATTAACATCAAGCACCTATCTTGGTTGTACTGATCCTAATGGATACTTTAGTGTAGTGAAAATGCTTCGGTGAGGGTATTTTACTTCAAAAGTATCATGTTATTGCTTATGAAAGTAGAAATCTCAAGTTACATAAATTGAATTATTATTCACATGACTTTGAGCTTGCTACCATTTTTCATGCATTTAGGTATGGAGGCATTATCTTCTTGGTAGGCCTTTTGAACTAAAAACTGATCATCTTGGGTTGAAGTATATTTTTACTCACCAAATCTGAATGCAAGACAATGAAGATGGTTAGAATTTCTATCTCAGTATGATTTTGATATAAGTTATATTAAAGGAAAAGAAAATAGAGTTATGGATTCTCTAAGTCGTAGGAAGCACATTTATGCTCTTATAATGTTGAGAAATTAGTTTAAAGATGAAGTAAAAAGTGTCATGGAATTTGATTCTTATTATCAATAAGTGAAAACAACACTTGTTGCAGATCCAAATGATGTGAGGTATAAAGGTTTTCACTTTGACAATGAAGGAATCTTGAGGTTTGAAAATAGAGTATACATACCTTTGTTAAATGAATTAAGAAAGAAATTGTTAGCTGAATTTCATAATTCACCTTTTTCTGGACACCTAGGCATTACAAAAATGCTTGTTGATATAAAACAACAATATTTCTGGAAAGGGATGAAAAAGGATGTGATTGATTTTGTAACACACTGCTTAGAATGTCAGTGTGTTAAAGTTGAACATATGCATCTAGCTGGTTTATTGTATCCTCACAACATACCGCAATATAAATGGAAAGTAATAAGCATGGATTTTGTACAAGGGTTGCCTATGTCAAGAAATAAACATGATGTTATTCTAGTTGTTGTTGATAAACTAACAAAGGTAGCAAATTTTATTGCTAGTAATCTTAAGGATGATTTGCATGTTTTAGCAAAAAAATGTCCACAAAATTTTCAGATTACATGGATTACCTTAACTGATCATATATGATAGAGACTGAGAATGATGTCAAGATTTTATAAAATATTTAATCTAGCCTTAGGGACTAAGCTGAATTTCAGTTCTGCATATCATTTCGAAATGGATGGATGATGAAATCGTTAATCAAGTTTTAGAGGATATGTTATGAATGTATTGTATGGATCAGTAGTATAAATGGGAAGAATACCTTCCATTAGTTGAGTTTTATTATAATAACACATATCATGCCTCTTTAAAAATGACACCTTTTGAAGCATTATACGGAAGGAAATGCAAAACTCTTGTTAGTTGGGATAGCATAGAGGATAGAGAGGTAATTGGGCCTGAAATCCTTACGGAAATGGAACAAAAAGTTAAAATGATTCGTGAATGCTTAAAGAAATAGCGAGATAGGTAAAAAGGTTATGCGAGACTTAAAGCGGATTGATAAGAAGTTTGAACTTGGTTAGAAGGTATTTCTTCAAAGTTAAACCAAAAAGAGTTATATAACCTTTGGAAAGGCTACCAAGTTATCACCTCGTTATGTGGGACCCTTTGAAATTATTGAAGTAATCAACCCTGTAGCTTATCATTATCTTTACCTCCTTCTTTATCACAAATGCATGATGTTTTCCATATTTTTGTGCTTAAGAAATATGTTTTAGATTTATCAAATGTGTTAAATTAGAATTCCTTGCTGGTCTAAGACCCATGAATAATCATGGTTAAGCCCATTTGAGTGTTGAAAACTCTCCAATTACACTTAAGAAATTGTGAAATAAGTCAATGTAAGGTCCAGTGGGATCAGTTTAATGAAGAAAGTGCAACCTAGGAAAATCTTGAAGATATGAAAACTACTTTTCCATATTTGTTTGAACAAAATTGATTCTGTTGACTGATAAAATTTTAAGATTTTATTCATGTTATGTCAATAAATCTTCCAGTCTTGGGTAGATACTACTCTATTTAAAATGGACAACTACTTTAATGTTGATTATGGAATTTGAAATTCTCAAATCTAGTTTTGTTATGAACATATGAATGGAAGGATGATAATTGGATTTTGTCCTAGAATTAAATTGTTTGACTAAGTTGATCATTGGGATGATGATTCTTTTTAGGAGGGAGGTATGTAACATATTTGACATGAATGTTACTATGATGACTTCCACTCTTGACATTGCAAATATTGACAGGTGATTTGTCTTAGGAAGGAGTACTCTTAGGATCTTTGGAAATCCTATTTGCAATGGATAATTCTTTATTTATTGAAAAGAATAATTTTTGGATGCAAATTTTTCTTACTTGAAAATAATGCCATTCATCTATTTGCACAACTTAAATTACATTTTAGGAAGGTGATGAACTTGTATTGTGTATACTTAATTTAGTTTGTGTAAACATTAAAACCTTGGATCAATTCCATTAATCTAAGGTATGCTTCAATTCTTCTTACCTTCTCATCTTATTGTCTTGAGATTTGCAAATAAAAGGTGAGATTGACTATGACTTGTTTTTTCTACAATGGTGAAGAATTCTTCTTAGGGATCCTTGTTTAGCAACAGGCCTTAGGGTGATAAGCTTGGGCCTTCTTGTTAAATGTTTTAAATGTTGAGCAACATATAAGAGTCATAGACCTAATAGTGAATCACTAAGATGGGTACCCTAACCTAAGTTGGGATGTTCTATACTAGTTTGGATTATAACCTAAGGTAATTAAGACCTACCTAGGAACTAAGGTTGATTTCTAACCTAATAAAAATCTAACCTAAACTATTGCTAACCTAAGGAGATACCTATGGACTATTTGGAAAATGGTAAGGTTGGTGGCGTCGATTTTCAAGACATTGATTGGAATTTATTTTGGTTTAAATGCTACAGAATGCCAATTTTGGTGGAGGCATTGGGAGTTTAGGGGATGCCTAGTTGGCATCACCACTAAATGGAAATTGCATGCAAATTTTGAATTAAAGGCTCACCAAAATTGGATGGTGGTGGCATGGATAATTAGGAGGGAAATTGATTGTCCTTTACATTAATTGATCTCGTTTATGGTGAAGAAACCACCTAAGAAATATGCATGGTATATTTTCGAAAGGTTGCTTGATCTTTAGGTCTTTTCAATAGTTGCTTTGCATGGGGTTTTTGGTTCTTTGAACCAGTAGCTTTATTTTTCATTTATCTACATTCTTGGCATTCTTGAACTATTTTTGGACTCTGTGGGAGTATATGAAGAAGTGGAAATATTGAGGTAGTTGATGTTTCTTGGAAAAGGAGAAGTCATCGAGGCTCAACTCGAGAAATTGTCTACAAATCGAGAAGAAGCTCTATCAGGCATGATAGGCTCTACCCATTAAGTTGTTCTACTTTTTCCTAAATGTCTTCATTAAAAGAAATTTGTTCTTGGGGAAAAAATGAGTTTTATGTGATGTTTAATCTTGCTTTCAAAACTTATTTTCTCTATATTTTATCTGTATGGAGTCACTGATATGGTAGAAATATGTTTTGGGTTTGTTTCCTTTGTTAAAAAAATAATGAATCATGCTTAATCCTTTGTTTGGACTTGAGATGTTGTCAAATCTTGAGAAATCCTATTGGACTATGTACTGAAACTGGGTAGTATGATTCATGGCTATGCTAGAAAAATGTTTTGGGATTTGTTTCTTGTTGGAAAATAATAGTAAACATGTTTTACTTTTGCTAAACTTGAGATGTTGTTGAATCTAAGAACTCTTGTTGGACTGTACTGAAACTAGTTAGTAGGAGTTACTGCTATGAAAGAAATATGTTGTTTTGTTCTCCCTTGCTAGAAAAATGATAGAATCATGTTTAACTTCTGCTTGAACTTAAATGAATTTGATTCTTTACTTACACCTGTAAAGTTGTGAGAAGACTTGTTAGTGACTTGTCTGATATTGGGTTTGAATGAATCTCCTCAAAACAATCTATCTATTTAGCATGGTTGATAGTTAATCTTGCTTGTGTATTTTGTTGAATGATTTATCTAATTCGATTACGTCCTTTCGGCATATGGAAAAAGAAAGATCAAGGTTTATTTTGTTGGATCAACTTTCCTTTTATGACTGGTTCTTTTATTTAAATTAGAAGATCGGTTGTCTCAGTAGGAACTCAATGTATTTACGGTTGAACTTTAGAGTGACTTGAATCTGTCTAAATGAATGAACACTTGGAGGAAATAAACTATAATGTTGTTAGTGTATTAATTATTTTGAGCTCAACTTTGAGCACCTGACTTGGGGTCATGTCGTTGTTTCATTGTTTCTCCTTATGGTCAAATTTGGGTCACAGAGTTCGTTCTTCCTGAACCAGTAGTTTGTTCCTTTGATTCTTGTCAAATATGTAGATCTCGGTTAGCTTTAATGGAAAATTTGATCTGTTACATATTGATCTTTCCTTTTTCATTTCACCATCAAGGGATGGGAAATATTTATGTGTGTTGTCACTTTGAAAATAAATTGTGGCCGAAAAAGGGGTAATTTACTTCAACGTTACTCTATCTCTCCTTTGTTTGGGAAACTAGAGAAACTTTTGGAGCTAATGATTTTAATGTTTGGAATGAATGTAAGTTGAATTGGTTTTTTTTTCTTTGGATATTGTTATTAACTACAAGTTTTATGAATAACCATTTTCATTTTGTAGCTTTTGGGACACATTACTATTCTCGTTTATAAGTTGGGAAAACTTCATTTTTGATTTCTAACTTTCATGTTACAATCGTAGATATCGATTGTAATATCAAATAGTTCTTTTTTTTCAATGGTTGTTGGAGTTGAATGTTTTCTTGGCTTTGGACAATCAAATCTATCTCATTTCTTTTCAATCTCGGTAAGTATACCTCTTTTAAGGAAGGAATAATGAGATCTTATCTCATCTTTATTCGTTGTTATCCTTTCACAATACCATCCTCTTCAAACTCTTAAGGAAGATATAGGTTGTTACCTTTCTCTTTTTAATTCATTAACTCACCTATACTACTCCTTTAAAAGGAGATAACCTGTTTGGTTTGTATTACATTGAAGGATTTGCAGGGTGGGTAGTTAGTGGATAAATATTTTCTTTCTTCTCCTTGACTGTTACATTGGTAGGGATGTAATTGTTGTGATGTGTGACTAATTCTAGGTGCATGTAAATTAACTTCATCCTTTGTCAAATCGGTTGACGCTGATCTAAAAATTTAGGCTAGAGTTTGACTCTGAACTTGGATTTAGTTTCTTAAATAAGAAACTCTTACTTTAAGGTGTTGTTGGTTCATCCTAAATTTCATCATAAAGTTAATTGAGCTTAGCATTAAATATTCTAGGATGAAGTAAGTTAATGTTGTGTAATTTGAATTATTGTTCCATTAAAGTAATTCTATTTCTATGAATCATTAGAGTTAGTATCTTTTTTTGGTTAGATGGAATGAATCATAAATATCTGTAGATGAAATGTGGTTAGTGATCTTGTTGAAATATTACTTATCTGAAATAATTCTTTTATGAAATCATCAGCTGAATATTGATTTTGATTACACCATGATCTTTTCTTGATGTTGATATGGATTATCACTTTGTTTCTCCCTCTTATGACTACTTTTTTGATGTGTCTTTCTGTAATGCTTTAACTGTTTCATAAAAATAGAGTTATTTTTATGAAACAATTAGTTAAAAGCACATCATTTTAATGCTTAGTGCTTATCATGCTCAGTTCACTGAATTGACCCATGCTAGAAAATTTTGTAGATGGACTTCGTAAGTGGTAAAAGGGAGACAAGATCTTTTATGATGTTACTTTTGTTTATCAAAAGACTAGATCTCTTATGGGAAATATGATTCATTATTAAAATGTATTTTTGGAAGGGAAAGTTGTAATTTTATAAAGCTTATTGTTGTTGTTTGACACTAAAGATGTCTAAAGTATTGGTACTTGCAATGTATGAATTCCTCCTTGATAAATGGAAAAGTTTGTGGGTTTATCATTTGTACTTGATGTGTCATATTTTTACATATTCAGTGATTATTAGTGATATGCTTATCTTTGTTCTTTTACATATATACTTTTGAACTAAACCCTTTCGGGTTGAAATAAAATGAACTAGGTGGTAAGGGAATTAGATACACTATCCCTTTATTTAAATGCAACTTATCAAGTTGGCATTCATGGTTGATCATTTAATTAAATCACTATGGTTTATTAAAATGATGTTAATGGAAGAGAAAATCCATTATGATAACTTGTATAATGTTAAGAGGTTACAATGAACCCTAATTCTTAATAAGAAAAAGAAAGAAAACTATTCTAAAATGATAATCAGTTTGTTTTAGAATCCTTTGGAATTAAACCTAATGTCGTCTTAGAAAGAGGAAGATGTACTTCCTCTTGACTAATACCTTAATCTGAATAAAACAAAAGAAAGGTATATATAATTATATAACAAAGAGACTTGTTAGGATAATTATTTATGCATTTTAAAATTAATTATTATTTTTATATGGTTTTTAAACCATATTTTTCATATTACATAGTCGTAGGATTATTTGTTGCATAGTTGCAACTTATCATTTGTTTGTATTTAATTAATTGTTGCTTCCCGGATGTATTTTGGAAGTTGTTGTGATTTCAGTTGTACCTATGTAACTTTGCATTTTTCTGCACATGGTTGTATAATACCTATAAGTATTGCATTCCATCCATTGTAACTTGGTTGATTGAATTTAATTTAAGTTATCAAGCTTTCACCCCTTTTACTCAATTTACATTTGGTACTAAAGAGAGAATCTAGGCTTGTGAGGCGGTGAATGTGTGGAAAGAGAGAGCAGTAGAGATAGAGGAGTTTGGAGAAGATTTTGCAGTAATTGAGAGCCTTTGTAGCCTCCTTCAACTTCCTATCCCCATCCCTACCTCCACACAACCTCATGTTTATTCCAGGTGTTTGGAATGTAAATTTGTTTTGCACTAGTGCACCTGCACCAATGAAAATTTTCTACTGTGCATAGCAAATTTTAAAAAATAGTAATATTATCCCTATTAGGGGTTTCTTCTCTAATATTATAGAAGTATTTAGTTACTACTACATTGAGCGATCTACTATCAAATTTGGAGGTGTTTATCCCGGTTCATGGAAAGTTGTTTTTTTATTTTTCTATTCCCATACCGAGGGCATCAAGCAATGGTGAGTTATATTATTGGTTGAGGCATCCACCGACCCTACACAAAGTTGAAGAGGTCGAGTTAAACCGATCTAAACAGTGTTTACAACATTGAAGAATCTCTTACAATAGGTGTGTTGTTTACGTTGAATTTATTAAGTTGAGCTCCCACACATTTCCAAGGTGAGCTCCTCCCAAATGCACAAAGCATGTTCCACCTTCATCGGATACCCTACAACCAACAAAAAGTAGAGGAATCAATCAAAATGTTGAATGAATCAAAAAATTAAAAAATTAACCGAGCTATGTGATTGAGGCTCCCAAGTGAGCTCAAACTTGAATGCAACACCTGCACATTCCTCACAAAGAATGACAAATAAAGCTGCAATGGATCGGGTGAGTGGGCATATTCAAGTCTCCAAACCAATCTCGCACACCACATCTAAGCTATCCTCCATGCACAAGCCATCCTTTGAACAAAACCTGCAAAACATTCAAATCAAAATCAAATAAAGATAATAATAAATCCATAGTTAGGCTATATACATGTAAAGGAGGACATAAAGGAACTTCAGATCCAATATTTATGTAGAAAGGAAAACCTAAACCACCAATAAAGCCACGTGGAGCTCCATCTCTTCCTCATCACAATTTTCAAAAGGCGAGTCAAATTTAATCATTATTAAAGACAATATACTTTGTTTTTTAGCATAAGCACTCATAGAGCCAAGTTGAATAGAGGGAAAGACTTGGTAGTGGGAAGTGCATGGTTTGACTCCCACCCCAAAAAAAAATTATACCAATTTGATTTTAGTGGAAAATTTGGATAAACCACCATCTTTGACATAAAATTTGTGGAAAAACCACCTCTAAACCACTAGTTACAGCTAAATAGGCCTCTAAAATTTTAGTAAGAAAAACCCTATTTTAGGGCAAAAAAATTCTCCTATTAGGCCTACTTTTTTATTCTGAGCAACATTTTCCAAAGGGGATAGCTAAAAATTGCATTTTCGCTATTTTTTACAATTTTGGCACGTGAAGTTTGTTTTGGGCTCTAGAGGCCACTAAGGCCCGCAAAAAAAAAAATTTCCTGTCATTCAATTTTTTCCAAATTTTTGAATGTAATTGCATGGTTTAGTATATTGTACTAATTTGCATGTTATCATAGTCAATTGTAAATATCGTAACTTCTCAGAAACTAGAAGAGAAATTGTAATACAAAATAGTAAAATGTGGTTCTAAAACACTCACGAGATCCTAGATCTCATTTGCAACGTTTGGTATATACGGTGCCTCTGGGAAGCTCTTAATGGTAAATCTATCATGACTACTACTACACTTAATGCCTAATATAGATGTAACAAATTCATCTAGGCATTGACCCTTCAAATTGATGGGGAGTAATAAGGTCACAGTGCACACACTATGATCCATTCCATCCATCTATGAATGATTGCACAACATAAATCCAAACTAAGAAATTATTTGAGTATATAGAGAAGTTACGTGCATGTATGAGGATATTTCTTTGAGCTAGTGTCAATAATCGCATAGACCCCTTTCAGTATTGTCTTGGTACCACGTATCGAATCCTTTCATGTACGTTAATGCCTCTTTCACGTACCACCAGGTATATAGAAAGGGCGAGCTTCTTCTATGTACCATCAGGTATATCGGAAGGGCATGTATATAGAAAGGTTTAGTATATCGAATCGACAAGTATATCGATTGGGAGACCTTATACCGGAGTGATAAGATCCAAACCCTCTCAATGTTTTCTACAAAATGGACACCAATGCCCCCAATTTTTTTCTTCCTGATTCAAAACTACTCAGAGGAAACAACTATGCTACATGGAATATTAAAATAAAGACACAACTTGAGTTTGAAGAGATCTATACTACTATGAATGGTACTCTGACCAGATCAGCCACTGATACAACACAACAATGACAGTTTGATAAGGTAGATCAAAAGGCAAAACTCATCATCTTGTTTGGAGTATCTGATGATGTGCAACCCCATATTCAAGATGCCAAAACATCCAAAGAAGCGTGGGATAAATTACACATAGTATATGAGGCCAAAAACAAGAATGTCATACTAAATTTGTAGAGTCAGTTACACACATTGAAGTTTAAGAAGAATGAGAAAATTGAAGCTTTCTTAAGAAGAGTTGTAAAGTTGAGGGCTTCACTTCTATCCCTGGGAGAAGCTATCACATATGATTCTATCCTTCCCATTTTTTTGAGAGCACTCCCCTCTTCTTACAACATTTTTGTCACAACACTAAATGTGTTAGATACGACAGTTAGTTTTGACGAGCTGGTAAACCTACTGCAGCAAGAGGAAGCCATGCATAACAAGGATGATGAAAAGGAGTAGGAACTTTCTTCACATCAAAAATGGAAAGGAAAAGGTAAAGGAAAACCTGATTCCTATCAAAGGTCCCAACCTCAGAATTAGCATCAACATCAAGGGGATAAAAACCATAATAAGAAATGTCCAATTTGTAAAAGACGATATGACTTAAAATATTGTTAGTATAATGCTTACAAGAAAGGTTTATCAAGAAATTCTGGACCTCAACACTAGAAATGTCACAATTGACATACAAACTAAAATCAAGGGCAAAAAAATGGGAAGCTGAAAAGAAGACCCTATCAACAAGGAAATATTGTTGAGCAAGAAGAACATTCGAGATAATGAAGACTTCTTGTACACTAGTCAATCAAGTGAACCATCCATGTCATCTAGTGATTTCTAGTATGTTGATTCAGAGCCACTCGACACATGGTGACCATAGAAGTGGTTTACCTCAATGAGGGACATACCTTTGAAAAACCATGCTTCGTTGGGTGATGATACTTCATATATAGTTCAAGGTATTGAGAACATTTCTCTACCCCTTGGTTCACACAACTATAGACTATTAGATGTCTTATATGTCCTGGTTTGACAAAGAATCTAATTTCATTGATCAACTCCTAGATCGCAACTTAAAAACTAACTTTGATAGCCATTTCAGTAATTAAATGTGATTGATTCGAGATAAATCATGAGGCTCGAAAATATTTTTCAAATCCTCCAATGTGGGATGCATGTTTCAGCTTGATTTTTTCCACAAAGATGATCAGGCACTTCTGGATAAGAACTCTACCTCAGCATAGTTTTAGCATCAGATACTTGGTCATGTTTGTTTCAAGTATCTCAAGACACTATGTTAGTGTAATATGGTATATGGGCTACCATCTCTTAAGAAGGATACAAACAAGTGTCCTCACTACCAAGCATGAAAAAACCAAGAGCTTCATTCCAGAAGAGTACATATCAAGCTCATGGTAAGCTTGATCTAGTTCATTAAAATATTTGTAGTCCAATGCAACTGAGTCATTCTAGATTTCAGTAATTCATGTTATGTGTTGATGACTATTCAAGGAAAATGTGGACTTTTTTTCTTCATCGAAAAGTGAATCTTTTGAAACTTTCAAGAAGTTCAAATTAGTAGTTGAGAATGAAATTGTTCATCATATCATAACTCTCCACTTAGATCAAGGGGGGAATTCACCGAAGTATTGAGTTCAAAGACTACCTATAAACTCATGGGATTCATCAAAAATGCTTCCTCCACACACATCGTGAAGAATCGTGTTGTTGAGAGAAGAAATTGTACTATCATGGAAATGTTGTGATGCATGATCAATGACTCTAGACTTGCAAAGACATTCTAGGTAGAAGTAGTAAAGACAATAGTTTATGTGTTGAACAGAGTGCCCATAGTTGCTATTAATGTAGTAACACCACAAGAAGCATCGTCAAAGTAGAAACCATCTATTAAACACCTTAGAGTATTCAAGTGCAAAGAAAGTATGCACATACCCAAGTAGAATAGAAAAAAAATGGACATAAAGTCACAGAAACTCATCTTCATTAGGTACACTGAAGAGACTCTTGGGTATAGATTGATGGATCCAAAGACCAAAAAATTCTACACCAGCAGATATGTTGAGTTTTGAGAAGAAGGAAGAATATTCTCCTCCTCCAAACTAACCTGATGTAGATTCTTCACCAGTTGTAAAAATTGAAAATGATTTTCCCACTGATGATGAAAGTGATGATGGGGATGATGGTGTTGATATGATTGAACCACAACCCATGAGAACAGTTCAGCATATTCCCAAGTGGTGTACTAGCACATTATGAGATGCAAGAATGAATGCTCCACTAGATACATCCACCCTTGGACCTGAGACTCATGATAAATCTATAAAACAAGTTAACTTTTCTTTGATGAGTATAGTTATTGAATCGATAAGCCCTCTATAGTCTAGGAATCCCTACAGTAAAAATCTTGGAAAGATGTCATGTACTCTTAATATCAGTAGTAATGAAAAATAACACGTGGTAGCTTGTCAATCTTTCAAAGGGAAGAAACCCATTGGATGTAGATGGATATTCAAAATAAAGTACAAAGATGAGAGGAAAGTGGTCAAGTACAAAGAAAGACTTGTAGAAAAGGGGTATCCAAAAAAAGAAGGCTTTGACTATTAGAAGACATTTTCTCCCACAACTAAGATCAAAATGATCAGGATGATATTTTCTCTAGCTACATAGTTTGGTTGGAAATTCCATCAGATGGATGTAAAAATTTCCTTCTGAACGGAGATTTATAAGAAGAAGTCTACATGACTCAACCGAGGGATATGTAGTACCTAGCCAAGAAGAAAAGGTATGTAGACTTACGAAATCTTTGTATGGCCTTAAAAAGGAACCCGGGCATGGTACATCAAAATATATGAGCATCTCGTACAACATGGATTTGTTAGAAATCCATATGATCCCAATCTTTACTTCCAAAATTAAGGGGAGAGATTTTGATTGTCGTTATCTATGTCAATTATATAGTCATCACTGGAAGTCCAGTTAGGATATCAATGTAATGAAGAAATATCTTAATCGGTCGTTTTTGACATGAATGATCTCGAGTTAATGCACTATTGTCTTGGATTAGAAGTATGGCGTAAAGAGAATCACATATTAGTTTCTAGGATTAAATATACCAAGAAAACGCTTGAGAAATTTAGGATGATGAATTTCATGCCAATTGTTACACCTATGGAGAATAGATTGTAGTTATCTCATTTAGATCTATCTCCTGAGGTAAGTTCCACTCTCTATCGGCAGTTGATTGGGAGTCTCATTTACCTTACATACACTAGACCAGATATCAGCTTTGGAGTGAGCTATCTATATAGGTTCATGTAGGAACCCAAAGTGTGTCATTGGAGAGAAATAAGGTGCATATTGAGATATCTCAAAGGATTAATGGATCTAGGTCTAGAATACAAGAAGAATGACAACTTATTTTTGTCATGATATTTGGATTCAGATCATGTAGGCAATATTGATGATAGAAAATCCACTTCAAGATTTGTATACTTTATGGGATCTGGACCAATATTATGGGGAATCAAGAAACAAAACTTTATTTTTGTTCTTCCATAGAATTTGAATATCTCTCTGTAGGAAAAGTAGTCTACGTGAAGTGATTTGGCTACATCACATACTAGAAGGACTTTGAATACCACATGAAAACTCGACTACGATGTATTTTGAAAATGAAGGTGTTCTCAAACTTGTTTATAATAAATTTTATCATGAGAGAACAAAGAACATTGAGGTGCAGCTTCATTTTATACGTGAGCATGTGTTGAAG
This sequence comes from Taxus wallichiana var. yunnanensis, assembly GCA_018340775.1. Classification (NCBI taxonomy): domain Eukaryota; kingdom Viridiplantae; phylum Streptophyta; class Pinopsida; order Cupressales; family Taxaceae; genus Taxus; species Taxus wallichiana. The sequence goes on from CM031242.1 coordinate 768,370,840, forward strand.
CACAACATCCAAACTTCAATTTCATCCAACAACTAAACAATGGGCATATATCTTTACAAATTCACTTGCACGTGACAAGTTTGAGTTGTTTAGAGATTTCCTCTCCTCATCCCTTGAGACAATGCACAATTAAGGGGAGATGTTAGGATAATTAATTATGCATTTTCTAATTAATTATTTAATTATTATTATTAATTAATTATTATTTTATATGGTTCTTAAAACCATATTTTCATATTACATAGTTATACGATTATTTTTGTATAGTTGTAACTCATCATTTGTTTGTATTTAATTAATTGTTGCTTCTGGATGTATTTTGGAAGTTGTGATTTGATTGTACCTATGAAACTTTGCATTTTTCTCGCACATGGTCATGCAAGACCTATAAGTATGCAGTCCATCGATTATAACTTGGTTGATTAAGTTTAATATAAGTTATCGAGGCTTCCTCCTGTTTCTCAATTTACAATACTTCATTTCAAAGAAGTCCATTGTAAAATAATTTGATTCGAACATAAAAAAGCTAAGTCATGGTTAAGTTAAATAAGTGAACCATATTGTTAGTATGTTGATTCTGTTTTAAAATTTGAATCCTAAATTAGGAAGTTAATGAATAAAAAGCAATCTTGATGTTTCTGCAAAGCAATTACAATTCATTTATTATTGGCAACCTTAATGGTTAATGAAACTAGGGATTTAGCATGGCTGCTGTAATTAGACTTTAATTATAGAAAATAATTAAGTAATTAACTTCTTTCTTAGGCATGTACATCTAGGTGGGATGACTCTGTCGGATGTTGGCACACGCCAACTATAGTACTATACCTCCGTGAAGACTTGGGTCTTCATGAGGAAATTATGTTGCAGTTGATATGTTGTAACACCCTTCAGAATTAAATCATCTAGATCTACATAAACTTGGACTTGATCTTAGTTATACCCTAGGTTAGGTTGGAAGTATGATCTAGTGTTGAGGGAAACTCGCGATGACTTAGGATAACTAGACACACACAATTGAATTAGGTCGATTGAGTATGTCTATGTACCCTTAGTCACCTTGAGTATCCTTCTACACTAGACTATGTTGCTAACCTTGGTTAGGGTTAAACCTTGAATAAGTGGATTGACAAGAGTTAGTGAAGACCATTCTATATAACATATGAAGTGGGGTAAAGGATGTATTATGTTTTACGAGTATTCCATCTAGGTATATTAACATGAACAGTATGTTGTAAATCCTTGGCCAAAGTATCACAAGCCTATGTCACCTAGTTTTAAGAAGTGAGATTTCAGATGAATATTGGTAATAAGTATTCAGATAGGCTTCTTAAATAGAACACTTAACACCCTAAAAATTGAGAACCGATTATACCTAGTATATAATTTAATGAGTTAACATGAGAGATCAATGTTTCGCTGAGTCATGGACTGAGAGATAGGTGTTACACCGAGTCATTACACATTTGCATATGGTTATCATTATGAGATTCATTGGCATGGAATGTGTGTTCTAATTTATGTTTATTTAGAATAGAGAATATTGTTATAAAAAAATTCCTTGTTTCTAAAGTCTTAAAATGGGAATATTACGGGAGTAGGATCCTCCGTGGGTAGAGGAGCTTGTGCTAGAATCTCCTCAATAGAGGGGATAAGCGTAAATTGAGGAATGGTTGGTATGAATTCAAAAAAATGTGAACATAATGGACATTGTTGTTGTTGATTGAAGGTTCACCATTTTTAGTAAATTATGGTGTATGCTTAGGGAGCGAATTCTTAAAGATATGCAAATTTTGATTTTCCGGTGCGTTCGGGTTGTCTATGATGAGATCTCCATTATCTAACATTTCTTGGAAAAAAATTTAATGTTATACAATTACCATCACTATGGATTTTGGCGGTATGATAGTTACAATAATCATGTTCCTTATACAATGTATGCATAGAATCCGAGCAGGACAAACCCAATATGTGGTTTTATAGGTGGAAGTGCAATGGCTCCAACCTTAAGAAGATTTTCTAAGACTGAAGAATAGGGCTCTCCAATTGGAGTGTACTTTCATTGCTCCCATCTGAACTGAAAAGTTTGAACAGGAGAAATATTAGAGGAAGGTTTTTCTTGGTTAGATGGGTGAGATGGGCCAGCTTTGAGAACTACCACATTGGTAGATCCTTTGGATTTTGAATAATTGTTTTGGGGCTTTGAAGATGAAGAGGTGTCATTTGATTTAAATGTGGTGTTTTTGTTACATAATTGAATTTTCTTCTCTTCAATGGCATGAATTTCTAGTTTTCATGCCATGGTAAATGCTTCGTCGAAGGTACAGAAGGTTTGTACTTGCAGAGTTGGTGAGATGTTCCTAGAAAAAGATCTAGTGAACAACTCTATAAGCTCTGTTTGAGGAAACTATGATGTTAGTTGGTTTATGTGGCTTCGACAATGAATGAAAAAATTAGTGATAAACTCATCATCGTATTGTTAATTTGAGTACAAGTTAGTCATAGTATCCTTCTTGATGATATTGATTGAAAAATGGTCTAGGAAGGCTTGAGCCACTTGATTAAATGAGTAAATGGAATGTCGAGGCAAAAAATTATACCAATCTAATGCGGGTCCCATTAAGGACATGGGAAATGTTTGTAGGAGTAAAGCATCATCATGGGCAATTAGATAACACCCATGTTTGAAAGACCACAAGTGTTGTTGTGGTTCTTCTTTTTAGTTGAACTAATTAATTTTAGGTATTTTCCAATATGTTATTTGGTAATGTCATGCAAATTTGCAATGGTAAATTGATCATTTTTGAGCATGAGAACTATACCTTAGTGTCAATTTTTTTAAGTTCTAAAAGGAATGATAACCAGATCGCATCGAACCAAGAACACATATGCTAATCAAACACCACAATCAATAAGATGAAATAAATATTCCATAATAACTTTACATAAAACTTTGCAAACAAATGAGCAACAATATCATTTATTATTGTGGAACGCAATGCAATACAATGAGAATGGGCCTTACTTAAATAGGTAAGGATTAACAATCTAAGAACCAATCAAGGTCATAGATCAAGCCATAAATCAAGGAAATAACTAGTCATGAAAGAACTAGGCAAGACCATTGATTTAGGAGAGAACTAGACATCAAGGATCTAGTCAATACCATAGATCAAGGAAAGAACTATTCAATACCATAGGTCGTGGGAAAGAACTATTCAATACCATAGATCAAGGAAAGAACTCTAACTAACAACTAGATAATATCTCCTAGTATCTAAATAAGATAAAAGAAATATCCACACACATAAGTGGGTGAGGATAAATACAATAAAGGTAAATAAAGTACCTAGGTGAACACAAGATAAGGTAAATACTTACTTTAACAAGTTCTATCATTCCAAGATATCTCGGCTCTATCCAAAGTAATTCCAAGTGACCTCCCGACTACTTTTTTCATCCCCTAGATGATTTAGGAAAGTCCATTCATTCCCTGTAGGTGATTTCTGGAGGTCATTTGGAAACTATAAGCGATATTGGGAAGGGCTATCACTTGGCCTTCCTAGACTGGATCAACCCCTTGACATAGAATGGAAGGGCCAAACTCAATAAGGAGGTTAATTGAAGACATTAGAACATCATGGAAATGATTTTGGAAGATTTAGGAGGTTTTAAAGACTTGGAGTAGTCGAGTGAAAATAGGGCTCACAATCCTAAGTAGTTCACAGACTTAAAACAATTTTTGGGCTTGAGAAGAAGATTTCAAGAGCTCCAGATGGATTTAGAAGTAAAATAAAACATTTCCATAAATATAATTCAAATCCCTACATGATTGTGAAATCATATTTTTCACAACACTTTGGTACATCATGTCTGCAGGAAGTTTGTCTCAGGCATAAGTGGAGTACCAAATAAAATATCCCTTTTTTCAGGGAAAACATTGATGGTTGTCGTTATTCCCTTCATTTAATCAACTCTCTATTGATGTCATATTCAAACCAGGGGTGTGTCTAAAGCTATATGCAAAAAGAAGAATCTTAGTGATCTAGTAATTGATTGTAGGTATTTTGTATTTTACGGGGATCTTTTCAATGTCTTAAGGACTTCTTGATTAAAAACCTTATTGGAAGCAAACTATGAAAACTTGTTGGAAGTAAACACACTTTATAGAAATGAATTGCTGGAAATAAACACACCTTGCATAAATGAATCTTTGGAAATAAAAAAACATTACAAAAATAAACACACAATTGAGAATGCTTGGAAAATGATTGCAAAGAAATAAGAACTTAATCTAGAACACCTACAGGGACAAGTCTACAATGATTTCAAAGTAAGGAATTAAAAGCGATACAAAATTAATGGATCTAAAATTTTTGCTCTAAAAATATAAATACCAACAAAAATGAGGATCCTAATTCTTAGAGGAGTGGGCCCTTACTCTACCTCAAAACAGGATTGGACAACTTATTTTTCTCTCAAAATAGAAATGGTTATTTTATTGATAAAACATTATGCATTACAAAAATGTGTTGGATCTGTGTGTATCAATCTATATCTATTTCTGTTCTATATCTATATTCCTATATCTATATATCTTCATGTCTACACACACACACACACACACACACACACACACACACACACACAGATATATTTCTTCCAAGGATGCATTTATGGCCGTAACTATTCCACTAATACGATGGAACTGAATTGTGCCCATATTAGATGTTGAATTCAAACATGGCTAGTCATACAGCTGTGTGATAATTATCTTGGATCTGTAAGTATGGAGAGTCATAAGTCTTATTATCTACTCCTGATGTATAGGATCATTGATTTGATAAATCACCAGCTGTTTGGAATAGATTTTTATCGGTTCGAAACTTTAGAAGAGTTCTGGAACTAAAGGAAATCATTCTAGGTATAACCGAGAGAGTTCGGAGCTATCATAATTCCATAACTAAGTCCTAGAGTTTTGGAACTAAGTCTGAAAGTTCCGAGAACTAAGTGATAGAACTCATAACTATGTGGTGGAGTTCCAAAACTAAGTATGGCAGTTCTAGAACTAAACCGTATTGATGCCAATGCTTCCAAAAACATGCAATCCACTTCATATTTGTTCTTCCGCCTGATTGTGACCTGTTTTATTACAAAACTGAATTTCCAAAACACTTTGTTAGGAATTATAGAGATTTTAAACATTAGAATCATAATCAACAAAAGATGGAAAATTACATCCTAACTTATATCAGATCAAGCAAAAGTCACAAAATGCAATCAAACTTAATAAAAAGGAGAGTAAGATGAGATTATTTATTGTACATTTAATGGGCGTATTCTGGCCTCATCATTTCCCCCATACTTTTTTATAAGTCCCTTTACAAAATTTACCCTTCAAATTTAGGGTTATATATTTTGCATTCCATTTGATTGCTTAGATCAAATGGCTGGAACTGAATATCCCAATGCTTTAATTTAGAGGTACTATACCTTGCTCCTGCTTCTACTTTCTTTAGCCATGCCTCAAATTCAGTGGGATCTTGTGGTTCTTTGTTCTACCATGGTGACATGGGGGTGAGAAGGAGTGGAGGTCTTGTTCTCATTCCCATCCATATGCCTCTGTGCTTTTCATTGATATGAGGAATTAGCATACATAAGGATTTTCTCTATGCAAACTCTAGATTAAGTTTGTGGGAGATATTACTTCCCTTCTTCTCAATGCCACCGTGAGAAATTCCCATATTTTCAAACATGCCTCATAAATATCTTCAAAATTTTCCTCTTCATAAGAGGTGAAGGCATTAATACTTCTTTGTAAATTGGCAAGATAAGGTTCCTTGAACCTTTTATCAAATGCATGGGATCTGAAATGTGTAGCAAAGGCGGATGGTTTACCATAATGAATCCTCATACAAAGACCAGATGAACTAGCCTTTAACAGATGCTCTGAATCCCTTTCCTTCCATGCAATCTGATTTTGAAGAACAAAAACAAATGCATTAAGTTGGCTCTCCACTATATATAAATTGATCATACAACCTGAGTTCTTTTCAAGCAAGAAATTTCAGAGATAGAATTCACAAAGAAGATTGTTATGCTCTGCATTAGCTAAGGAATAGGCTCTTGTGAAATTAGATTCATTGTTTATTTCATGTGGAATACCACATGTTATCCTTGACAACTTCCAGTGAATGAATTGTTCCTCCAAAAACACACTATATGCAGGAGAAGGTCACCTGCATGCAAGCAATTTCTCACTCATCATGCATACCATTTTTATTTTCACAAGATATTTAAATTTGTTGTTTTCTTCTTTGTAAATCTTTTCTTCCCATTATTTTCTTTCTTTCTTATCTTCTTCTAACTTGGTTTTCAATTCCTCATTGGATTTCTTGGATTCATTGAGTTCTCTATAAGTATCATCCCATAGTTGTCTAAGTGGCCAATAAGTTAATTCAGTTTGTGCAGAGACTTTTGATAGAGCAGTTTTTTTTATGGAATTTTGACATTCCTCATCTTTCTCCATTATTTGTTGTTTAACTCTTGTCAATTACTCAATATTTTTTGTTAGCTGAGTTTTAAATCCCCAATAACCATTTTCTCTCTTCCAATTTAAGTTTGAGAAAATTCAACTCCTCAACCTTTTCTCTAGTCATGAGATCTCCTCTAGACAAAAACAAAGCATGTTTAACTTGTTTTTTCTCTTCTTTCTCTAAAATTTCCTTGGGGTTAATCATTATTCTTCTACCATAGGGTATTTCCCTTTCCATTTACAAGATGCCAATTCATCTTCTTCATGTGATGGTGGTGCAGATTCACCCATCTCTTGGAAATATTAATCCTCAAATCTCTCATCTTTTTTTCTATCTCTGTTTGGCTTGGTCCAGGAGGAGTCATTGTCATGCTGCCCAAAATATCAGTAACTTCCTTTTCTATCCCTTCTTGATATTCCATCTCCTCTGGAATTTCTCTAGACCTTTTATGAATTCTCCTTCTTTGAGAAGCCCCAAAATGTACAAAAATGGGTCTCCTCCTAGATCTTCTTCGATTTTCACCACTTTTTCTTGCCTAGGTGAATTGTCACTATTAGAGACAAATATTATATCTCCTGTAGCTACTGCAGAGGAAGGAATTTCTTTAGAAGGCATAGTAAGTTCTACATTTTTAGTCCTTCTTCTAGATCTTCTTCTTTTTGGTATTTCCTCTCCACCTAGTTTTTCTTTTCTTCTATAGTGGCATCAATTTCCAAATTAATTACAGGAGTAGAAGGAGTTGCTATTACTCTCTTGAGAATATCAGGGCTCTGCTTAAACTTGCTAAGAAATTTCTCCCACATTTCTTCTCCATTTTTCTTCGAAAGGAAATGGTGCTGGCACACTAAATGCACTAACCCATGATGTTTGATTATTCCCACACCCTAGGAATACCTCTGGGCCATTGTATGGATGGAGTCAAAAAGAAACCCTAGAAGGTTTACTATATATTCTGGTTTTGTAGCTCCATATCTAAGGTATATGAGGATCTTCAGAACTTCTCTTCCTACTGACCAATTGACCATCACAGGTTAAATACTTGACTACCCAAAATGCCACTCAATCAAAGGGTTTGGGCAAGTGGCCCTTCGACCCCTTTTATGATTTTTTTGTGTTATAAATATGTTGGGGTTCAAGTTCCCCTTTTAGCAGGGGTTTCAACTAGGTCTTTTAATTTCCCTCGAAAAGGTTTGGGACATGCACAATTGGCACTCCAGATACATTACTTATTGTATTCGCAGAAAAAGGAATGAAAAATTTTCTAACCTTTTTCCTAGATTGATCTAAATTTATAACGAATTCTCTTACTAGTTCATCATTATACTTGGGGAACTTCCTCAGAAATCCCAGCCATCCTACATGTTGAAAGATAGCTACCACTTCATCTGTAATGAGTTGGGTAGTTACGGAACTTTTGTGTTGTATTATAATCCCAGACTGATTTAGGTAGTCTCTTTACCCAATCTTTTCTCCCAGCTTCAACCGTTTTGGTAAGGATGTTCTCCAATTCTCTGTTTGTTACTTCAGCTTGTCCATTTGACTGTGGATGGTAAGGATATGACTTCCTATGATTGACTTGGTAATACCTTGTGAAATATTGGATCATATTAGACATGAATTATGGTCCCTAATATGAAACTATGTCCTTCATGTTCCAAACTTTATCATAATTCTATTTCAAAGGAAATCAGCAACTACTTCCTCGTTACATTTTTCAATGCCTACATTTATGCCCACTTTGTCACATAGTCAGTATATACAAGAATATATTCCTTCCCTTATGAAGAAGGATTAAAGGGACCAATAAAATCCAATCCCCATCTCTCAAATGGTTCGACCACAACTTGAGGCTAAAGAGGCATTTCATTGGTGAAAGTTGGTTGTCCCATCCATTGACAAGGATCACATGTCTTGATATATCTTTTCACATCCTTGTACGAGAGATGGCCAACAATATCCAATGCCAAGTATCTTATGAGATGTTCTTTTTACTAAATAGTGTCCTTCACTTGGTTCATCATGACATACCCGAGAGGATGTCAAAGATTTCATCTTATCTTACACACCTCCATAAAACAAAATTAGGACCACATTTAAATTGTTAGGTTAATTATTTACCTAATATTATTAATTATGCATTATATAATTAATTAATTAATTATTAATTATTATTGTATTTTTATATGGTTTTATCAACCATATTTGGCTTATTATTTTCACGGGTATAATTGTTATGTAGTTATAACAATTATGTGCTTCCTAGATGTAATATTGGAAGCTACTGTACTAGTTGTTGCATTGTTGCAACTCCTATTTTGTTTGTATTCAACTGTACAATACCTATAAGTATTGCAGCTCTTTCCTATGTAAATGGTTGATTCTAATTAATAAAATCTTCAGGCTTCCATCCCTATTTACATTTGGTACCAGAGAGAGAATCTGGACTGTGAAGGTGTGGAAAGAAAGAATAGTAGTGATAGAGGAGTTTGGAGAAGCATTTACAGAATGGTGAGAGCACATGCAGCCTCTGAAACCTCCCATCCCCATCCCGACCTCCTCACATCATCTTGTTTGTTCCAGTGTTTGGAATGCAAATTTTTTTTACCTTTGGTGCACCCAAACACCAGGAAAAATTTGCAAGATTTTAAAAAATATATATATATATATATATATATTCCCCATCATGAGTTTTGTCTCTAAATTACTTAGCTACAAATAATATTATCTGTCTTATCAAATTTGGAGGAAGGGATCCTCAAGCCATTCATCGAGCTACTGAAGGATTTTGAGCTATTTTCATAGCCCCCAAATGACTCCGAACCGAGTTATCTACCGAGCTTATACCGAGCCATGTTGTATTAGCATTGATCAGGGTATTTACAAGAATTTTACACCGATTTGACAACCCATGTATGAGTTGGGCTGAGCCACTCCTACCTCCATTGTATTGATATTTGATCGAAGCTGGATCGAGTGCAAACCAAGCTTGTGCCCATTGGCATTAAACAACGATCAAACAAATAAAAATGTGGAGCAGTCCACACACCTCCACGCACAGGACCTATAAATACACACAAAACATGGAGCAGTCCAAGAACACTCATCCATGCATAGGACCTACAAAAACAATGAAAAACCATGAGTAATATGTGAATCCACCTCCCTACGACTGTAACCTGCAATCACAAACAAAACAAAAAAGGCAAGAACAACAAAAGGAATGTATAAATCAAATAAAAAAGCAGTGGCAAAGGAGAGATAAAAGAAGTGCTTAGATATGGTTTTTAGTGAAAATCCCTAGTTTTCGCACTCCTCCATGCACGCAATCCATGTGAACTCCACCTCAACTAGTTCACTACTTTCAAAAGGTCAATTCAAAATTAAACTTCTTTAAATACATTTTGCTCAGTTTTATACACTAAGTGCTCATAGAGCCAATGTGGATAGAGGTAAAGACTTAGAAGTATGAGGTGTATGGTTTGAATCACACAAGACACAACAAGTTTTTCATTTTTGAAATTTAGTGGAAAAATTCCAAACCTGCCAAATTTAGAGGGTATTTTAGCAGGAAAATCACCTCTAAATCAGCTAGTCACAGCTACATAGGCTACCAAAAATTAGTGGGAAAAACCCTAAATTTAGGGTAAAAAAATTCCCACTAAGCTTATTTTTTCATTTCAGGCATTTTTTGCAAAAAGAGGACCACCTAAAGACTTCATCTTGGGCATTTTTCATGGTTTCTAGCATTTTGGGTCATTTTGGGCTCTGGAGGCCACCAGGGCCCGTAAAAAAAAAAAAATTCCTACCATTCAATTTTTTCCATATTTTTGAGTGTAATTTGTATGTTGCTTTATATTGTACTAATTTTCAAGTTGCCATAGTCAATTGAAAAAAAAATTGTAAGCTGATCGAAAGCGGCATAATTGTAATAAAAAACAACTAAAAATTGGTTATGTAACGCTCACGAGATCCTCGATCTCATTCGTAGCATTCAATATATACGGTGCCTCGGGAAGCACTTACGAGTAAAGCTGTTATAACTACTACTACACTTAACACGTAATATAGTTGCAACAACATCGTCTAGGCATCAACCCTTTAAATCGATTGGGAGTAATAAGGTCACAAAGTGCACACACTATGAACCATCCCATTCATCGTGAATGATTACACAATATAAATCTAGACTAATAAATTATCCAAGTATATATCAAAGTTATGCACGCATGTGAGGATATTTCTTTGAGCCAGTGTCAATAATTGTATAGACCCCATCAGTACTATCTTGGTACCATGTATTGAATTCTTTCACATACGTTAATGCCTCTTTCATGTACCACTGGGTATATATAAAGGGCAATATTCTTCCACGTACTGCCAGGTATATCAGAAGGGAATGTATATAGAAAGGTTCGGTATATCAGATGAAAGTATATAGATTGGGAGACCTTATACCTAGAGTGATAAGAGCCAAACCCTGTTAGTGATCTCTACAAAATGGGCACCAATGCCCCCAAATTTTCTTCCAAATTCACAACTACTCAAAGGAAACAACTATGCTACATGGAAGACAAAAATTAAGACACATCTTGAGTTTGAAGAGATCTGGCCTGCTATGAATGGTACTCTGACCAGATCAACTATTGATACAACACAATAGTGGCAGTTTGATAAAGCATATCAGAAGGCCAAAATCATCATCTTGTTTGGAGTGTCTGATGATGTGCAACCCCACATTCAAGATGTAAAAATAGCCAAAGAAGTGTGGGATAAGTTGAGCACAGTATACGAGGCCAAGAACAAGAATGTTATACTAAATTTGTAGAGCTAGTTACACACATTAAAGTTCAAGCAGAATGAAAAAATAAAAGCTTTCCTAAGAAGAGTTGCAGAATTAAGGGCTTCACTTCTAGCCCTAGGAGAACTGGTCACAGATGATGCTCTCATTCCCATTGTTCTAAGAGCACTCCCCTCTTCTTACCACATTTTTTCACAACACTAAATGTGTCAGATACGACAGTTGGTTTTGACAAACTAGTAAACCTACTGCAACAAGAGGAAGTAATGCACAATAAGGATGATGAAGAGGAGAAAGCATTGTCTTCATATCAAAAATGGAAAGGAAAAGGTAAAGGAAAACCTAATTCCTATCAAAAATCCCAAAATCAAAATCAGTATCAAGGGGATAGACAATGAAGAAGCAATGTCCAATTTGTAAAAGAGGACATAACCTACAAGATTGTTGGTATAATACTTATAAGAAAGGTTCATCAAGTAACTCTGGACCTCCACAACAATCTAAAAAGGGACATTCTAACTAAAATCAAGGGAAGAAAAAGGGGAACTAGAAAAGAAGACCCCACCAGCAAGGTAATATTGTTGAGCAACAAGAACAATCAGACAATGAAGACTTCTTGTTCACTACTCGATCAAGTGAACCATCCACGTCATCTAGTGATGTTTGGTATGTTGATTTGGGGCCACTCAACACATGAATGGCCATAGAGACTAGTTTATTTTAATCAGGGACACGCCATTGAAAAATCATGTTTTGTTGGGAGATGATTCTTCATATACAGTTCAGGGGATTGGGAACATTTCTCTACCCCTTGGTTCACGTAAATGTAGACTATCGGATGTCCTATATGTCCCTAGGTTGACTAATAATCTTCTTTTATTCAGTAAACTCCTAGATCAAAACCTAAAAATTTACTTTGATAGTCAATCCAAAAGAAAATGTGTTTGATTTGAGACAAATCAAGAGGCTCAAAAATAATTGCGAGAATCCTCCACTTTGTGGGATGCATGTTCCAACTTGATTTTTTTCACAAAGATGATCAAGCACTTGTGGCTAAGAACTCCACCTTAGCACAGTTGTGGCATTGGATATTTGTTCATGTAAGTTTCAAATATCTAGAAACACTTTGTTGACATAATATGGTACATGAGCTACCATCTCTTTAGAAGGATACAAATAAGTGTCTTCACTACCTAGTAGGAACACAAACACGAGCTTCATTCTAGAGGAGTATATTTTGAGATCATTGAAAATTTGACTGGTTCATACCGATATTTGTTGTCTAATACAGCCGAGTCATTCGGATTCCAGTACTTCATGCTTTGTGTTAAGGACTATTCGATAAAAATGTGGATTTTATGTCTTCGCAAGAAAATTGAAGCATTTGAAACCTTCAAAAAAATTTAAGTAGCAGTTGAGAACAAAATTGGTCATCATGTCGAACTCTCCACTCGGATCGATGGGGGAATTCACCGAGTGATGAGTTTAGATACTACCTACAAACTCATAGGATTAGTTGATAAATGTCTCCTCCACACATACTTCAACAAAATGGTGTTGTTGAGAGAAGAAATCGTACTATCATGGAAATGGTGCGATGCATGATCGATGATTCCGGACTTGCAAAGATATTGCGGGCAGAAGCAAGTAAAGACAACAGTGTATTTGTTGAACAGAGCACCCACTGTTGCTCTTGATAGAGTAACACCACAAGAATCATGGTCAAAATGGAAACCATCTATTGCACACCTTAGAGTATTCGGGTGCAAAGCAAGCATGCACATACTCAAACAGAACATAAATAAATTGGACATGAAGTCACATAAAATTGTCTTCATTGGGTATAGTGAAGAGACTCTTAGGTATAGATTGATGGATCCTAAGACCAAAAAAGTCTACACCATCAGATATGTTGAGTTTTTTGAGAAGAAGGAATCAGAGACTCCTCTAGACTCACAAGATGTAGATTTTTCACCTGTTGTAAAACTTGAAGCTAATGTTCCCTTAGAAGATGAAAGTGATAATGGGGATAATGGTGTTGATCAGATAGAACCATGACCCATAGGAATAGTTCAGCATATTCCTAAATGGTGTACAAGTACATTATGAGATGCAAGAATGGATGCTCCACCGGATACATCCACCCCTGGACCATAGACTCATAGTAAAGCAAGAGAAGAAGTTAACTTTACCTTGATGAGTAGAGTTATTAAATTAGATGATCCCTCAATAGTCCAAGAAGCCCTACGAGTCAAAAGCTAGGAAAGATTCCTTGGATTCGAATATCAATCGGTGATGAAGAATAACACTTCGCAACTTGTTGATCTTCCACCAGGGAAAAAACCCATTGGATGCAGATGGATATTTAAAACAAAGCACAAAGTAGATGGGACAGTGGACAAGTATAAAGCAAGACTTGTAGTAAAGGGGTATGCATAAAAAGAAGGTATTGACTATGAGGAGACATTTTCTCCCATAGCTAAGATCAAAACGATCAGGATGATCTTTGCTCTAGCTACTCAGTTTGGATGGAAAGTCCACCAAATGGACATAAAAAGTGCCTTCCTAAATAGAGATTTACAAGAAGAAGTCTACATGACTCAACCTAAGGGATATGTAGTACCTGGTCAAGAAGAAAAGGTATACAGACTCAGGAAATCTCTGTATGGCCTTAAACAAGCACCCCGGGCATGGTACATCAAGATTGATGAGCATCTCATACAACATGGATTTGTTATAAATCCATACGATCCCAATCTCTACCCCAAAAAGCAAGGGGGAGATGGTTATTTTTTTTGTCTATGTCGATGATCTAGTCATCACTTTGGTAGTTCAGTGAGGATGATTGATGTAACTAAAAATATCTTAATCGATCGTTCGACATGACCGATCTCGGGATGATGCACTATTGTCTTAGATTAGAAATGTGGCAGAAAGAGAATCATATTTTTGTTTCTTAGATGAAATACACCAATACTACACTTGAGAATTTTAGGATGATGGATTGCACACCAATTTCTACACCCATGGAGAACAGATTGCAGTCATCTCATTCAGATCCATCTCCTGAGGTAAGTGACACTCTCTATCGTCGGTTGATTGGTAGTCTCATTTACATCACCTACATTAGACCAGATATCAGCTTTGTAGTGAGCTAACTATCCAAGTTCATGCACGGGAACCCAAAGTTTTTCATTAGAGAGCAAGTAAGGTGCATTTTGAGATATCTCAAAGGATCAGTGGATCTTGGTCTAGAATATAAGAAGAACAACAACTTCTTGACTGGATATTCAGATTCAGATCACGTAGGTAACATTGATGATAGAAAATCCACTTTTGGATTTGTATTCTTTATGGGATCTGGACCAATATCATGGGGAAGCAAGAAAAAACACTTCATTTCTCTTCCTTCCGTAGAATTCAAGTATCGTTCTACAAGAGAAGCTATCTGTGAAGTGATTTGGCTACGTCACATACTAGAAGGACTTGGAATACCACAAGACAAACCAACCACCATGTATGTTGACAATGAAGGTGTTCTCAAACTTGTTCGCAATCCAGTTTTTCATGAAATAACAAAGCACATTGAGGTACATTTACAGTTCATATGTGAACATGTGTTGAAGCACAACATCCAGCTTTAATATTGTCCAACTAGTTGAACAAAAGGCATATATCTTCACAAAGTCACTTGCACGTGACAAGTTTGAGTTGTTCAGAGAGTTCCTCTCCACATCCCTTGAGACAATGCACAATTAAGGGGGGAAATGTTAGGTTAATTATTTACCTAATATTATTAATTATGCATTATAAAATTATTTATTTATTAATTAATTATTGTTGTATTTTGTTATATGGTTTTATCAACCATATTTGGCTTATTATTTTCATGGGTATAATTGTTATGTAGTTATAACAATTATGTACTTCTCGATGTAATATTGGAAGCTCTTTACATCTTGGTTGTTGCATTGTTGTAACTCCTATTTTATTTTTATTTAGTTGTACAATACCTATAATTATTGCAACTATTTCCTATGTAAATGGTTGATTCTAATTAATAAAATCTTGAAGCTTCCATCCTGTTTACATAAATAGCATTCCATTTAACTATTTGAATTGTAATGGTTTTGATTAACTTCTTTTTAATTTCTTGGTGAAATAAGGAGGAAACTTCCTATTGCAAGATAATTTTCCATATCAGCAAACCATGGTATATCAGCTGAAATAACAAACAATTATTCATCTAGAAAGTTTTCCTTATTTGGATGTTTCCCCCTTGTAGTGGTTAGTCTTGAAAAGAAATTAGCTACCACATTAGATTTACCTGGATTTTCCACAATGGTAATATAAAATTCTTGTAAAAGAAATAACCATCTAATTATTCTACCTCCAACCACTGGTTTTTTCATTAAATATTTAATTGTTGAGTGATCTATATGTACAAATATTTTATACCCTATAATGTAATGTCTAAACTTATTAATTGCATAGATCACAACAAGAAATTATTTTTCAGTGGTGGTGTAATTTATTTCAGTGGGAGTAAGATTTTTGCTAAGGTAATAGATAGCATACATTTTCCCTTCTTCATCTTTCTGTCCCAAAACTGCACCAATGGAATTATTTGAGGCATCTATTTGGATATGAAAAGGTTTCTCCCAATTAGGTCCTCTCAATATTGGGGCAATTATTAATTTCTCTTTAATTTCTTCAAAATCATGTTGACACTTTTCATCCTAAATAAATTCATAGTCCTTGGTAAGAAAATTAAACATGGGGAAGAAATTTTACTAAAATCCTTGATAAAGCATCTATAGTACCCAGCATGTCCTAAAAATGACTTGATATCAGTGGGGGTCTGAGGAATAGGTCAATCTGAAATAATTTTGATTTTGTTTTGTTTAACTTGAATTCCTATTTTTGAAATATGGTATGCTAATACAATCCCTTCATCAACCATCATCAAACATTTTTCATGGCTAAGAGACAAGTGGTGCTGCTCACATCTTGTCAATACTCCGTCCAAATTTTTCAAGGCATCATCAAATGTATCTCCATGCATAATAAAATCATCCATGTATACCTCTACACAGTCATTTGTTAGGTATGTAAAAATTTATAATACATATCTTTGAAAGGTTTCTAGAGAATTACATAGTCCAAATGGTAATACCATGTAGGAAAATGTACCCCATAGACATGTAAATGTATTTTTATCCTGATCTTCAACAACAACTCTGATTTGATTATATCCACTAAAGCCATCCAAGAAGGAAAAGTATTGTTTACTTGAAAGGTTGTCTAATACTTGATCTATGAATGGTAAGGGAAAATAATCTCTCAGTGTGGCTTTGTTCCATTCCCTATAGTCAACAAAAATTCTCCATTTTCCATTCTTTTAGGGAAAATTACAAGAGGAGACACCTACTAGCTATCTGAGATAGGGTAGATAAAACCTACTTGTAATAGTTTTTCAATTTCTTGTTTGACTATATCTCTTAAGGATGGATTAATCCTTTTCTAAGGTTTCATAGCTGATATAATGTTTTTAGTATAGATGTGATGAGTGAAAATACTTGGGTGGATTCCTTTCATATCTTTGTAATCCCAAGAAAAATCTTTAGTATGATCTTTCATAACATCAAACAGTTTAGCTTCTTCATCATTCTTCAACCAACTATTAATATTCAAAATTTTACCCAATTGAATCTCAACATGTTTGGTTCCAGTGTATGATGAAATAATTTGTTGAAAGGGTTCCATTAAAGTATTTAGTGGACATGCATGTGGAAAAAAATATGATATGTAGCAACATCTCCAAAAGTTCCTTGAGATAGAATTTTGGAAAAAGGACAATAAGAAGAATTATGATACTTATCTTGTTATAGGTCAAACTCTTCATCACTATTGCTTTCCAAAAATTCTTCATCATCTCCTGATATATGTGAAGCTGAAGCTATAGATTATTCCTCTCCCCAAGAGAAATCTCATTCCTTCGGAGTGAAATTATCTTCATTTGTAGGGAATTACTATTGGTGTGGTTCTAGGAACTAATTGTGATGGTTCTAGAACTAATTGTGATGGTTCCGGAACTAACTGTGATGGTTATGGAACTAACTATGATGGTTTTGGAATAGATTCTATAGGTTCTGGAACTAATTTTGTAGGTTCTAGAACTATTCCCGACTGCTCCAAGGAAAATTGGTGTACATTCAATGGTGGGTTAATCATATCTTCTATTTCTCATATGTGATCCTGCAATGTGATCATGGCCAACGAAGACAAATTTTCTCATTAATATCAGGATTATCAACCCATAATTTCTCTTGATTATCACTAAAAGGTCATGCGAGAGGGATATAATGAAATTTGTTTAGAATTCTTACCATTTGAGATAGTCATATCACCTGACCTACAATCAATTAAGGCAACATCGTAGCTAACCATGGTCTACCCAAAATAATGGGATAACCCAATGTTTTACCTTTTGGCTGCAATATAAGGAAGTCAACTGGATATTCCCATGACTCCACCATAACCGCCACATCTTCAATAACTCCTTTTGGTTTTGCTATAGACTGGTCTGCCATCTACAATATGGTGTTAGTAGGTTGTATACCTATTAATGGTAATGTTTTCAGAGTGTCCATTATCATTACATTTATATCTTCTCCCAAATCAACCAAAATGTTATGTATATCTTTATTCCCTATAGAGATAGAAATAAAAAGGGCTTCCAAGATCTCCATATTTGGGAAGTAGGAGCTTTCCTACTAATAAATCAGCAAGTTTCCCATCTACCTTAATAGTCCTAGGGTACTACTTCTTTCTTCCATGCCTTTTCAAACATAACATTTTGATTAATTTGTTCAATTCTAGAATGTCCTTAATTACTTGTAACAGTGGTATTTCAATATTCAGTCTCCTTAGTTCCTACACCAATTCAGATTCCTTGATTTCTATAGCTTCTTTAAATCTCTCTGGAAATGGAGTTTCAGTAGAGTTTCTTTCTGGTTCCTTATCTCTTTCTTTTTCATCTTTCTTGGGGGAAACCAGACTAGGGGTTTCAGTTTCTTCTGTCATTTCAGTGATGATAACAGGTGGACTGCTAACTATTTTTCTAGATCTAGTTTGAATATCCTTACAATCCATGGAATTTAGATCAATTGATTTTTTTGGTTCTGTTCGTAGACATGAGTTATTTGTTTGTTTCTTGGGTTTGGCTCTGCTCATGGCTATAATGGCATTTTCATTGGGACTACATTTTCAACTTTGTGAATTTTGTGTTGGGGCACCCATTATGGCTTGTTGATTCTAATTAGGATATGTTTTCCCTTGAGCATAGTTATTAGGACCCCATCTAGGTTGTGACCAAGCATAAGGATTTCCTTGACCAGCCCAAGGTTGTTGATGTCCCTAGGTATACCAAGCTTGACTTGCCCAATCCTGGGGATTCCAAGTTGGTTGAGGGGCCCAAGGTGGTTATCCCCAACTTTGTGGTACTATTTGAGCAACCCATGGCATCATCCAAGGATTAGGAGATGACCTTGGCATGAATTGTCATTGGATAGGTTATCTCTGGAAAAAATGCAATTCTTCTGTTGTGGATGATGTACTAGTTTGTTTGATCTGATTCTTTAGGAGTGGAAGAAGAGAAAAAGTGTGAATATCATGTTCTTTAGATTCACAGATAAGACATACTTCTATTTTATCCAAAGGACATTCCCTTATTGCATGCTTCTTCTTGCATCTAGGAAAATACATGGCTAATGGTTCATTTTTGGCATTTTCTTTAGCTTGTAATCCATCCATAATAGAGGTTAATTGAACTAAAATGTCTATTTTAAAGTTTGCTAATTCATCCCTTAGTTTTTTCATATCTAGATGCAAAATTTTCACCGATTTTCCATTCCTATGCCCACCCCTTTTCGGAATAGCTTCTACAAATTTCATTTCATTCATCCGTTATTAATCAATGTTTCCTCCTCTTATCAAGTTGAGATCTTCCTAGATTCATCTTCCAAACCTTTAAGAAAAATGGTTTTACTTAGCTCTTCTTGAAGTGAAAATCCACACCTTTTACTTACAAAGAGGAATCTGTTCAAATAATCATCTATATTCTCATCCTCCTACTTTATTTTGTAAAACTCTTCCTTCTTATTTCTCCCTCTACAATAATCTTGATATTTGTGTAAGAAGGCACTTTCCATTTTTCCTCATTTGTTAATAGAGTTGGATGCTAATATCATGAACCACCTCATCGTTTCATCCTTCAAAGTGGATGGAAACAACTTGAGTTTTTGATTATCTATTTTATAGTCATAGGTCTGACATAGTACCTTAAACTCAAACAAAAATTGGTCAGGGTCTTCAGATGACATCCCTCTAAATGTGGGTAAATGTGTAGGTGAAATTTTTTTCACTAGTTTATCATCATCATCTAATTGAATTGGATAAGTAAAGGTCCTATCAGGTTCCCTTTCAACTTCTCATGCCATTTCTAAATTATTTTCTAAATTTTTCTCCCAATCAATGTGGTATGTGATCTACTTTGGGGAAGGTGAAAAATTAGGAGTAGGAGGTTGACTACTCAATTGAGAATAAAAACTTACCCTAAATGGATCTTGAGAAATAATCCTTCTTCTAAAAGTTCCACTTCCTTCTGGTGATCCAAGAATTCCAAAGGTGGTAATTCTACTTCTTTTCTTATAGGGGATAATGGTGCCTCCAATTCTTGGTCAAATTCCTTATTTAAACTAGAGGATGATGTTAATTCTTGTTCAGATATTTTTGGGAGAAATATACCCTTGGAGTCTCTTGGTCTACTCATAAATTTTGTGATAGCTTAGGGAAGATTTCTTCAATTACTAAATGTATGATTGTTGCTCTTGTTGACACCTAATTAGAAAATTCTAACTAGTGGGTCCCGAAAATGGCACCAAAAATGATGGGTGTCATTATTCCCTTCATTTAATCAACTCTCTGTTGATGTCATATTCAAACCAGGGGTGTGTCTAAAGCTATATGCAATAAGAAGAATCTTAGCGATCTAGTAATTGATTATAGGTATTTTGTATTTTCTAGGGGATCTTTTCAATGTCTTAAGGACTTCTTGATTAAAAACCTTATTGGAATCAAACTATGAAAACCTATTGGAAGTAAACACACTTTACATAAATGAATTACTAGAAATAAACACACTTTTCCTTGGAAGTAAACACACTTTGCAGAAATGAATTGTTGGAAATAAAAAACATTATAGAAATAAACACACAATTGAGAATGCTTGGAAAATGATTGCAAAGAAATAAGAACTTAATCTAGAACACCTATAGGGACAAGTCTACAATAGATTTCAACTTAAGGAATTGAAAGTGATACAAAATTAATAGATCTAAACTATTTGTAAAAATATAAATACCAACAAAAATGAGGATCCTGGTTCTTGGAGGAGTGGGCCCTTTCTCCACCTCGAAACAAGATTGGACAACTTAATTTTATCTCAAAACAGAAATGGCTATTTTATTGATAAAATGTTCTACATTACAAAAACATGTTGTATCTGTGTGTATCAATCTATATTCCTATATCTATATATCTATAGGTTTGTATATATATACTTCTTCCAGGGGTGCATTTATGGCCGTAACTGTTCCACTAATATGATGGAACTAAATCATGCCTCAGAATAGATGTTGAATTGGAACATCACTAGTCATATAGCTATGTGATAATTATCCTAGATCTGCAAGTATGGAGAGTCGGAAGTCTTCTAATCTACTCCTGATTGATAGGATCATTGATTTGAAAAATCACCAACCATTTGGAATATATTCTTATCGGTTCCAAACTTTAGAAGAGTTTTGGAACTAAAGGAAATTTTTCCAGGTCTAACCAAGAGAGTTCTAGAGCTATTTGTAGGGGTTCCAGAACTATTCATCGTTAATTCCAAAACTAAGTACTAGAGTTCTGGATATAAGTTTAAAAGTTCTAGAACTAAGTGAAAAAACTCGTAACTGCATGGTGGAGTTCCAAAACTAAGTATGGCAGTTCCGAGAACTAAACCGTATTGATGTCAATGCTTCCAAAAACATGTAATCCGCTTCATATTTGTTCTTCCACTGATTGTGACCTGTTTTATTACAAAACTGAATTTCCAAAACACTTTGTTAGGAATTATAGAGATTTTAAACATTAGAATCATAATAAAAATATGGACAATTACATCCTAACTTATATCAAATCAAACAAAATTCACAAAATGTAGTCAAACTTAATAAAAAGGAGAGTAAGATGAGATCATTTATTGTACATTTAACGGGCATATTCTAGCCTCATCAAACATGTAATAATCAAGACATGAGACAACCACTACTGGATTAAAAATTCCATTTCCGATTAGGATCATAAAAATATTTCTTAAAAAGTCCATCAGGAGCTCAAGTTATCACTGTCACAAGTTGGGACTTAGCCAAATTTTAGGAAGACACGTGTTAGCTCCGGGAGCCTTGTGGGATTTTGTGTTCCTAAAATCCCTTAAGGTATGGGACATCAAGGTTGGAAAATTGTACCCTAACCTCTTGAATCCCTCTAATCCCCCATGTGACCTTTGGAACTCTCATGTGACCTCCAGACATGATAGCTCGGCCCCCAAGTGTATTTTTAGAGCATTCATTCCTTCTCATCAAATCAAATGCCATGTTTCGGTTGCGGGACCACTTTGTGGAAATTGATCCCTCATTTCCTTGAGGTGAGGGCATTAGACATGGAAAAATTAACTCAAACCCTATGCAGAGTCTTTTGGTCACTCACGTGTGACTTTCAACCCCAGTGCCTTTTTGGAGTATCCATTCCCGATGTTGGATCAAGTGCCATGTGTCAACTCCAGAACCACTTTGTGGTAACTTATTTCCCTCATTTCCCTAAGGTTAGGGACATAAAACATGGAAAAAGGAGCCCGGCCCTCAGGAGAGTGTTTTGGTCACCCATATGACTAGTTTCTAGCCCCTCGATGCTTTAAATTTGATTTTGGGGCACTCATTCCCTACCGTCAGATCACCGCCACGTGTTGTACTCTTTACCACCATGGAATTTTATGTCCCTCATGTCCCTAAGATTAGGGACATCAAAGATGAAAAAATATTCCCAACTCCAACCCAAATATTTGAATTTTTTTCTACATGTTAGATGTTTCTTATTGTTTCTTGTTGCTTCTCCATTATCAAAAGAAAACTGCAGAGAACACAAGTCCACCACTCCACCATTTCAAAAGCTTGAACCAAATCCATTACAAAAATTATCCTTCACTCCATGATGTCACATAGGTCTCTTAATAATAATTCATTGAGATAAGAAGAAGAAACGAAGAACAAAGAAGAAGAACGTGGAAATCCTCATTGCCATGAAATCAAAATTTGAAGAAATCTTCCAAACTAGAGCACAGATTGACAAACCATTTGTTGTTGAGTTCTTCTCTCTTGAAGGCCATTAAAAATCATATTAAAACCTCCAATTTTCAGTAAGGAATTCTTGCAGCAAATAAATCCTCTTTCCGGCTCTATGAAGGAAAAAGCTTGATTTCCCATCAAACCGGTCGCCGGATTGAAGAGAAATTTCATGTGAAGCACCATAATGAAAAACCTATCGCAATGGAGTTGATTTCATTACAACTGGATTCAAAAACCAGACCTAAAAATTTCAAGCTCCATTAATGGCCAACATGACTCAAGTAGTGGAAAAAATTAGAGAAGCGTCTCTCTACTTCTCAAGGTTCCAGTGGGTGAAATCACCCGAAAATTGGAGGAAACGATCGTCGAAAAATACAGTTTTACATGAACTAGTTTTTGTGCCACGAAGTCCATATTTTTTAGGGATATGGAGGGGTATGTTTTTTATCATCATTCTACCCTCTTTGAAGAAATTTTTGAATTCCCAAAGATCTGATAGGTGAAATCATCTGAAAATTGGAGGGAATGATCGTTGAAAAATCTAGTTTCATGTGAACTAGTTTTTGCGCCACAAAACCCCTATTTTTTAGGGATATGGAAGTGTAGATCAAGAATTTTCACTTGTTACTGTCCAAGTTAATGCACCAAACTAAACACAAAAACCCCTGAAAAACTCCAATGAAATTGATACGATAGACAAGATCCAAAGATGTAGACGGATAAGGAAGGCGATGTATATAAGATGGCGCGCACGAGCAATTCGCACAATAGATCCAAGTAACCTATGAGACACCGATGCTTGTGAGAAAAATACCACGTTAAAAGATATTTAGGTGGACTACCCGAGAAGCAGTCCGGGAAGCGATGAGCTCCCTCGGTGGATG
This sequence comes from Taxus wallichiana var. yunnanensis, assembly GCA_018340775.1. Lineage (NCBI taxonomy): Eukaryota > Viridiplantae > Streptophyta > Pinopsida > Cupressales > Taxaceae > Taxus > Taxus wallichiana. Next base: position 768,394,508 of record CM031242.1, read on the forward strand.
TCGACCCACGTTTTCAATTAAGTAAAGAAGCATACATGATAAAAGATGTACGTACAAGACTAGATTTTCTGATCAAAGTAATAAACAGAATCTAAACAGCAGGTAGAAAGAAACCAAAGATAGGGAACTGTGAAAACAAAGCTGGATTTGTGTTACCTGTGTCCTTTTACCTGTCTGCAGGATGATCGGCGTCGATTATGTAGAATCGGCGTCGACTAGTTAAAATCGGCGTCGATTATGTAGATCGGCGTCGCTTTTTAAAATCGGCGTCGACTGGTTAAAATTGTCGTCGATTATTTAGATCGGCGTCAATCGGAGACAAAGTGCGACAGGATTTGGAAATCAGAAAATGAAGGCAAGATCGTCAATGTCTGCTGGATCTGTAGAAGCCGGAGAGATACTGGAAAGACTGCACCGATGCTGGGTGCAGGAACAGAGTCAGCAGAAAATCAATGGAGACGTGTGATGTTGATGTGATAAGAGCAGAGTAACGGTGCTCCTCTTAGGGATTGATTTGGACAAGATCCATTCTCATTTGATAGATAATGTTGACACTAGATGCACAAAGATCTCTCGTTCTCTCTCTTTCACGGTCTGTGTTTCTTTCATGATCTGTCTCCGTCCCTTCGTATTCATGTGTGTGCTTTTTTTTCATCCCTAGAACTGAGTTCTGGTCTTCTATTTATGATCGGTGCCGCTCCTAAAAATCGGCGTCGACCGTACCGGTCGGCGCCGATCGCGGAACAGACTCCCGAGATGGCCAAAATGAACGATTTCTAGAAAGATAAGAGTTATCCCTCCACCTCAAATATGGGAAATATCCCGCTGCTTGATTGTGAGGAGGAGAAATAGGAGGGACACATGGATAGGATAGATATGGGGTAAATAAGTGGTTAGGATACATGTGAAAAGGTATAATTAAATAGTTAATATTTAATTACTCATGGGTAAGTGTTTAAATCACAAATCGAATAATATCCCAAGGGGATAGTGGTGACATAAACATGCCCCAGGTTACCAGAGAGAGAAAACGCGCACAAGGGACACCAGATTGGATAATCAATTTTAGGTGTCTACATTTTGCCCCTTTTTGTCGAGTAACTTGCGATAAGCAAGGTTGTGAGACAAAAACAAGGAGGTGGAAGAAAGGAAGAAAAAGTGATGATGCGATCCCCCTCAAACTAGGGATGGGATGGATGATAGAACAAACGATCCCAAGTTTGAAAAAAGGTAGATGAAAACGCGGGATGCCCCAGCTGGATGTCTGGAGTAGATCTGATCATTGATGACGCATAAAAATAAATAAAAAGGCAGCAACCTAAGGAACTCACATTGGTAGGGCAAACTAGATGGTCTCCTCATGAGACGACGTTAGTACCTACAGACCCATGAGTGTAAGGAGGGCTGCAAAATAGTCAGCATCTAAAGAGAGACACATTGGTAGGGACAACTAGACGGTCTGCAAAGCAGACGACGTTAGTGCCTACAGACCCGTTTAACTCTAAGCTGCCAAAAAGTATGAGTGCCCCATGCAAAGGGAACAAACTTGAAATGGATGGTGATATCAAAAATATGTGCCAAAAGGCAACATTCAACGCACAATAATGATCAGATAGATAAATGAGCCAAGTATCATGGAAAATCGGTGACGATCCAAATAAACGGTGTCGACCTAAAATAGTCGGCGCCGACCATTCAAAGCACATATAAATATGTGAACGGAAAACGTGAACGATTTATTTACATCGTGACGATCGAATTAGAGAGAGTCAAAAATTGGATTTGAGCACCATGGAAGCCTCTGGAAGCAGTCAGAAGCGGAGGAGGACACGACCTGGGGTAAGTGGTCCTTTGTGAATCCGTTGTTTTACTTTTGCTTTATTTTTGTTTTTTTATTATTATTTTTTAATTTCTATTTTGCCGGGTGGGAGGCCAGGGTGTTTTTTTACATCCGTGCTCACAATCGGCGTCGATTGGTATAATCGACACCGATTTAATGTAGGCGGTGCCGATTATAATTAATCGGCGTCAACCAATGATTAATGACGCTGATTGTATTTAATCGACGTTGATGAGAATGATAAAATTTGTTTTGGATGTTCAGATTTGGGTAAATATGAAGCTAATATTGCTCTTGATGTCGTGGATGCAGGCACGAGAGGTTCTGCACATGAGGGATGCGATTCCCGAGCTACTAGAGACTATTCTTCTGATGTGACTGATGCAGATTGGCGGCATTTAGAGTTAGCCGGGCTCGGGGGCTTTAGGTACTACAGACGAGTGCCGCGAGATGTAGAGTTGATGCGAGCACTAGTGCGACGATGGGATAGCCAGACGTGCACTTTTTGGTTCAGGACGGGTGAGATGACCATCACCCATGAGGATATATATAGGATTTTGAGACTGCCGATCACTGGGGACCCGATAGAGATTACACCACGAGAGCAGCAGCAGAGGGCCCTAGTTCGATTGTATGGAGATAGGGCAGATGATTCAGAGATAGTGTCTGGGGCAGTGCGGATAGCCTCGCAGTATAGACAGGATAGCCCCCGGAGCAGACGGATAGTTTTGATTCAGATGGCGATATCCTATTTCGCTCTGCCAGATTCAGGAGGTGGGAGATTCCCACTATTATTATTAGATTGCGTTTGCGACATCCTGCAGTTCAGACAGGTATTTACTTTTGCTGATGCTCGATAGCTCAGATATATCACGAGCTATGGATGTATACCACTGGCCGGAGGACAGGTATTGATGTTAGTTTTGTGCTCCACCTTGGGCATATGAGCATATAGCGGTGATCAGGCCATCCGGGCTTCCTTGGATGCCAGCAGCAGTGGGAGCTATTGATTATGGATTCCGGCGATGGCGGGCCGATATGGCCGCTGGGGATACAGGGAGGTCGGCGGATTGGTATACTGAGCGTTTCAGGACGCTGACACCGGATCAGGTTATCTGGAGGCCATATCGGGTATTTCCGACATGGGCTGGTCAGGATGCTCACTTGGTGGCATTGAGACAGAGCAGGGTGGTTAGGGGCCGCAGGCCTGATATGTGGGAGTGAGTCTTATTTATGTGGGTATTGAGATAGTTCGGCCTAGTGCAGACAGTGCCGACTACTTACAGGCCTTATAGGTGAGATAGCAGGGAGACTGATCTACCGATTTTGATCCCGGCAGATCCATTGAGAGAGGCCCCACCCTCCACAGACAGCGATGATGATGCTGGAGTAGGTGATGGTTATGCGGCATGGTATGCGACAGAGCTACCACGACATCTCCCGGCATCTATAGATGCCAATGAGGAGGATATGGCTACGGTGCTAGAGAGACTAGAGGGAGAGCATGCCACCCTAACGCAGACACACCAGGTGGCTCTCGAGGAGATTAGAGCTCTGACAGAGGAGAGGGATGCCCTGATTTTGGAGAGAGACACCGCTCACCAGGAGTGAGATACAGCGATCCAGCAGAGGGATCGCTACCTTCGACATAGGGAGGCCCTCAGGGCCAAATATGGGGAGACAGGTACCACATCAGAGTTTGGTACACATGGCACGACCCTAGGAGGGGCAGCACCAGAGTAGCATCATTACAAGCACACACAATGCACCGTGAGCTTGAGCACATATCAGTCTCTCCTCACTGAGGTGAGATACTATGAGGATGCCCTAGCGCAGCATGCCCCAGATGTGCCTCGGTACGGGCGAGGAGGAGATCAGCGATGGCCACAGCGAGCGGGGCATCAGGGGGAGGGAGCATCGGGAGAGACCGAGGTGGGCAGAGACCTCCAGCAGCAGGTGCATCTAGCTCGATAGGCGGTGGTCAGGAGAGACAACCTGGTCCAGAGGAGGGCGGAGGAGATAGTTTCCTCCACGCATCAGATTTTATGATATAGGGATTGATGTATTTTGTATCAGTGTAGTGATGTAGCCTCGATTAGAAGGCATTGTATAGATGGCTTCATTGAGAGCCACCCATTTTTTTTTGTACAAACACTCATGTATATATATAGATTCATCATTTCCTTTGTCATATGATTTTTCTCCTGTTTTTAATTTTGATATACATGGATAGATGTAGCGTAATTGTGATGGATGTAGACATAGATTGATAGATGATAAATAGATGTGATTGGATGAACATAGACATAGAGGATAGATAGATGTGATGTAATTTGATGTGATTGATATGTGGATATAATTTTGATGAAAAATAGATATAGATAGATGTAGTGTAACTTGGATGTACATATTTTTAGATATTTTGATGGATAGATGGATAGATGTGATTGATGTATGGATTTAATTTTGATGAAAAATAGATATAGATAGATGTAGTGTAACTTGGATGTACAAGTTTTTAGATGTTTTGATGGATAGATGGATAGATGTGATTGATGTATTCGGTATGTTTGAGATGTTAATTTAATTTTGATGAAAATAGATAGCCAGATCCACATGTGTTGACAATACATGCTTTGATAGATAAAATGAAATTATATAGATGATAAATTTTGATTAAATTAACTGGATGAATAACAAAGAATAATGGGGAATACTCTTTGCGAGAGCCAAGGATGTAATGAAAATGACCTTGACTAGAAATAAAGGAAATATACCCAGATAAGAAAGAAAATGATAAGCTGGACTCCCAACCGACCATAGATAGAATCTGGATAGGAAATCAAAAGATCATGCATGCAAGGCCCTATATGAGGTTAAAATAAACTTGACACTAACTAGCCGCAAACCAGATTTAGGAGGGAAACAGAAGGAGCAGTAAGTAAGTATCTCGTCGAAATTTACAAGGGCAGAATACATGTTTATACTGCGAAAATAGGATTCTCCATATGATCGACAAAAAGGTCTTATATCTCACTTCATGATTTACGGCGAGAAAAGCAAACTGATCAATGTGGGAAGTTTGCTAGATATGGAAAAGACTGATCAATACGGGAAGTCTTTCAGTGATGCTAAAAAGTGTATAAATTGACTGAAAAGTTGATCAATGCAAGAAGCCTTGAGTATTCCTTTGAGAAACAGCCATCCTTCAAGGGAGCGGTCTGTATTTTGAATTTTAATGATAGCCATCCTTCGAGGGTATGGTATATATCTTCTGATTCATTTGATAATGTATGAATAGCTATCCTTCAAGGGATCAGTCTATCTTTTTTGGATAGCATCTTTTTTTTTTTTTTTTTTTGAAAAGACTTTTGGAAGAAGCTGAGTTTAGACCTAAATAGATCAGGTAGAGGGGAAGAAAACGTATAAAGAACATACACTCATGCCCGAGTAGATCCGATTAAGATAAGCACTTGGGATAAATGAAACAGTTGATTAAGTTGTTCCTACCATGAGGAGAAACATATCCGAGAAGAAAAATGCTATGAGTAGAGCCATGATACTCATATTTAAGGTAAACAAGACAATAGGTGGAGAACCACATAATTTCAAATCACCATGAAAGTATATGACTGGTTGTTAGACGGATGAAAGATCTGTCTTGCGACTAGATTTGTGTAAGATAGATTTTAACAGTAGAAGGGCCTTAGATGCAAGGCATTAAGAGGTTCCACTTCGGGTATACCATCCATGGAAGATAGACGATAAGCCCAGACCCATATTTATGGGTGATAACGTACGGACCCATCCAGTTGGGAGCAAACTTACCACGCTGACTCCTTTCGAGTGTAGTGACATTTTGATTTTCTTTAAGAACAAGATCACCAATTTTGAAGTCACGATGCTGCAAGTGCTTGTTATAAGCACGTTTGACACACTCAAGATAGACTTGATGATGTTCAAGAGTGTTGAGACACCGCTCATCTAATAATTCAAGTTGTGCTAGATGATTTTGACGATAGTCCTCATCAGAGACAAATTCTCTAAGAGAAACATGGAGAGATGGGATTTGGACTTCCAAAGGAAGAACAGCCTCAGACCCATAGATGAGAGAGAAGGGAGTAGCACCAGTAGGAGTATGAATGCTAGTCCGATAAGCCCAGAGAGCAAAAGGGATATGTAAATGCCAATCCCTACCAGCTCGACTAGTTACCTTTGCGAGGATATTACGTAAAGTTTTATTGGAAGCTTCGGCCTGGCCATTAGCTTGAGGATAGTATGGAGAAGAAAAGATGAGTTTGATATTGAAAGCATCGCAAAGGTTCTGCAAATCAACGTTTTTGAAAGACTTACCATTATCTGTGATGAGTTTGTGTGGAACACCAAAGCGACAAATGATGTGTTGATAGACAAAATCAACTATGGGTTTAGCTTTTGTTGAAGAAAGAGGGATAGCTTCCACCCACTTAGTAAAGTACTCAGTGGCAGTAATGATAGAATGATGACGTTGTGAAGAACGGGGATTGATGAGACCAATAAGATCAAGACCCCATTGCGAAAAAGGCCACAAATCCGCTGTAGGTTGTAAAGCTTGACTAGGGATGTGTGTGAGATTGGAATGTTGTTGACACTTGACACATTTCTTAGTGTATTCACAACAATCTCGATTAAGAGAAGGCCAATAATATCCCAAACGTAAGATGCATTTAGCTACGGCCGAGCCACTAAAATGTCCACCACAGATACCGTCATGGACCTCCTGGATAGCTTTAGATGATTCAAGGGATTTGAGGCACCGAAGCAAAATGCCATCAAAGCCGCGTTTGTAGAGGATCCCACCTAAAATAGTATAGCGATTAGCGCATAGGATAAAAGATCTTCTACCATTGGGAGTCAGATCCGGAGGAAGTACCGAATGAGATAGATAATCAACGATCTGTTGATACCACTCATCCTGAGTATGGGTTGTGATAGCATGGATTGAAGTTAGTTGCCTAAGATGAGATGGTTGATCTAATCGTTGCACAGCCACATAAAGTCGTGAGTCTTCGGTAAAAGGTGGGATAAGTGAGGCTAACGAAGCCATTGTATCTGAATCGATTCGCAGTGCGAGGAATAGCTTGGATGGTGAATTTATCGAAAGATTGGAGTTGAACGAGAATGATGTCACGATATTTTTGAAGGATATCATTCCTGCATTGATAGACACCCATGACTTGATTAACGATGAGTTCAGAATCACCAAAGATGTTAATATGATGAGCGCCGAGATTAATGGCATTTTGAAGACCCAAGACAAGAGCTTCATATTCAGCCATATTATTGGTGCACTCAAAGTTTATTTTGTGTGCAATCGGGATAGGTGTACCCCAAGGAGGAATCATCACGAAACCCACACCTCCCCCCTTTGGCATTTGGATCCATCAAAGAAGAGTTTTACTTTAAATGGAGACAAACCAAAATCAATTTGTTGGATATATTCATCGGGGAATTGAGCAAGGGGGACTTGAGTGTCCGGGAGAGGAGCATTAGCTAGTTGATCTGCAATGACCTGACCTTTGATAGACTTTTACGGGATAAACTCGAGATCAAACTCAGTCATCAGCATAAGTCAATGAGTGATACGATCATTGTGATAAGGCTTCGCATGAATTGTCTTGAGTGGATTGACACTTGTGACAATGTAAGTTTTGTGATTAAGGAGGTAATGAAAAAGTTTAGAAGTTGTGAAGAAGAGAGCACAACACAACTTTTCAGCTTCGGAATAACGTGTTTCATACTCATGGAGGGTGCGACTGATGTAATAGACAGCTTGTTCTTTACCGCAAGCGTCCCGATGCGAGATCATGGCTCCCAGAGCATGGTCAGTCACAGAGATATAAAGATAGAAAGGCTCCCCCTCGCGTGGAGGTGTAAGCACAGGTGGAGAAAGAAGATAAGCTTTGAGATCATCAAAGGCCTTTTGGCAATGTTCATCCCATTCAAAATGAACATTCTTACGGAGGAGATGATGAAAAGGTTGACAATGGTCCGACAATTGTGAGATAAAACGCAGCACTGATTGAAGACATCCTTGGAGACTGCGGAGTTGCTTTAAGTTAGAAGGGGGAGGCATCTCAAGGATAGCTTTTATTTTTGCGGGGTCTACTTCAATACCCCTAATGGAAATGATAAAACCTAAAAGTTTACCAGTGAGAATGCCAAACACGCACTTAGATGGATTTAGACGAAGACAAAAGTGAATAAGCCTCTCAAAGAGAGGTGCAAGAATGAAAAGATGATCCTGACAACGTTTGGATTTTCCGAGGAGATCGTCGACGTAATCTTCCTGATTTTGTGTAAGAGATCATGGAAGATGTAGGTCATTGCTCGGCGATAGGTTGCTCGGCATTCTTAAGACGGAAAGGCATGACACGATAACAAAAGGTCCCCAAGGAGTTATGAAAGAAGTCTTATGTTGGTCTTATGGTGTGATGAGAATTTGATTATATCCAGAGAAACCATCCATAAGAGAAAGCATCTCATGACCCTCAATTAAATCCACAAGTTGGTCGATATTAGGTAGAGGAAAATCATCTTTTGGACAAGCAAGATTAAGATCCCGGAAGTTGGTACAAATTCAAATTTTCCCAAAGTAGCTTTAATTCGGGTATACTACGTGAAACCCATTGTGGATAATTGATGGGTTGGATGAAGTTAGCCAAGAGCAATGCTGCAATTCTTCTTTAACAAGAAGGGCTACTCTAGGCTGCATTTTACGTAATTTTTGTTTAATTGGTTTGATGTTGGGAAGAGTAACGATATTGTGGACCACAATATCGGGATCGAGTCCTGGCATATCCTCATATGCCCAAGCAAAAAGCTTGACGATGGTTGGAAAGAAAAGTGGTAAAGTCTCCTAATTCTGTGGATTAAGGGATTGGTGACCTTAATGATGCGAGGGTCTTTAGAAGTCCCTATATTAAGGTTGTGATGGCTTTGTTGAGAAGTGTAGACATGTCAGAAGGAATAGTTTTAGGATGATAGGAATCCTCCACCCCCAGATAGGTGAGGACAGAATCATCATCCGCACAGTGGATAGTGTTGATAGTAGGAGAGTCGTCTCCAACTATTTCAGGGAAAATTAGTAGTATGGAAGTGGACTTGTCATTAGTCTTATAGGCTAGTGGCCCTAAGGAAATGGTATTGATCAAAAAAAAAGTTAGACGGGATGGAAATGGCGTCGTCCACATCGAGTGATGCTTCTAACTTAGCGGGAGAAGATGGTTCCTCAATAGGAAGAGGCTCATCGAGAACAGTGACAGTGGCTTTTGAAAGAGGTTTAAATCCTAAACCAAATTTTTGATGTGGCTTGAGAGTTGGAATGGATGCGAGGTCATGCACACCTTGTTCATATTTACCTAAGCCAAAGCCCTTCCACGCGCATCGATATAAATAAGTTTTTGTAAATGTGGGATTCTGTAGACAATCGAACCCTATTAGATAAGGTTTGGCCCTAGGAGGAGAATCGGGCAATAGTGAGGCGTATCAAGACCACCGTAAATGAAATTAGTCTATTGGTTGGGCAGACAATGGTGATGATGCGACAAGACTCTGGCTGATATTCGGGTTGTTTGTCTGGTCTACCATACTCACTAGGTTTAAGATGGTTGTCAAAAGAAAGGAGAGGAAGCTCTCCTAGTGAGAAACGCTGCAATGTTTCTTCTAAATTTTGTACATCCGGTAGTTTGGTTGCAGGTATGGAAGAAGATGAGGCCAAAATCGGGAGAGAACAGGCATTTTCCTTTAGAGGGGCAGACCTGTGGTCATGTCGCATTGCGTGGAAGGCAAAGGATCTCCTGGATGAGTATATATTTTGCCCTCATATTGATATTTTAAGCATCGATGGAGGGTAGATGGGACACAATGCATTACACAAATCTAGGAGCGTCCGAGGATCATATTATAATGGAATTTCCCTTCAACAATGTAGAAGAGTTCGTGAAGCAGCTTCTTACCTACTCGAATGGGTAAGAAAACAGTTCCTAAAGTAACTGCTAGCTGATCATTAAATGATCGAAGAGCAAAAGGCGGGGGTGACACTATGTTTTTTGGTAACTTAAGTTTCTCGAATGTGTGTGAGGAGATGATGTTGAGTGCAGCACCACTGTCGATCATAATGCGTTTTAATGTAGTGTTGTCGATTTCGACTATGATAAAGAGGGGAGCCTCCAAATCCTCAGAAGAAAGAGAAGGAATTTCTGAATCTTAAAAAGAAATGGTGGTTGATGGTCTATTCAATCCAACAACCATCTCGAAAGGCCGAGGCTCATCGAATTCACTGCGATGCGACGCAGATTATCAATCGAGCTTTGTGCAATGTGCGGAGAGGATTGAATGAGGTCAAAAAGGGACATTTTGACTGGAGCCTGGGTGAGTTGTTTCATAACACTCTCCTCAACTGACACGGGAATTTGAGCCCGAGGTGCAGCACGAATAGAGACCCGAGGTCTCGGGGCTAATGAGGAAGGAGGAACTCCTTCGGGGGCTATAGAAATGACAACCCGTGGTCGAGATGCTATAGATGAGGATGGATTATCATACTGTTGGGTTCTAGTGGTGATATGAATTGTGTCGATTTGAGAAGGTGGAAGATCATTTGGCATGGAATCACTAAAAGTAGGCACGAGTAGATCGTTGGGGTTCAGATGGAGCTAAGATGACAGGATGTTCTTGTTTCTCCTCCTCCAGCAAAAGATCACTTTCTTCCAAAAGGTTGTTGACGACAGATTGAAGAGCTTTACATCCCTCGGTATCATGACCCGGGGTACGGTGGTAAGCACAAATCAAATCAGAGTTAAACCAGGCCGGTTTAACTCCTTTAGGGTTATAGGGTTTAATCGGAGGAAGAGATATGGATGAAGATTGGATAAGTTGGAAAAGGATTTTAGTATAGAACCCGGTAGATGAGGATGAGGACAGAGATGATGAAGGAAACTCTTTTACTTTAACAGACTGCCGAGGTAAAATAACCTACATGTTTGGTTTGACAGTCTTTTTAGGGATCATCTTATTTTTTTGGACATCTGGAGGAGCAGCCTTGGGCACTTGAGATGGAAGTAAGTGAGACATGATTGATTTTGGTGGAGGAGGAGCCCCTAAAATAGATTTTGAAGATGATGGAGATGTGACAAGTGTTGTGGTCTTCAGAGATAAGGGAGGCTATTTGGTCGAAACTAATGATGATTTAGATGATGTCGATTTAGATGAGGGAGAAGCTTCCAAAGTAGGTATAATTGGAGGGACAGAGGGTGCCCTGGTTTTTGGTAATGAAGATGATGATTCTGATGAAAGAGGTGACGTCTCTTTAGTAGGTAAGTCCACTTTTCGAGGTGCTGGTGAAGAATGTGTTGTAGAAGAAGATGATGGTTTTGATAAGTGTGTAGAAGAAGACGCCTTCTCAGTGGACAAATCCAATCTTTTATGAGGCGCAGAGAGAGATTTTTGTGGGAAAGCACCAAGAGTCTTGATGGTTCGAAATATGGGCTTTCCTTTTTCAGGGATGGTGACAACTTCAACCGCATAAGGTGATTGTAACCTTTTCGGGGGAAGCAAATGGGGAGGTACTGATGATGCAATGTTAGATTTCGGTTGTCTCGGTCTAAGTTCAGGAACCGAGCGTATAGGTGTTGGTGCTACTTCTTTAGATTTCCCTTAATAGGCAAAGTAGCATTTGTGATGGAAGAAGTGAGTGATGAAGAAGCAGTTCCTTGCGAGGGAACTACTTCTGGTACAGTAATTGTGGGTGAAACTACTGTAGGAAAGGAAACAGGAAGAGTCAAAATCGAAGACGCTTCCATCAAAGTTGGCACAACTATAGGTACATTCACCAATGGCATAGTCGCAGCCAAAATGGGAGAAACAGAAGTAGATGTATCCGTGGTGGAAACTCGAAGGGATGTAATTGCCTCGAGCATTGAAAGAATGTCTGACGATGAGACAGATGAGGATGACACTGTCTCGGGTATGGACGGAAGATCAGACAAAGAAGCAGAGGGAGGTGAATCCGTATCTGACAATGTTGGAATATTCAAAGATGGACTATCTGAAGATGGTGGAATCCCAACGATTAACAAAGTGGAAGGAGGTTCTGATTCGGTCGATGTGTTCGCAGATGGCTTAGTTTTAGAAGAAGATTCTTCAGTAGAGATGAAGCTGATAGTATGAGTGTTTGGTTTTGAGACTCGAAGCATCATGGTTCGGAGAATGATTATGAAAAGGTTGTTTAAAGACATCCAGCGCTTGATTTGGGAGCATTTGGGTTATCGAGAATGAGCTCGCCTTTATCAATGAATTTACGAACAAGATTTTGAAGGTTTGACATCGCTCAATGTCATGACCTTTGGTTCTATGATAATGACAAGTCATTTTCCCTATACTAGAATGGACGTTCTTGGCTTTCATCAATATTCTTAATGGGAGGAAGTTCCATCATGTGGACTTCAACATTTTTTTAGGATAGAAGCATATGATTCCCCAACGAAGTGTAAGATCGAGATGACGAGGACCCTTTTCGAGAAGATGAGGAGTCTCTTCGTGGTGTTTGATTAGAAGTGGTATCGGCTTGTGATGTTTTTAATACGATAGTGTTGGTGGATCCTTGATTCTTGTCTTTAGAAGTGGAAGGATTTGATTTGGTAAAAACGAGAAAAATCTGGTTTAGATTTGGAGTGAAGTTTTAACTTCCCTTGTTCAATGGCACAGATTCAAGTTTGTGTGCCATCGTAAAGGCTTCTTCAAATGTATGGAAATTCGGATCCTTAAAGTGGAAGAAATATGATTAACACAAGATCGAGTAAACAACTCGATCTGTTGGGATTGAGGAAGGAGAAAGACAATTGGTTTATTATCCCTCTCCAATGAGTGACAAAGTCTCTGCAATAGACTCATCATCGAATTGACGAATGTTATAAAGATCGTAATCGATATCTTATGAGTGATATTTATTGAAAAGTTTTCAACAAACATCTGGGCCAATTGAGAGAAAGAAAACAAGGAATGTTGAGGAATGTTATTGTACCAGTCTAAAGCAGGACCTGCTAGAGACATAGGAAAAGTATGGAGCATAAGCTCCTGATCCTGGACTATGAGGTAGCAAGCATGTTTGAATGCTCGCAAATGTTGTTGAGGGTCCTCTTGACTATGAAATTTTGAAAATTTAGGAAGTTCCCATTGGGGAGGATAAGGCTTAAAAGCCACTGAGGGGTGAATGGGTTCATTACACACTTCTTCAAAGGAGTATGAAGGACGAGCCCCTTTGGTGGAGGCTTCCAAGTCTGCGATTTTCTTGAAAATAATTTGAACCACGTCAGATTGAGGAGGAGGCACACTGGTATGTCCTACATAAGAAGAAAATGGTGGATGTTGTTGAGGTGTCAATGGGGGATTCATCTGTTGATTGATAGGATGATAAGAGGAGTAACCAGGCATTCTGGGTGATGCCTGGTGGGGTATTTGCTGTGAAGGAGCCTGTGTATAGGCAGGCTGTGGGATAATAAGTGGTTGAGAGAATGAAGGTTGGATGACAGACGGAGCCTGTGATTGGTGGACTCTATGCTTGTTGACCTGAATCTAAGCATTGAGGAACATGGGTGCCAATTTGATTGGACATATTGGGAACAAGACACGAAAGAGGGTTTCTACTACCGGATTAGTTATTAAGGGCACCGATGCTAGAGGATGGGCGAAGGTCACTGTTGCTGGAACATTGGAAGAAAGACCCACTGAAGGACGAGAAGCAGGAACCACCTGACTAGTCGGAGGGGGTTGACTCATAAAGGGGTACTGACCTTGGGACACGATGGAGGGCATAGATGAATTAACAGCAATATGCGGGTGCACAGACGCACTCATTATAGCCAGAGCAGAGGACCTCTCAGAAGTAGGTTGTGGAATATTCGAGGTAACTGCGGTGTTAGGAATAGGTAAGACTATTTGAGAACTAGTCGATATGGTCGGTGGAAGGGAAAAAGGAGGCACAGGGGCACCGCCCTTCTCCGTGGCTCGAGGCGAGAGAGATGATACTAACTGTTCTACAAAGGCCTGGGATGGTTCACGAGAATAATCGTACACTTGCTGGATTGGTGGTCCCTGATCAGATATTTGAATAGACTTGTGTACTAGGTAGTCCATGAGGGCTACCGGATTGCGATCGAGGAGCGCCTGAAATTCAGGATCCCCGCGAGGAACATACTCTGAGTCAGAAGCAGATGATATTTCTGAAGGACTAGGGGAAGCTGGATGTGATGGGGTTGTTTTGGCCTGATAAAAAGGATTATATGACCAAGATGGGGAACCCATTAACAGTGGTCCCGAGGAAGACCTGGGGGGTGCCGAAACCTCCACACTAGTGGTGATCTCGGAGGAAGAAGGGGCTAATTGAGCCATTCTTCTAGATTGTAACCGAGTGATGACCATCATAAACAAGTAGAAAATAAGATTGACCTAACTAATGCACAGACAATTCAAGCAGCGTAGGTGATTATCTCTTTTAAGTTTTTATGCTTTTAAGAAAGAAAATATTAGGGAAGGCCTTTTAGAACAGGAACTACTCAGATAGCCAAACTAAGGATGGTTTGGGGGATGTTTTGGTGAGGAGTCCCGAAGGCACTTCAGTAAAAGACTAGTACGTGGCTTGATATAGGGGCCTACCCCCGCACTTCACACACCACTGCGATAAGGGAGTCGGGTGCTTTGCCAATATATACCAGAACTTCCGTGAATTTATAGCGTGGCCCGAGTACCGCGTAGGCTCTTCCTCTTGGATGTCACTTCCAAGTAGGTGAGGCCAGGGAAAGAATTTTTGTTTAAATGCTTTACACCTAATGATTTTGGCTTTGTGTGCAAGGGTGAAAAATAAAAATCAAATAGTGTCACTACCGATTTTGATCAATTTTCCAGCCTAATTAAAACTAGATGAAAAACATACAACAGAGATGACAAAGAAAGAGTTCCTTTTAAGCACTTAAAAATGAAGTGTTTGATTTCGATGAAGACAAGTCAAACAGATTCTTTCCCAAATGTGATTAAATTCTTTTTAAGCACCAAAAATTGAAATGTTCGAATGTGATGGACAACAAACAAAGAACCTTTTTTTTTTTTTTTTTAGTTCCTAAAAAGGAGAAAACACCGTAAAAGAGAAATACCTGTAGACTTAGCTCTCCAAGGTGTGTGGACTTCAAAAGTGCGTTGTTGAGCTCTCCCCTCGAACAATCCATTGAACAAGAAAAGTGCTCTGCAAGAAGAGGTTAAGCAAACACCAAACAAAATCCAGAAAGATATATCTAGATAATGGTGAAACGGAAATTTCTATTTCAAGGAACTAGAAAAATTTCAAGGAAATAACAATTTCACATAAAGAGCAAGATTAAAACGATGATAGCAAATGCTCAAGCAGAACTGATAGAAATCAGTGAAGAAAAAGAACAAAGCTCAAAACTAAAAAGAGATGAACTTACCAATAAGGGACTTTGGTTGGGTCCCACCGGGCATGCCAGAATGTAGATCAAGAATTTTACGCTTGTTACCTATCCAAGTTAATGCACCAAACTAAACACAAAAACCCTGAAAAACTCCAATGAAATTGATACCTGATAGACAAGATCCGAAGATGTAGACGGATAAGGAAGCCGATGTAGATAAGACGGGCACACACGAGCAATTCTGCACAATAGATCCAAGTAACTGCGAGACACCGATGCTTGATCAGAAAAAGACCACGTTAAAAGATATTTAGGTGGACTGCCCGAGAAGCGGGTCCGGGAAGCGATAAGCTCCCTCGGCGGATGTCAGTCCACGTTTTCAATTAAGTAAAGAAGCATACATGATAAAATATGTACGTACAAGACTAGATTTTCTGATCAAAGTAATAAACAGAATCTAAACAACAGGCAGAAAGCAACCGAAGACAGGGAACTGTGAAAACAAAGCTGGATTTGTGTTACCTGTGTCCTTTTACCTATCTGCAGGATGATCGGCGTCGATTATGTAGAATCGGCGTCGACTAGTTAAAATCGGCGTCGATTATGTAGATCGGCGTCACTTTTTAAAATCGGCGTCGACTGGTTAAAATCATCGTCGATTATTTAGATCGGCGTCGATCGGAGACAAAGTGCGACAGGATTTGGAAATCGGAAAATGAAGGCAAGATCGTCAATGTCTGCATTGGATCGTAGAAGTAGGAGAGATCTTTGGAAAGAATGCACCGATCTTTGGGTGTAGGAACAGAGTCAGTAGAAAATCAATGGAGACATGTGATGTTGATGTGATAAGAGCAGAGTAACGGTGCTCCTCTCAGGGATTGATTTGGACAAGATCCATTCTCATTTGATAGATAATGTTGACACTAGATGCGCAAAGATCTCTCATTCTCTCTCTTTCACAGTCTGTGTTTCTTTCACGATCTATCTCTGTCTCGTCCTTCGTATTCGTGTGTGTGCTTTTTTCTTCCCAGGCGAGTTACGGTCTCTATTTATGATCGGGCGCTACTCCTAAAAATCGGCGTCGACCATACCGGTCGCCGGCAGCGATCGCAGAGCATGAACTCGAGATGGCCAAAATGAACGATTTCTAGAAAGATAAGAGTTATCCCTCCACCTCAAATATGGGAAATATCCCCATTTGCTTGATTGTGAGGAGGAGAAATAGGAGGGACACATGGATAGGATAGATATGGGGTAAATAAGTGGTTAGGATACATGTGAAAAGGTATAATTAAATAGTTAATATTTAATTACTCATGGGTAAGTGTTTAAATCACAAATCGAATAATATCCCAAGGGGATAGTGGTGACATAAACGTGCCCCAGGTTACCAGAGAGAGCAAACGCGCACAAGGGACACCAGATTGGATAATCAATTTTAGGTGTCTACAGGAAGACTGATTTTTTTTGGTATTCTACCTCGCTGATGAAAACATCATTTTCCCACTTGTTAAAATCAAGGAATAACTCAAAATTTGGAGTGTGGAACCCGGGAATAAAACCCGAATTTTAAGACCCATTTTGTCAAAATTTTACATTCGTGGTGCACTTATTAAAAATAGCATGTCTCCTTACATATGAGTCTCATTACTTCAAGTAAGCCACAATTTGAAGATTCCATAAATAAGGCGGTGAATACAGAGGGAGCATCATAGGTAATTTCATCAAAAGTTCATCTCAAATCGCAATTCACACTTACTAAAAATAGTAAGTTCAACTCAAAAAAGTAGTTTCGGCACAATGGTTAAATACAAGGATAATCATTCATGGGGACATCATTGTTCGGGAGCATCCTATTCATTTTTCACATGGTATTTGAGATCCATCTAATTTCATTCAACTTGGTGAGCGTTTGTGGGCTAATTTGGAGGAGTTTCACAATGTGTAAAGAGTTCAAAGATTTAGAGTTTCACTACATTTGGAGATTTCCATCAACAAGGATCAGCAGGATTCATTGGGTGACATGTCCTCTTCTTCTTATCTTTATTTCTCTCTCCTCTTCCTCCCAAATTTATCTCCCCTTTAAATTTTCTAATTCTTTGTTGGGGTTTTCACTTTTTGATATGCCTTTAATTCACATAAAATTGACCTTAGAAACATAATGTAAATTAATTTACCTTGATTTTATAAAAGGGACTTAAATATTTGATAGAAATAGAAATAGTCTAAAGTTAGAAATAAGGCATATGGAGGGTCATCAGGAAGATCATAAGTCACCTATCATTCTATAAATTGTAATGTCATTCCCATTTCAAAGGGTTAGTGATTGATCTTGTAAACTCAAGAGTGCATTATACCTAGAGAAAGAAAAGGAGATAGCCATTTTCTTCTACTTTCCTCCACTCTCAAATTTCTTCTATTCCCACACTATGTACAACTTATGTTTAAGCATCAATACAAGAAGAAGGATTTTTTAGCCTTTTTGATGAGGAGATTTTAGAAACTATGAGTTCATAATCTTATCTCGTCTTGTTGCCATTTGCAGGGTTGTTTCTTCTCATAAATGCATGTGTTGAAGTTTATAACTAGTGTGTGTAGAAATATGATTTCCTACATATAACATTAGTTCCCCTATCTCATTTCTCACTCCCCTTTCCCACTTTTCAAACAAAGTCTTCCCTAGCAAGATATTTCTAGCTTTACCGCAAGGTCAGTGGAGTGCCCCTATTGGATCCCCAATTGAAAGGACAACATAAAAATCCACATTTTCTTGCACATGCACATACTGTGATTGACCGGCTAAGTAGAGGGACTTAGATTCCTAGAGCGTTGGCAAGAAATCCACCAATTTGTCCACCTGACAAATTTTCTCACCAAAATTTTTGGTGCCCACTATGGGGAAGATTTAGTAGCATCTGCACCCTAAATACGTTTTCAAGGTCTAAAAATTCAAAAAAAAATCAAAGATTGAAAAAACAAAAAAAAGTTCACGAAAAGCCATTGTTAAAAGATACACTCTCAATTCTTGCAAGAGACCTTTCATATTCCATAGTGTCTTTTCATATTCCCACTTCAAGAATTTCCAAAAGCTAGCTGAAGGAAGATACACCAAGTTAAGTAGGTCGACAGGTGTTGCTAATTTCAACTTTGAGGCTTTGCAAAATCAGCAAGAATAAATTAGAGATAATCCATACTTCTTCTCTCAAGCCTCCTCTCCATCTAGCACTTGAGCAAGTACACCTAGCAATACTATTAAAACTTATGTTTATACTTTACCTTCAAATCCTCTCATTTTCAACTACTCTTCAACATCAAGTTCACAAAAGAAGAAGAATTTTTAGAAGCAAGGGATGAAGCTGAAGTAGAAACAAAAATGGAATACAAAGAAGAAATACCTCAACCCATTGTTTCATGGGGAAGGAATACGGGCCCATTTTCTCTTGAACCACCTCTCCATGATCTACCAACAAGTTCCTACAAGAACTTTCCAAAGTTCAAAGGTGAAAAAACACAACATCCGAAAGAACACATCACTTCCTTCATGACATCATGTGGAATTCTTGGTGTCCAACATGAAGACGTTGCGGTGAGACTATTCATGGAGTCCCTCCAAGAAAAAGTATGAAAATGGATTTACCTCCATCCTATCTAGTCCATAATGGGTTAGAGTGACATCAAGGATGCCTTCAAATAGAGGATTAAATAAACCGAAGACTATCGGGACCTTCTAGTCTAGTTGGCTCAAAAAAATAAATGAGGAAACAAAACCATCGGAGACTTCATCACTCATTTAAAATAGTTTCTTCGTAGGATACAGAAGAGGATTCACCATCTCAAAACAATGTCAAGAAATTATTCATCAATGCTCAATCACTAGAGGTAGGATTTTTTCTACAAAGATTTCAACCAAGGTATATTACAGAAACACAAAGATTGGTCATTGAACTTGATGATGATCTCATCCTCTTTGGAAAGATCAAGAATCCATCAAAAGGCAAGACCCAACATCCTAGAGATGAGAGAACCAATCCATCACTGAAAAATTTGGTGAATGAGATAGCATATTTGAAAAGGGAATTATTTGAATGAGTTTCTTCCCAAAGAAGCAATGAAAATCATATTGTAGGAGCACCTTGAAGGATTTCCTTGGAGGCCCCACATGTCAATGCAAGTTGTAGGAGTAAGGAAAATGAAGAGGAGTTTGAACAATAAAGTGAAGGTGGTGGTTTCCTAGAAAGTGATGAGTTTGAGAACAATACACAAATCAGATTCTGTGAGTATTTTGGAGGTTATGAAGAAGACGAAGAAGATGCACCCAGTTTCTCATGCGCAGTATTCACTCATTCTCAGTCCAAGAAAGGAGCACCCCCCTCCACTACTATAAAGAAAAATAAGGTTGATGATCCTCCTATGGTGACTCCGCAAAACAAAATAATTAGTCGAGGATCACCACTTCCTCCTTCCATGAAGTTTACATTGTTGGAGCTTGATCCTATAGCAAGTAAGAAGGCTCCCACTATTCCAAGTAATTCTTTCGATACCTCTTCCAATTCTAAACCCAAATCTACTCCTACAAAATCTAATTCCTTGAAAGCTCCTAGTGTGCCATTCAAAATATCTTCCATTCCTCAAACATCAAATCCTACTCCTAAGCCTATCTAGACTCCAAAATTAGTCCCTTCACCCCCTTATTTACATTTTTTCCCTTTATCTTCATAGAATATGCAAAAAAGGCCAAAGTGTAGATTACTAAAACTGAATATTTGTGGACTCATCATGAATAATTTGAGAGATTTGTCCAATATATTAGGAGTGGTAGTATAACACCCAATGCTGTAACATCTAGTCCTAAAGGCATGCTACCAAAATCACCTACACATCCCTCATAGAACATGATTTATCTAAGTGCATCAAAGTTTGATAAATTTGAACCTTTCTACGTCTCCCTTCTTGTTGGAGAATTTGTACTGAACAATTACATAATAGATTTTGGTTCCTTAGACAACATGATGGCTTTAAAGGTTGCCAAGGCTCTAAAACTTACCATGACTCCACCTAGTGGCTCTTGTTACTCTTTGGAATCAAAAGGGTCTCACTTTTAGGGAAGGTCAAAGATGCATAGGTGGCTCTCTCCAGATTTCAAGACAAGAAAGTTTCAGTGATAATTTTGGTAGTAGACGTTCTAGCCTCGTTCAAAATGTTTCGAGTAGAAATTTATACCGAGACTTAGGAGGGAAAATTCAGATGAATTGTTCTTATGTAACCATACCATTTAAGGAGACATGGATAAATTTCTTCCCTAAAATAAGATGAGGTACACGGTATGAAATACCAAAACCCCCGGAAGTTAACTTGTTGTATCAAGATAGTAGGTAGATGAGTCACTTCGTGGAAATTGAGGAGGAAGACAATATTCCCATCTTGATAGGTCCATAATGTCCTTCCTAGAGATACTTTTACTTTGAAGAATCATTTAGGAGATTTGAGTTAGAAGAGGGAAGCTCTGAATTGTTGGATGAAGCAAACCATGAAGAAGATGAAATGGTTCTTGACAATTTCCAAATAGAAAAATCATCTTATGTGTTTATCCATGATGAAGAAATTTTCTCTTTCCCATTCGAAGATGAGGACTCCCTTGATCATATCACCCAGGAAGAGACCAAGCCATTCTATAATGAACCCTCGAATGGTGGGGAAGAACCATTTGTAAAAGAAGCTGCTAAGAGACATGGAAAAAATAGAAGACCCTGAAACTAGTCTTAAAATTTTAATGCAAGCCATGAATATGAAAGAAAAACATAAAAGTGACTTGAAAACCTCAACCAATGTGAGGATAGGAAATGTTGAAATAAATCTAGATGAGAAATATGATCTCCCTCTTGAGCCAATGGTTGGTGGATACAATGATGAAATTGAGGTATTTTCTTTCCCATTTGAAGAGGAAGAATCTTTCCATGATGAACAAACTAAAGCAAGAAGTTTCGAGGCCTTTGAAGATGAATCTCTTTTTGATGAAGGATTGGTAGAGCACATTAATTCCCAAGATGATGAGGTAACTCCTCTAGATAGTTTCCTCAAGTTACATTCTTCAAAGGTATATAAAGATGAGTTGTATGAAATGAAGAAGCGTAACTTTTTGTAATACATATTGGATGTAGTAGAAGTTGCGAAATACCCTAAGCTTATTCTTTATCTCTTCACTTGTGCCATGGATATACAAGACAAGTATGAGTTTTCCTCCAATCCTCCCATCAATACTCAAATGCCTCACAAAGTGGACTAGAGATAAAGGATGAATCAAATGTTTCTCATGGAGAATATGTCAATGATCATAGACCAGAGAAAGAAAGTAACTCTAGAATATCAAACGAATTGGAACAAAAATCAGCTGGGGCGTTATAGCACACTTGATGGAGAATCAACTATATGGATAAACATGGAAGGAAACTAACACTATGAAACTGATTTTAAAGAACATGAAGGCAGTGGAATTTCCAAGCAAGGACCTAGGCATCAAGAAGCTCACATGGACTCACTCCTACCAAGTACACAGAAAATTATGAAATCACCTAGCTTTCATAAGCAGCTGAGGAGGGGAGGCTACTTTCTGGAACCCGTCAATGGCTTCGTAGAACATCATCATTCGGTGTTTCCTCTTCAAGGGTAAATTTTGAGAAATGAAAAGTGCTTTAGTGAAAGTGGGTTGTCCCCTACCTTGTACCATAGGTGATTGTTAGGTGTTTTTCCCTTTATTTTGTGTGTGTTTCCCTTCCTGATGTGTGTTGTTTGTTTCCTTTCCATCCTTTTTTGTATGTTTGTGTTTCCTTCTTCTCTCTCTCTTGTTATAAGTTGTTAATGACTCTGCAAGGCCCAATGGATAAGGCACTACTCAAAAAATTATATCATCTAAAATTGAGATTCTAGATTCCCATGTCATGTCTTCACTATTCTCAATCCATGTCATGTCCCCAAGCTATAGCCAACTATTGTCATGTAAATGTACAACATGGAAATTGACAATTTTCGAGCACGACAACTATACCCGAGTGTCAAATTTTTTAATTTTTATCATTCCAAGATACCTCAGCTCTATCCACTAAGTTTAAGTGACCTCTCGAATAATGTTTTATCATCCCCTAGGTGATTTAGAAAATTCCATTCATTCCCCCTAGGTGATTTCAGGAATTCATTTGCAAACTATAGCCTTGAGATTGTGAAGGCCTATCACTGGGCTTCCCATGACTGGATCAACCCCTGGAGCAGAATGGAAGGGAAAAAATCAACATGGAGGTGAATTGAAGACATTAGAACATCATGGAAATGATTTTGGAAGGTTTAGAGAAATTTGAAAGACTTGCAGCAATCTGAGTGAAAACAGGGTTCACAAGCCTAGGCAGTTCACAGGCCCAAAACAATTGTTGGGCTTTAGAAGAAAATTTTGAGAGATCCAGATGGAGTTAGAAGTAAAATAGAAAATTTCAAGAAATATAATTTCAATCCCTACATGATGGTGAAATCATATTTTCCACAACACTTTGGTGCATCAGGTCTGCAGGTAGTTTTTCTCAGGCATAAGTGGAGTACCAAATCAAATATCCATTTTTAAGGGAAAACATGGAATAATAAAGACATGATAACCCCGTCATTTGATTAAAAATTCCATTTCCATTCAGGATCATAAAAAACATTTCTAAAAATACCCATCCCTCTAGGAGAGTGTTTTGGTCACCCATATGACCAGTTTCCGGCCCCTTGGTGCTTTAAAGATGATTTTGGAGTACTCATTCCCTATCATAGAATTTTCGCCACGTGTTGTCCTCATGACCACCATGGAATTTTATGTCCTTCACATCCCGATGTCGGGAAATCAAAACTAAAAAAATGCACCCAAATCCAAAACCAAAATTTGAATTTTTTTCTAATTTTTTATTATTTCTTGTTGTTTCTCCTTTACAGGAAGAAAAGCTGCAGAGAACACCGATCCACCACTCCACCATTTCTAAAGATTTAACTAGATCTATTACAGCACATTATCCTTCACTCCATGATGGAACACAAGTCTCATAAGAATAATTCATTGAGATAAGAATAAGAAATGAAGAACAGAGAAGAAGAATAGTGGAAATCCTCATTTCCATGAAATCAAAATTTGAAGAAATATTCCAAAGCTGGAGCACGGATTGACCAACTATTTGTTGCTGAGTTATTCTCTCTTGAAGGCCATTAAAAATTATATTCAAGCCTCCAATTTTTAGCAAGGAATGCTCGAAATGAAGAAATCCTCTTTCAAAGCTCTACAAAAGAGAAAGCTTGATTTCCCATCAAACCGATTGTCGGATTGAAGAGAAATTTCACGTAAAGCACCATAATGAAAACCTATCACAATGGAGTTGATTTACAGTTACAAATGGAGAAAAACCAGATCCGTAAATTTCAAGATCCATTAATGGCTTCCATGACATAGTAGTGGAAAAAATCAGCGAGCTACCTCTCCACTTCTCAAGGTTTGGTGGGCAAAATCGCCCAAAAATTGGAGGAAACGATCATCGAAAAATCTACTTTCATGTGAACTAGTTTTCATGCCATGAAATCCCTAATTTTTAGGGATAAGGAGGGATGTGTTTTTTATCATATTCTTCCCTCTTTGAAGAATTTTTCAAATTCTTGAAGATCCGATGGGCGAAATCATCCGAAAATTGGAGGGAATGATCATTGAAAAATTTAGTTTCACTTGCACAAGTTTTTGTGCCATGAAGCCCCTATTTTTTAGGGATATGGAGGACTAAGAGTTTTGTCATTATTATTCGCTTGCTGATGAAAAAATCATTTTCCCACTTGTTCGAGATCAAGGAATTACTCAAAATACAAAGCGTGGAACCCCAAAATAAAACCAGAATTTCAAGACCCGTTTTGTCACAATTTGATATTCATGGTGCACTTACAAAAAAATAGCATGTCTCATTGCATAGGGTCTATTACTTTGGGTAAGCCACCATTTTAAGATGCCATGAATAAGGCGGTGAACACGGAGGAGCATCGATTCAAGGTCATCAAAAAGGTCATCTCAACTTGTAATTCACACTTACTAAAAATAGTAAGTTACATTCAAAAAGTAGTTTTGGCACAATGGTTCATACAAGGATAATCATTCAGGGGGACATCATTTTTCAAGAGCATGCTAGTCATTTTTCATAGGCATTAAATATCCATATTAGTTCATTCAACTTAGTGATCATTCATGAGCTAATTTGGAGGAGTTTCACAATGTGCAAGGAGTTGAAGAGTCAGAGTTTCACTACATTTGGAGATTTCCATCAACGAGGATCAATAGGATTCATCGGGTGACATCTCCTCTTCTTCTTCTCTCTCTCTCTCTCTCTATCCTCTTCCCCCAAAATTTCTCTCCCTTTTAAATGTTGTAATTCTTTGTTAGGGTTTGCACTTTTTATATGCCTTTAAGTCACCTAAAAGTGACTCTAGAAATATAATGTAAATTAATTTACCTTGATTTTATAAAAGGGACTTAAATACTTGATAGGAATATGAATAGTCTAAAGTTAGAAATAAGGCATATGAAGGGTCATGAGTAATATGATAAGTCACCTCTCATTCTATAAATTGTAACTCCATTTCCATTTCAAAGGGTTGGCAATTGATCTTGTAAACTCAAGAGTGCATTGTACCTAGACAAAGCAAAGGAGATAGCTATTTTTTTCTACTTCCCTCCACTTTCAAATTTCTTCTATTCCCACACTATGTACAACTTATGTTTAAGCATCAATACAAGAAGCAGGATTTTTTAGCCTTTTTGATCGGGAGATTTTAGAAATTATGATTTTGTAATCTTATCTCGTCTTGTTGCCATTTTCATGGTTATTTCTTCTCATAAATGCATGTGTTGAAGTTTCTAACTACTGTGTGTAGAAATATGATTTCCTACCTATAACATTAGTTCCCCTATCTCATTTCTCACTCCTTATTCCCACTTTTCAAAAAATATCTTCCCTAGAAATATATTGCTAGCTTTGTCATAGGGTCCGTAGAGTGCCCCCTGTTGGATCCTCGATCAAAACGCCAACACAAAAATCTGAATTTTCATGCACATGCACATATGATAGTTACACTTTGGTTAAGTAGATGGACTTAGATTCCCAAAGCATTGCTAAGAAATCCACTAATTGTCCACCTGAAAAAATTCTCACCAAAATTTTTAGCATCCACCGTAGGCGGGTTTAGCAACATCTACACCAAAATATGACCAAAAGGTCCACTAATTCAAAAAAATAAAATATTGAAAAAAATATTTCACGAAAAATCTTTTAAGAAAGATACACTCTCAATTATTAAGAGACTTTTCATATTCCATAGTGTCTTTTCATATTCCCACTTCAATAATTTCCAAAATGCTGAAGGAAGATACACCATGTTGAGCAGGTCAAGAGGCATTGCTAATTCCAATTTTGAGGCTTTGAAAAATCAGCAAGAAAAAATTAGATATAATCCATACTTCTTCTCTCAAGCCTCCTCTCCATCTGGCACTTTGAAAAGTTCACTTGGAAATACTATCAAAACTCAGTGTTGATACTTCCCCTTCAAATACTCCCATTTTTCAACCACTATTGAACATCAAGTTCACGGAAGAAGAACAATTTGTAGAAACAAGGATGAAGCATAAGCATAAATGACAATGGAAGAAAAAGTATAAATACCTCAACCCATTGTTTCATGGGGAAGGAATATGGGCTTGCTTTCTCTTGAAACAACTCTACACGATCTACCAACAAATTCCTGCAAGAACATTCCAAAGTTCAAAGGTGATAAAACATAATATCTGAAATAACACACATCATTTCCTTCAAGATATCATGTGGAATTCTTGGTGTCCAACATGAAGATGATGCAGTGAGACTATTCTTCGAGTCCCTCTAAGGAAAAGAAACATAATGACTTTACCTCCTGCCTGTCTGGTCCATCACAGGTTGGAATGACATCAAGGATGCCTTTGAAGAGAGGTTTAAATCAAATGAAGACTATTAGGAACTTCAGGTGAATTTGGCTCAAATAAATAAAGGAGAAAATGAAACCATCAGAGACTTCATCGTTCATTTCGAATGGTTGCTTCACGAGGATACGAAGAGGATTCACTATCTCAAAAAAATTTCAAGAGATGCTTCATCAATTATCAATCACTAGAGGTATGATTTATCCTATGAATATTTCAAATAAGGGATATTGTAGAAGCACAAAGATTGGCCATTGAACTTGATGACAATCTCCTCCTCTCTGGAAAGATCAAGAATCCATCAAAAGATAAGACCCAACATCCTAGAGATGAGAGAACCAATCCATCCCTGAAAAATTTGGTGAATGAGATATCATATTTGAAAAGGGAATTATTTGAATGATTTTCTTCCCAAAGAAGAAATGAAAATCATATTTTAGGAGAATTCGAAGGCTTTCCTTGAAGGCCCCACTTGTCAATGTAAGTTGTAGGAGTAATAAAAATTAAGAGGATTTTTAACAAGAAATTTAAGGTTGTGGTTTCTAAAAAGTGTTGAGTTTGAGAATGATACACAAATTAGATTCTATGAGTATTCGGAGGTTACGAAGAAGACGAAGAAGATGCACCTAGTTTCTCATACATGGTATTTACTCATTTTTAGTCCAAGAAGTGAGCACCCCCTCCTTTGTTGTAAAGTGAAAAAGGTTGAAGATCCTCCTATGGTGACTCTGTAAAACAAAATAATCAGTCGAGAATCACCACTTCCTCCTTCCATGAATTCTACATTGTTTGAGCTTGATCCTCTAACAAGTAAAAAGACTCCCGCTATTCCAAGTAATTATTATGATACCTCTTCCAATTCTAAACACAAATTTGCTCCTACAAAATCTAATTCCTTGAAATCTCTTAGTGTGCCATTAAAAATATCTTCCATTCCTCAAACATCAAATCCTTCTCCTAAGCCTATCTAGACTCCTAAATCATTCCCTTCATGCCCCTAGTCCGCATTTGCTCTCTTTTACTTCATAGAATATGAAAAAAGGCCAAAGTGTAGATTCTGAAACCGAATATTTACGGACTCATCCTGAACAATTTGAGAGGTTTTTTCGATATATCAAGATTGAAAGTCTAACACCCAATCTTTGTAACATCTAGTCCCAAAGGCATCTTTGCCAAACTCACCTACACATCCCTCATAGAACATGATTTCTCTGAGTGCATCAAAGACTAATAAAGTGGAACCTTTCTACGTCTCCCTTCTTGTTGGAGAATATGTATTGAACAATTTCATAATAGATTATGGTGCCTTAGACAACGTGATGCCTTTGAAGGTTGTGAAGGATCTCAAACTTACCATGACTCCACCTAGTGGCTCTTTTTACTCTTTGGAATAAAAAAGGGTCTCACTTATAGGTAAGGTCAAAGATGCATAGTGGCTCTCACTAGATTTCCAAACAAGAAATGTTTAGTGATGATTTTTGTAGTAGACGTCCCAGTCTCATTAGAAATGTTGTTGAGTAGAAATTTCTATCGAGACTTGGGAGGGAAAATTTAGATGAATTGGTCTTCTACAACCATACCATTGAAGGGTTACATGGAGAAATTGCTTCCTAAGAAGAATATGAGGTACACGGTTGTGCGCATGTGTTGTTTTTAAACTAATACTAATATGAGTAAAAGACTAACACCTAAATAGCCTTAATTAGCAAGAGTTAAACAAACTACTTAGCACCATCATGATAAGAATTAAACAAGGGTTATATGTTAAACATTCATCAATATAAATTTGAAACTAATAATGTTAAAACATCTAAAATCCTCTATTCTCTAACAACAAATAAATGAAATGGACCTAGGTAGGCTCCATGGCTATCAAAAATGGTTTTTCTATTGGTGTTCCAAGAACCTAGGAATGAGGGCTTGTCAAAGTTGGGCTACAAGACCCTTTTGACACCTCCCATATGACCTAAGCACTTAGGAAAGAGGCTTAACTCTCCAAGATGATGAACTCTCAAGAAAACAAAAGGAAAGCTCTTAGTCTATTTTGCTATATGATTTGCATTTTCTTCTCAAGAAGTTTAGGTGTAGGTATAAAGGTAGAAGGAGGGATCCTTATATTAACTAATAGGTAGATGTAAGCTTATAGAAGCTAATTAAAGGAATATAAGTATGATTTAGGCTATTAGAAGGGGATTAAATCAAATAAATATTGATTTATTGGTTAAATGGGAGGAAAGATAATTAATTAGTCTAGATAGAAGGGGTGATTGATTAACGAAAGGTCATTAATTAGGATATTTGTTTGATAGGCGACTTAATTAACTAGCGTATTGTAGTTAATTAATGATAGTAAGAGAGAATATGAGTGCTTTTGACGATATGTCACCAATTTTCAATAAGGGGATAATTAGTGTAATTTAAGTATTTAAATTGCTCGGGCATAATTATGGGTGTCTACAATAGTATGAATGTCTGGAAGCCCAGAAGCTAACATCTTGTATCAAAATAGCAAGAAGATGAATCACTTGGTGGAAAATATGGAGGAAGAGGATATTTCCATCTTGATAGGTCCAGACATGCCTTCCTAGAGAGACTTAGACTTTTAAGAATCATTTAGGAGATTTTAGTTAGAATAGGGAAGCTCTGAATTGCCAGATGATGTAAACCATGAAGAAGAGGAAATCGTTCTTGATGATTTCCAAATAGAAAAATCAACTTATATATTTATCTGTGACGAAGAAATTCTCTCTTTCCCATTTTGAGATGAGGACTCCCTTGATCATATAACCTAGGAAGAGACCAAGCTATTCTGTAATGAACCCTCAAACATTAGGGAAGAACCATTTGTACAAGAAGCTGCTAAGAGCCACGGAAGAAACAAAAGACCACAAACCAGTCTTAAAATTTTAATATAAGCCATAAATCTGGAAGACAAGCATAAAGATTACTTGAAAACCTCAACTAGTGTGAGGATAGGAAATGTTGAAATAAATCTAGATGAGAAATATGATCTCCTGCTTGAGCCAATGGTTGGTGGATACAATGATGAAATTGAGGTATTTTCTTTTCCATTTGAAGAGGAAGAATATTTCCATGATAAACAAACTAAAGAAATAAGTTTCAAGTAATTTGAAGATGAAGTTGTTTTTATGAAGGATCGGTAGAGCACAGCAATTCCCAAGATGATGAGGTAACTCCTCTAGATAGTTGCCTCAAGTTGCATTCTTCAAAGGCATATAAAGATGATCTACATGAAATGAAGAAGCATAACTTTGTGTAAGAAATATTGGATGTAGTAGAAGTTGTAGAAGACCCCGAGCTTATTCTTAATCTCTTCACTCGTGCCATGGATATACAAGAAAAGTATGAGTTTCCCTCCAATCTTCCCATCAATACTCAAATGACTCACAATGGAGTAGAGATAAAGGATGAATCAAATGTTTCTCATGAAGAAGATTTCAATGATCATAAACCCAAGAAAGAAAGTAACTTAGAATATCAAAGGAATTGGAACAAAAATCAGCTCTGGGGAAGTGATAGCCTTTGTGTGCAAGTGTTTTTTTAAACTAATGCTAATGTAAACAAAGACTAACACCTAAATAGTCTTAGAAAGAATTAAACAGCATTATAAACACCATCATGATAATAATTAATCAAGGGTTAGACGCTAACATTTATCAATACAAAACTATGAAATTAACTATGTTAAGCACCTAAATATCCTCTATTCTCTAACAACATATAAATGAAGGAACCTAGGTAGGTTCCATGGCTATCAAAAATATTTGTCCTTAATGTTCCAAGAACCTAGGAATGGGGGCTAGTCAAAGTTGGGCTACAAAACCCTTTTGACACCTCCCATATGACCTAAGAACTTTAAGAAAGAGGCTTAACTCTTCAAGATGATGAACTCTCAAGAGGACAAGGTGCAAGCTCTTAGTCTCTTTGCTATATGCTTTGCATTTGCTCTCTTAAGGAGTTTAGGTGTAAGTAAAAAGGTAGGTGGAGGGCTCTTTATATAGCCCAAAGGATAAAGGATTCAACACATCCTCATGAATGTGGGATAAAGGAGATGTGGAGTTAGTTATGGATAAGGGGGGTTTAGATGAGGTTGAGTTAGCTTAGGAGGGTTTAGTTTGTCCTCAAGTGGCTCATGTGGATAAAGGGGGTGTATTAATTAATCAAGGTGATTAATTAAATACATGTGCAAGCTTTTATAAGCTTTTAGATGGATATTAGTGTGATTTAGACCATTAGGAAGGGATTAAACCAATTAAATAGGGATTTATTGATTTAATGAGAAGGGAGGCTAATTAATTAATAATAATTAATTAGACTGGATAGAAGGTGTCAATTAATGAAAGGTCATTAATTAGGGTATGTGTTGGATAGGTGACTTAATTAATTAGCTTAATGTAATCAATTAACGACAATGGAAGAGAAGATGGGCACTATTGACAATGTGTCATCAATTTGCGGGAAAAGAGATAATTAGTGCAATTTAAGTATTTAAATTACTCCGGTGTAATTATAGGTGTCTAAAAGCACACTTGATGGAAAATTTTCGGTCCAAAAATCTGTCAAGAGGGAAAATCTATGGATAGACGAGCCAATAGTGTGTAGGGCATAGCCCCTCTTTGAGACAACAAAGCGGCTCGGTTTATTGCTATTCTACCGGTAGGAATTTACGTAATTCCTACGTGATTCTGCCTTCAGGGGTTTGGGATCTCATCCCAGTAGGGGTATTTCGACTGTGAATAGAAAGGAATGAAGGGAAGGATGGAGATAGGATAGATCCGAAGGGAGAAAAGAAATGAATTCCAAAGTAGAAAGGTCAGAGGGTTTATGTTTTGGGTTGGTAGTAAACAGAGCCAAACCTACTTGCATAAACGAACAAAGCAATACTGATGAGCAAATGACAAAAAAGTAGAGATAGATCTAACAGAAAAGCAACACAGATCTAACTTAAGAAATATCTAATGCACATAACACATCCATTGAGCACAAAGTCTTAATTTCTGTATTAATATTTTATGTTACAAAAAGTACAAAGCCTTTTCCTTCTCACTTCTATTTTTCATCTAAAAAATGTTCACACCTTGAATACAACAAGTATCCAAGTATATATAGAAGGAGAAGGAGAAAGAAGGCAAAAAGGAACCAACAACTATTTACAAAATATTTACAAAAATATCTAAAAGTCAACTGTTGACTTTAGGGCAATTTAGTGGATGATAAGATCCCATGGTGCAACATAGATGATGTCATCATTTGTGCCAACATACTTTTAAATACTTTACAAAACTGAGATAAATCCTAGGAGGAGGAAGGCTATTCGTCATTTTCCCATGGCTGGAAAGGAGTATCTTGCTTCTACTAAGGAGAGGAAATGTGAAATTGAGCCCGGTACTCCATGAAATTACTAATCATCGGGAGAAGTTGATCCTGAGCAGGACCCTTAGTGTGATTGCCGATGACTTCGCAATTCTCTTGTTCATCTCTGAGTCTCTCTAAGAGGTTAAAGTATTCATTACCTGCCTCCATCAGGTATCCAACAAAATCACGGTACAGGCTAGAAGGTTGTTGATAGATTCTGTATCAAAAGTGGCTTCTGACCCTAAACCTTGTGACGTGATCTCCTTGAAGAGCCGAATAGTGTCATCTACCTTCCTCAAGGTGTATGATGGGGTGAGAAAGCTCGGAGATGATCTGCTCCATTTGATGCATTGCATCTAAGGCTTCCTCCTTGATTTTATCTATTTTCTCCAAGACAAATTCCATTTGGTCAACCCGATAGTCCAAAGCAGCAAGGACTTTGTTGGGTGCTCTTGGGTGATCAAAGATGCCAAATTTTACTAAGTCATTGACTAGGCTAGTCAAGCATCTTCTGGAATGTCTCATGTTGTAACTTGGCATGGTCCAACTCTTTGGAGATAGGTCCTGTAATCACCTAGAGTTCCTTATTAGCCTAATCAATATTTTGATATAGCTCCGTGAACTTTATAATTACTTCCTCACTATCTTTGAGGATCTAGTCTCTCCAGGCGGATACTGCCATACCTTTCTCACCAATCTTGGCATACTCATTTATCTTTTCCTGACTAAGGGCCTTAGGAGTTTCGGTGGCAGCTACAGGAGGTGCACTGCCCATTTTCTGCAGGGCTTGGAGAAGATGTTTGTTTTGCTCTTTCAATATCCTCTTCTCTTCCTTTACCTCTTGAAGCTTTTTGTAAAGGGCATCCACTATAGATAAGGCCTCTCCTGTAGGCTTTTTGAGGATGTTCCCATTATGACCTGTGTCACTATAAAATCTGTAGGAGACAGATCTTTTTTCTCTTTTGTGGGATCAGGGTACGTGATCTCCATAACTCTTTCACCTGAAGTGCTTTGAGAGAAGCGGATTATTTCCTTTTGCTTCTTAGCTCCTTTAGTTGGAATCATAGAGAAGTCCATAGGTGTAATGGGGACTTTCCTCTTGTGTTGACTCAGGTGTTTGGAGATCCATTATGGACTTAGGGGAGTGGGACTAGAGGGGAGAAGGGGAATAGAGGTGGAAGGAGCGGGAGATGGGATGGTGGTAACTTCAATAGTTGCGGTAGTGGCAACATCCTGAGTGGATGTGCCCGTTGGAACACTTACCACCTCTTCTTCTTCAGGGGATACCAGGCTTACTACCTGTTCCTGCACGGTGGAGGGAGGGCTCTCAGGAGATTCCTCTTGAACAGTGCTTGTCTCTCCCTCTTTATCTTTTCCTTTTCCTTTTTCAAGTGCTTCAAACTGGTGGGTACATTTCCCAAGGGAGACATGGTGAAGTCTACCCCAAGGTAGATGAGGCCATTTTTCCTGCACCAATTTTCGTGTGCTACAGAGTGCCTTTAACCATTTCCTCAATAGTCTGAGGTGTCTTTGTTCTATCTATCTCAACAAATGGCCAATTTTCCCCGTCCGTGTCTAGATAGACCTGATCAACTTCTTGATCAGTCACTTGGAAACCTTTTGGGACAATGGCCACACCATATTGGATGATCTCTGCCAGGGCCAGGTGGGAGTGATCCTTTCTTCTGAGCTCGGCTTCATGATACAGATCGATGTAGATATCTTTGATTTGAGGGATATGAATTGGATCAAGCTTTTCCCTTGGAAGGCAATTACGAGGATTGAAGGTTGGCCTTTCTGAGAAGTTGTGCTTCAAGTTAAGCAATTCAAGCTCCGTAAACATTTCCTAGGATTTGCTATGAGAAGTGCAGGTGTACCTACCCACTGTGAGGGGGAAAGGAGTTCCACCCTTCTTTCTTTTTAGACACTTCTCGTGATATGTGATGAAATTTGTCTAGATATTTGTAATCCAAAATTCAGCCTTAAGGTAATTTTGATAACATGCATTAAATTATTTAGTCCCGAGAAAGTAGATTGATTCAAGGCCCGAAATCATGTTTTTGGAGCCCCCTCGGCTTCTCTCTAACTCTCCCATCCAAGAAGAAATCCCAACGAGTTAGAGAAAATGGAAAAAATGCAAAAAATAAGGTTACAAGACTGTTTTAAAGCATTTCGGGTCTGAAGGGTTCGGGTCATACTGAGGTTCGTCGTACCAAGCTTGGGGCCAAAAAAATAAATAAAATCAGCTAAGTCAAAAAAATTTGTCCTAGGTGGTCTGGGATAGTTGGGACATCAGGACGCGAGGGACGCGAAAAGCCAAAAAGGCGAAAGCAAGAAAAATCGTCAAGTTTTTGTTTCGCGTGGTTTGGGACAACCAGGATAAAAAAGTACGCGTGGGGGACGCGAACCGGCCGATTCGCCGAAAGATGGTCAATTTCAGGAAGTTCAGAGATTTTTGCGGGACAGCCGGGACAAAGGTACACGCAGACGTGAGGGATGTGGAAAGGCAAAAAGGCCGCAAAGAGAGACAAGGAAGCCCGAATCGGCCGATGCAGGAGAATTCATCCGGGACAGCCGGGATAAAGGTATGCATGGGACGCGAGAGACGTGAAAATCTAAAATGGCCGAAGGCAAAGAAGAAAATTCAACATTTGACCCGTGAAACTTCAAATGGCCATAACTTTTGACTCCGAGCTGCGATTTTCACAAAATGACAGAAAACGCCTGCTGGACCCAAAATAGCTGCCCGCACTCAGAAGGCCATAACTTTTGTATTTCTCAACGAAATTACACAAAATTGGTACCATTGGAATCATGGCTCGAGCCCAACACATAGAAATCAATAAATTCCAGATTTTATGAGATATTGGTGGGGATTTTTCACAAAACGTGGACGGGTTCATAATAGTGTTTTATTTGGTGGTTGGGAGTGTAATTAAGAGGCATGGTCATCATTCTTTCTCTGTTGCAACACCTGGAATAGTATGGGGAGCCTTTTTCAAGTAATATATAATCATTTTACTCCATTTAATGCCTCTTACAAGTGGTTGAAGGACAGATTTCGGGATTTCCATTTTCCCTTCTCTTTCCCTTCTCATTTTTCTATAAATTGGAGTGTTGGGCTCATTGTAAAGAGAGGTAGTTTTTGTAGAAAAGCTCTGCCAAAATTTCTTTGTGAAGCTAATGTGTTACAAGCCCTTGTTTTTTACTCCTTGCATGGTGATCCAGGCCCTTTTCTTGTAACCGATTGAACTGTGCGTATCATGAAGCAATAAAATATAAGTTTGTGGATGTATCTTCCCCTACTGTGTTTTCTTGCATTCTTCTTGCCCCTTCAACCTTGATTATAAGAATATTGTGTCTATTATTATGTTCACATAGGGATCCATCATCATTGTGTATATTTGAAATATTGTTGTAAAATGCATTTTGCTAGATTGTGGAGCTGTCGTCACCCCTTCCAGTGTTCACTTTGCTTCTGTATCTCACGCATTTGAAGACTACTCTCACACCCTCCTTTTCTGGTGTATCACCGCTTTAGTGTAGGATTTCATTTTATGCATTCTCTCTCCCTAGTCCCTTGGAAATTTAGATTATCATAGTTAGTTTCCCTGCATTAGAGTAGATTGTGGCGGGTAGTTTAGGAGCAAGAACCAGCTTTCTCTGGAGGTCTATCTCAAGTAGTGTTATCCCGTAAAATTAGCAAGGGAAATTTTATAGATAACCCTACCCAAATTTCATTTTGGTCCTCGTCAGGGACTCCTTGCATTCGGAACGTTGCAAAATCCCTTCCCAGAAATCTAGTTTTCCGAACTTAGCCATTTTTGGTCTTTTTTGGTCGGGCGCACATAATGTCTATGCAACATAAAGTGTTCATGCACCCCCTTTAAATCCTTTGGTGCATGGTTTGACGTGTCAACACACCTTTTGGTGTGCCTTACTATGTTGCACCTTTCTTGCATGCGCCAAGGTGCATGCGCCTTCATGTCAACAATACTTTTGTTGCGCCGCGTTTTGGTGTGCCAAGGGCGCACATATTTCTATGTTGACAACACTTTTGGTGCGCCAAAGGTACACATAACTTCATGTTGGCAGGTGTTTTGATGCGCCAAAGGGCGCATGCTTTCCATTGTCGACATCACTTTTGGCGTGCCACTTGAAAAAGTGGTTGGTGCATTTATTACCACCTTGCCTATATATAGGCGCATCTACCCTGTCATTTTCATCAGACAAAAATCACGTGATTTATTCTCTTCCCTCTGTACCTATCAGCGTGCCTGTCATTATCGAATCATGTCGTGGACCCAGTTTCACACCTCTCACATTATATATTCCTGGTAAGAGGTCCCTATTGCTCTTGTGATTTGTGTTTTGGTTTTGGCTGCTTGTTTGTGGGGATTAGATTAAATAGAGCTGTGGAACCATGAAACCCCCCCCCCTTTTTTGTTTTTTCTATCCTTCCCCATGCGCTTCCCCCTCTTTCCAAATCTCTTGGTAAAGAGGACTGTCTTGTAAAGAAATTGCTTGAAACTCTTTATTTTAGCTTCTTCATCACCCAAGGAACCTTGCAAAAGAAGCTTAAAAGCATGTAAACCCCTTAGGGAAAAAGAATCAAAGCTTAAAACAAGACTGTATTGTTTTCTCTTTTGGTGCATCCACCACCCCTGCAACATGATATACAGTCACGCCAATGGCGCATCCACCATGCATGTTGAATAAAGAATAGCTACACCCTCAAGGTGCACTTCCCTTGCTTGTTGCACCCGCTTTCCCTATGCCCTACTTGGTGCACCAATCTCATGTGTAGCATTGTTAAAACTTACGTGATTAGCGCACCCTACATCTATGTAACATTAAATTTAGATGCACCAAGTATAAACTGTTAGCGCAGGCACATCCCTTATTACAACAACATAATGTTATGCAATCCCTCTCTGCACCGCACCGAGCCTAGTTTCCTTTGGCGCACATAATGCATATGTCACACAAGCCTATATGCACCTTTGGCGCACAAAGTTACATGCAACAAAAAATATATGCGCCTTTGGCACACCTGTTCTGTGTAACATGAAGAATATCAGTTCCTGTTAAATGCATATATATAGGCGCAGGTGCACTCACGCTTGCAACAACAAAATGTCATCTGTAGTATTCATGCACCCTGCACCCTTTGGTGCTGATTTATCCCTTGCAACACCCCTTTTCTGTGCACCATATTATTTAACCCCTGTAATTTGTAGTATTCATGTGCCCTGTGCCCTGAGACCTTAAAATCACTAACTCTTTCTTCTATCAACCCTTTAATGGAAGATCAAACAGCTAATATTACTTTCTGGCGTTGGGTTTCACTTCTTATTCTTGCAGATCAGCAACTAAGTTTAGAGTTACATATGTCAACATCAAGCAAGAGACCTACCAAATCTAAGGGTAAAGCCAAGCGCACAGAGGAAGAAATGAAGTATAAATATCAGAGGGTCAAGATGCCCGAATCCCAGGAAGAGTGTGACCTAGATATCAGAGACTCAGAACTTGGTCACATTAATATGGAGGATTTCTGTGCGTAACCGGAAGGTCATAGGAGGTCCATGGATGGACAAACTGATGGGCGATGGACTGCATTTTTCTTTGGAGGAATCCCGAGTTAGTTCCATGAATAATGAGTACATGATGGTAGTAGCCCCATTTGCTACAACAAAGATACAAGATGTGTCCATAATGAGAAGGGTGAGGTCATAATCAACCTCACTGCCCGACACTTTGAAATAATGCTCGGCATTCCTCACCAATAGCACTTTATGGCTATAAGCTAGGAAGATTGCATCAAGGATTGGGACAACAATGAGGATAAATGTATACGATTGATGAATGAAGTATACCTAAAGAACAAAAAGGTGGTGACCCGATGGCCACAAGTCATTCATCGCAGTGACTTTTCAGAGGAACTTAGTGATACAATCACGTTCTTAAGCAGAGTATTTGGGCTTCCTGATGCCCACTACTTTCA
Source organism: Taxus wallichiana var. yunnanensis (assembly GCA_018340775.1). Lineage (NCBI taxonomy): Eukaryota > Viridiplantae > Streptophyta > Pinopsida > Cupressales > Taxaceae > Taxus > Taxus wallichiana. Next base: position 768,432,190 of record CM031242.1, read on the forward strand.
AATGGATCTTTGAGATACTTAGAAACGATGAACAAAAATGTGCCAGATCAACACTTTGAGTGGGCAGAGATCATAAGCAGCACCATATCTGAGTAGCTCCAACAACTTACCACAACAGGGAAGTTCTATATGAACTCTTACGTAGTATATGCTGCAGCCTCAGAAAGGGATTATCCAGCTTTAATGTGGTGTGGGGTTTGGCCCCAAGTTAAAATATATGAATACTATCCAGAACTGAAGCTGGAAAATAGTATCCCCAGTTTACAAAGATCAACGATGCCTTCTTCTACGGCATCATCTACCTTTTGAGGCCGAACATGACTCACGGTCATACGACCAAGAGTATCATCGCAGCTACAGAGAAATGGGGGGCCTTGTTCACTCAATTCCCCACCTTCACTTATCTAAGGGTAGTTAAATTCTTGGGGAACCAACCAAACTACCGAGATATGCCGGCCCCAAGTTGATCCTGTTAGAGCTATCAAGACAACTTATCACCTACCACGAAAAGTGCCTCAAGAGAAAGAAGGGTGGAACTCCTTTCCCCCTCATAGTGGGTAGGTATACTTGTCTCTCTCACCATAAGGCAAAGGATATGTTTGCAGAACTGGAGCTGCTAAATCTAAAGCATAACTTCCCAGCAAGGCCCAATTTCGACCCAAGGAATTATCTCCCCAGGGCCAAACTCGATCCGATCCACATCCCTCAGATCGAAGACATTTATATCAACATATATCATGAGGTCGAGCTCAGAAGGAAGGATCATTCCCGCTTGGCCTTAGCTGAAATCATCCAGTATGGTGTGGCCATCGTCCCAAAAGGTTATCAAACTACTGATCAAGAAGTTGATCAGGTATATCTTGACACAAATGGGGATGATTGGCCTTTCGCTGTGATTGACAGGAACAAAGCACCTCAGACCATAGAAGAAAGGGTCAAGGAAACTCTGCGAAGAACAGAGCATTGGTGCAGAATGAATGGTCTCATTTACCTCGGAGTTGATTTCACTACATCTCCATTGGGCAATGCACCTTCTCGGGCAAAACAACTACCAAAGGGCAAGGGGAAAGGAAAAGAGGGTGAGTCAAGCTCCACCCAAGAGGAAGCTCCTGAAAGTCCTCCTTCCGCTTCACAAGAATAGGTTGAAATCCCGGAAAGCTTAGAAGAAGAAGTAGTGGAAGATGTTCCGATAGGCACATCCACTCAGGATGTTGCCACAACTATAACTGTTGAGGTCCCTTCTATCCCTTCTCCCTCTCCTCCTTCCCCTCCTCAAGTGACCCAAGTGACCATTCCTTTGGTCGTGTCCTCTCCCCATCTTCTATGCCCCCTTCTTCATCATCCATCTTCTCTTCTCTCACGGAGCTGTCCCCCACCATTTCTTCCCTCATCTCTCAGCTCCCTTCCATTCCTATGTCTACCTCCCCTGTAGTATCCCTTCCTCCCGTGAGCACTTCCTCGGCTTCCCTCTCAATGCCGCCTCCAAGTGTCTCCACATTTTTCCCTTCTACTACTGCAGCTGCTCCCTTTTCTATTTCTGGTCCTTCTCCCATAAGTCCAGCCTAGATCTCCTAGCACCTGAGTCAACAAAAGAGGAAAGTTCCCATCGCACCAATGGACTTCTCCATCATCCCATCAAAAGGGGCCAAGAAGCAAAAGCCTATAACCCGCTTCTCTCAGAGTGCATCAGGGGAGAGAGTAATGGAGATTGCATACCCCAATCCTTTGAAGGATAAAAGGATCTGTCTTCGACAGATTACACAGTGACTCAAGTCACAATGGGGACATCTTCAGAAAGCCTACAAGGAGAGGCCCTATCTGTAGTTGACGCTCTTTGCAAAAATCTCCAGGAAGCAAAGGAAGAGAAAAGGCTATTAAAGGAGAAAAATAAACATCTTCTCCATGCCTTGCAGAAAATGGGCAGTGCGCCTCCTACAACTACCACCGAAACTCCTGAGCCTCTGAGTCAGGATAAAATCAATGAATATGCCAAAATCGGTGAGCAGGGCATGGCAGTTTCTACCTGGAGGAGCCAAATCCTCAAGGAAAGTGAGGGAGTAATCGCTAAGTTCACCGGGTTATATCAGAATATCAATCGGATGAACAGAGAACTCCAGGTGATAGCAGGACCCATCTCTAAAGAGCTGGATCATGCTAGGATGCAGCACGAGACCTTTCAGAAAATGCTCAACTGTTCAGTCGAAGATCTAGTCAAGTTTGGTGTCTTTGGACACCCCAGAGCCCTCAACAAAATCCTTTCTACTCTGGATTATCGGGTTGATCAGCTAGAGTTCGTCCTAGAGAAGATCAAAAAAGTAAAAGAGGAAGCCCTGGATGTAATGCATCAAATGGAACAGATTGTCCTAAGAATGTCTCTAGGCTTGCTCACTTCTTCTTTCACCTTAAGAAAGGTTGAGGAAACTATTCAGATCTTTAAGGAGATCGTTTCACAGGGGCTGGGACCAGAGGTCACGTTTGACACTGAATCCATCAACAACTTGTTGGCATGTCGCGACTTCATTGGGTACCTGGTAGAGGCGGAAAATGATTATTCCAAACTCCTAGAAAAGCTCATAGATGAGTGGGAGACTTGCGAAGCTATCAGCGATCGACACAAGGATCCTTCCCAGGATCAACTTCAACCCATGATCAGCAAGTTCATGGAGTACTGTGCCCAGTTCCACATCTCGTCTCCCAGAGCAGCAGCAAAAGCAGGATACCCCCTTCTAGCCACGGGACGACGACGAATAGTTTCTTTCTTCCCAACTTTCTCCTTGTAAATTATCTAAAGTGTGTTGACACAAATGATGACATCATCCATGTTGCACCATGAGATGATGTCATCCACAAAGTTGTCAAAAGTCAACAAATGACTTTGTAATCTATTGTAAGATATTTTTGTAATTAAGTGGTTGGTTTGCTTTTGTCTTCTTTTCTTCTCTCCTTCTATATATACTTGAATACTTGTTGTATTTAGGAGGTGGATATCTTTTAGATGAAAAATAGAAGTGAGAAGAAAAGGCTTTGTACTTTTTTGTAGAAGAAAAAATAAATACAAATATTAAAACTTTGTGTTAAATATTTGTGTTATGGGCATCTGATCTTTCTTATGTCAGATCTATGCATTTATTCTGTTGGATCTATCTCTACTTTTTTGTCATTCATTCATCAGTATTGCTTTATTTGTTTATGCAAGTAGTTTTGGCTCTGTTTACTACCAATCCCAAAACATAAACCCTCTGACCTTTCTCGCTTTAGAATTCATTTATTTTCTCCTTCGGACGTGATTTTTATTCATCCTCTCTTTCATTCCTTTCTTTTCTTAGTCGGAAACACCCCTACTAGGATGAGATCCCAAACCCCCAAAGGCAGAATATTGTGAGACTTACACAGATTCATGCTGGTAGAATAGCAATAAACTAGTTTCACTTTCTTTGACTCAAAGAGGGCTATGCCATACACACTATTGGCTCATTTATCCATAGATCTTCCCATGAGATAGATTTAAAAACCAACAATTTTGGCAACTCTCTGGGATCGAAACAGATCTATCAGATCTATGATGGTGGTATGATAGAAAATCAATAAAAATCAGAAAAATCACTACCTATTTGTGAATTTTGACTTTTGTTCAAAATCTAAATTTTTTGCAAAAGTGATCCAAATTGAAAATTTTCTTCTGAAATCCATGGATCTGGCCTCGTTGGAGAGCTTTAGTTCGCTGAATTTTTATAAAAATCTTTTTTTTTTTCGTAGATCTGAGTTTTTGACAGTTTACCAAAATTTTCAAACTCTTTGAAAAGTCAACTCTAGATCTGAAAATCAGCTTACTAAGCTTCACCATCATTTTATCCTCGTTGTTCTTTGTCATTAAACCGCAATCAGTTTTTAGAAGAGGATAAAATTAAATATTCAGAAAAGTACATGCTGCTGATTTTTGTCAGAAAAATCAGAAAATCAGCAAGTACAACCAAAAAGAGTTTTAAATCTGCTCCACAATATTACAAATCGGGAAGGTACACTGGTAGGTGAACCATTTACTCGTAGTAGGAGAGCTCATGGAGAAGTCGATCCTACTTTCGATCTGCTTCAAAGGCACAACTTCAGTATAACACCAGCGCACTTTTCATCACTAAGTTCAGCTGATCGGTCAGCCAGAAGTGCCTCACCTCCATGAAAGAACCGGTTTTCACAAGGAGCCTCCACATCCCTTTGTAGTGCCTTGCTGCTCAGTGGAACTGTACTTCCAGCCCGTGTTCTTTTTCCACCCGTCCAGATGGTGGTACCATGGGGAAATGCTATGGGTCCCCTGGCCTTGCCGCATCCTATTCACGCGCTCCCACATGGAAACCGAAAGAATTTTCCCAAATTTGATGGGAGCGGAAACCAAAGCACAGATTCACACATATCTGCATTCATCATGTCATGCAGTATCCTAGATGTGACCCATGAAGATGTGTCGGTTCACCTTTTTCTGGAAACTTTACAAGGGCCCGCAGAATGGTTTCAGCATTTACCGGCCGGATCTATTACCAGTTGGGCCACCTTGCGGGATGCTTTTGAAGATAGGTACAAGCCTTCAGAAGATGCGTTTGCATTGTTATCATAGATCACTCACCTAAAAAAGGAGGCCAATGAGACCATGCGTGATTTTATCACCAGGTTCAATGCATTAATCAAATGTGTGCCTATTGCCAGCGATTCCAACACTGGAAAATCGAAGTGTTTCTTCGTGAACACTATGAACTTGAAAGTAAGTTTTTAACTCTTACAGAAACAAGTAGCTACCTTGATTCTCACCCAGGCCACTGCCATCCGAATTGAAGATAATTTGCTAATATCTGGTGAATTAAAAAAGGAATCATCCAAGCCTAAATCTTTGGGCCCTTCTCCCGCTACTTCGTCTGATCCAGCATTTCAAAATATGGTGAATGACTTACTCACATTAAAGAATTAGTTATCCCAAGCTTCCCCTAGTTCCTCATACTGGGATATCCCACGGAGGAATTTCGTTTCCAACAATGTCCCACAAAGGTCATGCTTGCCTGAAATTGCTCTGCGGTTGGCACTTGAGGCTCCTCTGGTAAAATCTTTAGTCAAAATTGAAGAAGAGGAACTGTTGTTGTAGACTCACAGCACCCCTGGATGCAGATCAGGCTTCTAGGTTGATCACTCTAGCATCCAGTGTGATTGCACAACATGGAAACCTCTCTCCAAGTGTGGGGACTTGTGAAACTGAGAGAGGAATCTCCAGATTAGAGGCTGGTTCCTCAAACTCCTCTGATTTAGATCTAATGCTTGCACAACTACAGAGGTTCAGATCCTAATCCTACTCTAACTTGCAAGGAGACAGGGGTAGAAGTGCAAGAAATTGAAACTAACTAAAGATGGTGATGCACCAAAAGGAGTGGTGAAACATTTCTGTCATTCTAGTACAAAGTATAACAAAGATAATGATGAGCATCCGATTGCCTTTTTCAGCCAGAGCCTAGATGACTGCGAGGTGAGGTACTCTTTTATTGAAAAGCATGTACTTGCAGTAATCAGAAGCTTGAAGAAATTCAAGCATTTAGTCTCAAACAACAAGGTCCAGTTGCTGGTCTCACATGCTGGAGTTAAGGACTTCCTCCTCAACAAGGATTTGAATGAGAAAAGGGCAGGTTGGATCACCCATGTCATGGAGTATGACATTGAGATCAAGATCACCAAGCTGGTAAGAGGGAAAGGATTGTGTGAGCAGCTGGTTTTGGGGAAGCAAAAAGAAGTATGCAACAAAGAAGAAACTATTTTGACAGTCCAAGACAGCCATGAGCCGAGTGGCAGGCAAGAAGAAGACAATGCTGCCCCGACTCCTTGCTGGACCCAAGGTATTATGCACTTCCTAGGCACAGGCCTATGCCCTCCAGAGATGAACAAGACCCAAAGGAGACATTTCAGATTGCAGGTTGTCCCGTATGCCATTGTTGATGGAGTTTTGTTCAAGAAAGATGTAAATGGAGTGCTGCTGAGATGCATTAGCACAGGTCAGATTCAAAGGGTATTAGAAGAGTTCCATGATGGACCAGCTGGTGGCCATTTTGCACCAAGAGTGACAGCTCTAAAAATCATGAAGGCTGGTTATTATTGGCCTAAAATATTCAGTGATTGTTATGCATGGATCAAGAGGTGTAAGAATTGTGCATTCTTCACAGGAAAAGAGAAGTTTTCTGCCCTTCCATTGCATCCAATCTCAGTTGACCAGCCATTCATGCAATGGGGTTTGGACTTCATTGGAGTCATTAATCCGAATTCAAGCTAAGGGCACAAATGGATTTTGACAGCCACAGACTACTTCACCAAATGGACAGAAGCAGTAGCACTCAAAGAGGTGAATGATTCTAGCATCTTAGAATTTTTTGAGGAGATAACTGCCAGATTTGGTGTACCTACCACAATAATCTCTTATAATGCATTGGCATTCATTGGATCTAGGGTGGACCGAGTGGGCCGTCAAGAACGGTATTTACCTAAGCACTTCATCGAACTATTACCCTCAGGGTAATGGCCAGGCCGAGTCTACAAACAAGAACTTGTTGAGGATCATTAGGAGGAATCTTGATGAGAATCAGAGGTCTTGGCACACCAAACTGAAATCAGCCCTATGGGCTGATAGGATAACTCCCAAAAAGATCCACGAGTAACTCTCCATTTAGGCTTGTCTATGGAAGAGAGGCAATCTTGCCCATGTCACTTGAGTTGCCAACGTTGGAACTCATGAAGCAGCTGGAGTTGCTAGAGTTTGAGCCCATGGAGGTGAGGTATGCAGAGTTGATGGAGCTGCAAGAGATCAGAAACCAGGCATCCCAAGTAATGGAAAAGGATCAAGCTTTGATCAAGAAGACCTTTGATAGAAAGGCCAAGGATAGATCTTTTCAAGTTGGAGATCTAGTGTTGAAATGGGATATGGACAGAGCAAAAATGGGAAGGCATTCAAAATTTGATGCCATTTGGAGTGGCCCATACATGGTCACAAAGTGCAAGAACAGCAATGCTTTCCAATTGGCCTCATTGGATGGTGAAGAACTGCAGATTCCAATCAATGGAATCTATCTCAAGCATTGCTTCTAGAGGGAAGTTTGCTACCTCTGTAAATATTAGATTAGATTTTCTTTCCTCCAAGTGCTTGTGCACATTGTTTTGTTGTAGGTTAGTTTTGTTTTCCCTAAGTGCTTTGGCACAGCTTGTTGTCCATGAAGATGTTAAGCAGTCCTTGCTTTCATCAGGTGACATTCCATCTTCCTCCTTGCACATTCTGAGTCAGTTAGGGTTCTAAACAGAATATTTGATGACTCCATGCCCAATGGACTGCTTAAGGCAACTGGTATCTTCTACCTAGTAGGCAGGTATCCCTCTGAGTCGCCAAATTGTTATCCAAATTCACCCCAGGGTTAATTTGATAACATGCATCAGAATTCTCAAGTCCCAGGAAAATGGATTGATTCAGGGCAAAAATCATGTTTCTAGGGTCCCCTCAGAATTTTTTCTAACTCTCCTGTCCAGGTTGAAAAGAGCAAGTTCTGAGAAAAGGTGAAAAGGCTGCAAAAAAACAAGCTTGGGCCAGAAAAAATTGTGAAAATTGGCTAAGTCCTAGTCCTCGCAGCAGTCGGGACATGAGGGACGTCTGGGCGCGAATCAGCCGAAAGGCCGCCAGGCAGTCTGTAGGGAAAAGGAACATCCGGGCCATCGGGACGCGTGGGACGCGGAAAGCCGGTTCGGCCGAAGGAGAAGAAAATCGACTAACTACTCTGGGACATTTGGGACATGAAGATGCGAAGGGCACGAACCACCGGTTCGGTGAAAAGGAGAACTTTCACACTAAGTAGTTGGGACATCTGGGCCGCGAGGACGCGAAGGACGTGAAAAGGCGAAGCGGCCGAGAGCAAAGGAAGCCCATTTCGGGTGGTTCGGAAGAATTTGTCCCAGACAGTCCGGGACAGTTGGAACAAATGGATGCAAAGGACGCGAACCAGCCGGTTCGGCCGAAATGGGGAACTTCAGCACTGGGACAGTTGGGACAAAGGGACGCGTGGGACGCGGATAGCTGAAGGAGCCGAAAGCCAATCAAGCAACGCCATGTGTCATCGGCCGAATGAGGGACAAGGAAGCCCATTTTGGGTGGATCGGGAGTTTTTGTCCCAAACAGTTTGGGACATCCGGGACATGAAGACGCGAAGGGCACGAAAAGCCACAGACCCGCGGACCAATCAAATCACGACACGTGTCACAAGGGAGAAAGTCCAAAAGTCAAAGGGCGAGGTTTCAAGCACGGCCCAAGCCAATAAAAATAGGACATGTGTCCAATGAAGCGAGGAAGGAGAGAGATTTACGCATCCGGTCAAGTGCTTGACACGTGTCATCCAGGTGGCAGAGCACGGAAAATATTTTCAAAACACGTTTTCACCTATTTTGTGCCCTAAATCTTCAGATCGACATATCTTTCGATATAGAGCTTGGATTTGCACGTTCTTTATATTAACAAAAATATTATGACATTCTCTACGTGATTCTAGGGTTAATCTTGAATTTTGGTGCATTCTAGAGAGAGAAAATTGAGAAACGGCTCTGATGCGTGTTCATGGCCAGAAGTGACATTTCAGCGACCAGATTTAATGTAGAATGGGTCGCATTCTCCTGTAATTCGGTCAAAGTGATAGGGTATGGGTTTGTAAGGTCCCCCATGCCATTTTAATGCATCTGTAGTCGAGGAGGGATGGGCTCTCATGTTTTTGTACGTTTTCTGTCCCCTGGGCTCGACCCTTGCACTAAAAAAGCCAGATTTGGCTCATTTCAAAGGGAGGAACAATTTTGACATAGCAACTTCTTCTTTCACCTCCAGTAGGTGGTTGATGCAAGAATCAGACCTCTCCAAAAGATTGTAACAGTTTTTACCTCTCTGAGGTTGTAATGCAGTGATTTGGGTACTGGAAATGATAATGCAAGCTTTGTGAATGGTTTTCAGTCCTTTGTTTGTATTATTTGCTTCATTTCAGATCCTAAGTTATATCTTATCAGCCTGTGTATGTTTCATGTTGCAAATCTCTGGTTTGTGTCTATTTGCTTGACAGAAATGTTTCACCACTCCTTTTGGTGCATCACCATCTTTAGTTAGTTTCAATTTCTTGCACTTCTACCCCTGTCTCCTTGCAAGTTAGAGTAGGATTAGGATCTGAACCTCTGTAGTTGTGCAAGCATTAGATCTAAATCAGAGGAGTTTGAGGAACCAGCCTCTAATCTGGAGATTCCTCTCTCAGTTTCACAAGTTCCCACACTTGGAGAGAGGTTTCCATGTTGTGCAATCACACTGGATGCTAGAGTGATCAACCTAGAAGCCTGATCTGCATCCAGGGGTGCTATGAGTCCTGCAATAACAGGAACAAAATTACGAAGAACCTTCATCTCAAGGTGAAGATGATCAAGATGTCGGTGAACTGACTGGTGACTCTACTATCGGGTATATGGAATTTGATGAGGAAGAGTCTGATGAAGAAGAGGGTACACAAGGGTATGCAAGTGGACAATCATATGTTGTTTTTACCCACTCACAAGGAAAAGAAGTAGAGGTCGCTGCCAATGTGCGGAAAGAGAAGGCCGTGTCAAACACACCTCCAACCATTGCTAAAAGAGGTAATCCTCTTCCTACTCAACCCCCTGTTAAGTCTTTTACAAAGAAATCTTTTCCCCCCATCTCTCCTCCAAATCAACCTTCTTCTATTTCCATGAAGACCAGTAATCCTACCCTACCATCATGAAGTGAAGGACTCATTCCTTCACCAATGCAACCCTTGGCCACATTTGACATCATAGATCATGCTAAAAAGACTAAGATCCAAATGTCTGAAGCCGAGTATCTTCAGTCAAACCCCAAACACTTGTAAGGTTGACCAAGTATATTCAAAGTCAAGCTATCATATCTCCCCAGATCTCCCTAAAAGGAATCCTTTCCACTCCTCCTACATCCCGCATAAATGTTGCCTCAACATCTGCATCAGGCAAGATAGAACCTTTCTACCTCTCCCTCCTAATCAATGGCCACAAGTTAAGTAACTGCATAATTGATTCTGGAGCTTCTGATAACGTCATGCCGGCAAAAGTCACCCATGCTTTGGGCCTTACCCTTACCAAGCCTTTTGGCAGATGTTATTCCTTGGAAACCAAGCAAGTCCCGTTGATTGGTCAGATCAAAGACGCGCAGTTCACATTTGTGGTGTTCCCAGAAAAAAGAGTAAAGATGACCATCCTCATTACCAACATTCCAGCACCCTATGGAATTTTGCTGGGAAGAAGTTTTTGTAGTGAAGTTGGTGGGGAGATTCATATGGACTGGTCTAAGGCTAGAATCCCTGTCAAAGGAGTAATGCAAACATTGGAGCCTGAATCACAAAATAAGTACTTGGTTACTAACTCCGAGGACCCCAAAGCCCAAATTCTTTTCGAATCATCAGGAATGGGGAACTATTTCTTGTCTACCGAGTCTGACAAAATGGTTGTTCTCATCCAAGAAGAAGATCTTAACAAGATCTGGACTTTGCAGTTTGATGGCAGCTGCGCGACTAGTGGATGTGGCACCGGAGCCATGCTAATATCTCCTGAAGGGGAGATTATTCCTCTCTCTTTCAAGTTGCAGTTTTTCAACACAAATAATACTGCTGAGTATGAATCCCTACTACTTGGCATGCAAGCCGCAAAGGAAAGAGGGATCAAAAATCTGAAAGTACAAGGTGATGCAGAGCTAGTCATGAATCAAGTTAAAAGGATATATCAAGTGAAGAATGAGAGGCTCAGGCATTACCGCAATGTGGTATGGGACAACATCGAGGAATTTGATGCTTTTTCAATAGAATCCATTCCAAGAGCTCAGAATGACATGGCCGATTCATTGGCTGTTTCAGCATCCCTCATGCTCCCTCACCCAGGTTTGAAAACAAACAAATACACCATTGAGGTGGTTTTCCGCCCAAGCGTGCCAGAAAATTCTCAGCATTGGCAAGTATTCAATGATGACAATCAACTCATTGCCTTTCTAGAAAAGGTAGAAAATTTTAAGGAACTTCACTTTGAAGGATCCACTTCTACGTGCCGTGAATCAGTCACCGGTCAAGACGATGAATCCGAAGGGAACGACGACATATGTCAGCTCAAAGGAAATAAAATTCGAAGGGCCTGGTTTCTTTAAGAGCAGTTGTTCGACAGGCATGACCATTTTGTAAAAAGAAGAGATGATATTGGCTCCTCTCCGGCCCAGATCGATTAATTTAGGTTCAATAGAACATCCGCATGATTTGTGAACATCAGAAAATGTTTCATATACGAAGAGAAGTGGAAGTTTTCAAAACTGCTGAAGAAATACATGGATGTATTGGCATGGTCCTACACCGATCTAAAGTCTTTTAAGCTAAAGGACGTCCAACATGACATCCCGTTGAAAGAGGACATCAAACCCTTTCGTCAGAAGCAGAGGCATTATAACCCTAAGATCTCGGGTACTATCCGGGCTTAAATTCAAAAATCTGGATGCGATAATCATTTTCCTATCCATCACAAAGTACTTGGTGGAAAACATTGCGCTAGTGCACAAGAAAAACAGTGAAATACACATATGCGTAGATTTTCGAAACCTGAATCAGGCATCCTTAAAGGACAACTACCCACTTCCTATAATGGATCAAGTTCTACAAGTGGTAACTAGATCAAAAATGTTGTCCATGCTTGATGGTTTTTCAGGCTACAATCAGATTGAAGTCTCACCTGAAGACCAATTCAAAACAACATTCACTACCCCCTGGGGCACGTTTGCCTACAGCAGGATGCCTTTTGGCCTGACCAATGTTGGCACCACTTTTCAGCGGGCCATGGACCTTGCATTCAAAGGTATGATGGGGAAGGTCATTGTGGTTTATCTAGATGACTTAACTATGTTCTCTAAACAATGAAATGATCATTGTGATCATTTGGAGCAAGTATTGGCTAGATGCCGAGAGCACGGGATTTTCTGAACCCGAAAAAGTTTGTTTTTGGAGTCACAGAAGGAAGGTTTCTTGGACATGTTGTTAGCAAAGAAGGAATGAAGATAGATACCGAAAGAGTTAAGGCTATTCAGGGCCTTACTTTGCCTACAAGCAAGACCGGCATCCACTCTTTCTTCGGAAAGGTGAATTTTCTCAGGCGCTTTGTTCCCGACTTTGCTGAAAAGACTCATCATATATTAGACATGATGAAAGGGTCACCAACTTTCCGATGGAGCGAAGAAGGGAAGAGGTCGTTTGATGAAATAAAAGCTTCTGTCGCTCATGCACCAGTCCTGGTATGTCCCAATTTCTCCAAGGATTTCATCATGTATAGCTATGCATCTGAGCATACTGTATCTGCCATCTTGATGCAAAAGAATTCTGAGAATGTTGAATCCCCAATTGCGTTTATGAGCTCTCCCCTCAAGCCTCACGAATTAAAAATGTCTCAGTTGGAAAAGCATGCCTTTTCCATTGTCAAAGCGGTCAAAAACTTCAGGTATTACATTTTAAATTCTCATACAGTGGTGCTGGTCCCTGACACGGTAGTCAAGTCAATTTTAACTCAACAGGAGTTAGGAAGCTTGCGAGGAAATTGGATTGCAAAGGTCTAGGAGTACGATCTGGATATAAAACCAACTAAGTTGGTAAGAGGCAAAGGCCTATGTCAACTTATGGCTGAAAACCAAGGGTCAGAAGTTTCGGAGGAAAAGATGATTGCACCAATGGAGCACAAAGCCAGTTGGAGAAACCCGATTCACTGCCTATGGTCCTATTTGTCGCAACCAGCGATGAGTGGTATTCTGATATTGCTTTCTTCCTCACCTACGGTGAATGCCCAGCTCACCTAACTATAAAGGAGAAGCACGCTATAAAGCTCAGAGCAGCCAAATATGTCATCTGGGATGATAGTTTATACAAACGCGGGATAGATGGCATCTTCTTGCGATGTGTTGACAAGCCACAATAGGTGAAGTTACTTGAAAGTTTTCATAATTCAGCCTGCGGGGGCCATTTCTCCTCTTCTGTGATGGCACACAAGATCATTCGGGCCAGGTACTATTGGCTGACACTTTTCCAAGATATAGCTACCTGGGTGGCAAAGTGTGAGCCTTGCCAGTAGTTCGTTGGCAAGCCCAAGTTAGCCGCTTTTCCCCTCAGGCCGGTCGTTGTCGATGAACCTTTCAAGCAGTGGGGAATTGATTTTATGGCGCACTCAATCCTCAATCGAGTACCGGACATAGTTATGTCCTAACAACAACAGATTACTTCACCAAGTGGGTGGAAGCCATACCTGTCAAACATGCCACTTCCGAGGTTGTTTGCAGTTTCATCAAAGAAAATATCATTGTCAGGTTTGGCGTTCCAAACAAGATCGTTGCTGATAATGCTTCCAAATTTTCTTCACGGGAAGTTGTTGGTTTTTGCTATGAATACGGAATAACTTTGGCTCACGCCTCAGATTATTACCCTCAGGGAAATGGTCAGGCAGAATCCAGTAACAAAAACTTAGTAACCATCATACGAAAGCTAGTGGATGAGAATCAACGAATGTGGCACAAGTCCTTATACGACGCTTTGTGGGCAGACCGCATTACTCCCAAGAGATCTCTCGGTATGTCACCTTTTCAAGTGTTATATGGCACCGATGCCGAGCTTCCCATTTCCACTAAACTCCCTGCTCTACGCTTGGCATGGGAAATCGAAGATGAGACTTTTCAAAATTCCCTTGAAAAGAGGATCATGTATCTAGCAGAGCTCAAAGAAAAGAGAGTAAAGGTGGTCGACAAGATCACCAAACATCAGAATCAAGTCAAAAGATTGTTCGATAAAAAAGCTAAGAAAAGAAGTTTCCAGGTGGGAGACCTCGTCCTTTTGTGGGACAAATGAAGAGAGCCAAAGGGTATGCATGGAAAGTTTGACTCCCTGTGGAGAGGGCCTTTCAAGATCAAGCAGCTTAATGGAGAGAATAGTTTCTATCTCTCGTATCACGGAGACAACCGAGCTCCCGCTTCCCTATAGTGGGAAACATCTGAAAATCTTCAGGAACTAGAGCTTGCTCTCTTCTTTGTATAGTTTTCTTCAGTTATGTGTTTTTTTGTCATGTGTTTGCTTTTGTTAGTTGTGTGTTTCCCTTTCCGGTCTCCCTTGTTTTTGACTCTGTTGCCCAATGGATAGGCATGTGAGATCTAGGATTCTCTACCCCTAAGGTTCACTCAGAGATAGTCCCCAGAAAGAGCCAGTTGTTATCCCGTAAAATTGGCAAGGGTAATTTTACAGATAACCCTACCAAAATTTTGTTCGGTCCCTCGTCAGGGACTCCTTGCGTTCGGAACATTGCAAAATCCCTTCCCAGGAAATCTAGTTTTCCGAACTTAGCCATTTTTGGTCTTTTTTGGTCGGGCGCACATAATGTCTATGTAACATAAAGTGTTCATGCGCCCCCTTTAAATCCTTTGGCACATGGTTTGACGTGTCAACACACCTTTTGGTGCGCCTTACTATGTTGCACCTTTCTTACATGCGCCAAGGCGCATGCGCCTTCGTGTCAACATTACTTTTGTTGTTCCACATTTTGGTGCGCCAAGGTCGCACATATTTCGTGTTGACAACACTTTTGGTGTGCCAAAGGCGCACATAACTTCGTGTTGGTAGGTGTTTTGATGCGCCAAAGGGTGCATGCTTTCCATTGTCAACATCATTTTTGGCATTCCACTTGAAAAAGTGGTTGGAGCATTTATTACCTTGCCTATATATAGGTGCGTCTGCCCTATCATTTTCATCAGACAAAAATCACGTGATTTATTCTCTTCCCCCTCTGCACTGTAAGCGCGCTTTGCCATTATTGAATCACGTCGTGGACCCAGTTTCACACCTCTCACATTATATATTCTGGTAAGAGGTCCCTATTGCTCTTGTGATTTGTGTTTTGGTTTTTAGCTGCTTGTTTGTGGGGATTAGATTAAATAGAATTGTGGAACCATGAAACCCCCCCCTTTTTCTTGTTTTTCTATCCTTCCCCATGCGCTTCCCCCTCTTTCTAGATCTGCTGGTAAAGAGGACTGTCTTGTAAAGAAATTGCTTGAAACTCTTTATTTTAGCTTCTTCATCACCCAAGGAACCCTGCAAAAGAAGCTTAAAAGCATGTAAACCCCTCAGAGAAAGAATCAAAGATTAAAACAAGACTGTATTGTTTTCTCTTTTGGCGCATCTGCCACCCCTGCAACATGATATACAGTCGCACCAATGGCGCATCCACCATGCCTGTTGCATAAAAAACAGTTGCACCCTCAAGGTGCACTTCCCTTGCTTGTTGCACCCACTTTCCCTGTGCCCTACTTGGCACACCAAACTCATGTGTAGCATTGTTAAAACTTGCACCATTGGCACACCCTGCATCTATGCAACATCAAATTTAGATGCACCAAGTATAAACTGTTAGCGCAGGCGCATCCCTTATTACAGCAACATAATGTTATGCAATCCCTCTCTACGCCGCATGAGCCGAGTTTCCTTTAGCGCACATAATGCATATGTCACACAAGCCATATACGCACCCTTTGGCGCACCAAAGTTACATGCAACATAAAAATTATATGTGCCACCACAGTGCACCTGTTCTTGTGTAACATGAAGAATATCAAAGACTACTGTTAAATGCATATATATAAGCACGAGCACACTCCCACTTACAACAAAATGTCATCACGGTATTCATGCGCCTGTGCCCTTTGGCCCTGATTTGTCCCTTGCAACACCCCTTTTCTGTGTGCCATACTATTTAACCTTGTAATCTACAGTATTCATGCGCCCTACACCCTGAGACCTTAAAATCACTAACTCTTTCTTCTGACAATGCTTTAATGGAAGATCAAATAGCTAATATGAATTTCGGTGTTGGGTTTCACTTCTTATTATTGTAGATCAGCAACTAAGTTCGAGTTACATATGTCAACATCAAGCAAGAGACCTACCAAATCTAAGGGCAACGCCAAGCTCACGAGAGGAAGAAATGAAGTATAAATATCGGAGGATCGGGATGCAGAATCCCGGGTAGAGTGTGACGTAGATATCGGAGACTCGAGAACTTGGTCACATTGATATGGAGGATTTATGGGCTAGAACCCGAAAGGTCACGGGAAGTCCATCGTTGGACAAGTGATGGGCATTAGGCGCATTTTTTGCGGGGATCCCGATTAGTGCCGTGAACAATGAGTTCATGATGGTAGTAGCCACCTTGCTACAACAAAAGATACAAGATGTGTCTATAATGAGAAGGAAAATTCATAATCAACCTCACTACCTGACACTTTGAAATAATGCTCGGCATTCATCACCACCGGCACTTTATGGCCGTAAGCCAGGAAGATTGCATCAAGGCTTGGGATGACAATGAAGATCGGTGTATGCAGTTGATGAACGAAGTATACCTGAAGAATAAAAAGGTGGTGACTCGATGGCCACAAGTCATTCATCACAGTGACTTTTCATAGGAACTCAGTGATACAATAAAGTTCTGAGCAGAGTATTTGGGCTTCCTGATGCCCACTACTTTCACAAATGGATGCTGAGATACTTAGAAACGATGAACAAAAATGTGCCAGATCAATGCTTTGAGTGGGTAGAGATCATAAGCAGCACCATATCTGAGCAGCTCCAACAACTTACCACAACGGGGAAGTTCTATATGAACTCTTACATAGTATATGTTGTAGCCTCAGAAAGGGATTATCCAGCTTTAATGCGGTGCGGGGTTTGGCCCCAAGTTAAAATATATGAATACTATCTAGAACTGAAGCTGGAAAATAGTATCCCCTAGTTTACAAAGATCAACGATGCCTTCTTCTACGGCATCATCTGTCTTTGTGGCGAACATGACTCACGATCGTACAACCAAGAGTATTGTCATAGCTACGAAGAAATGGGGGGCCTTGTTCACTCAATTCCCCACCTTCACTTATCTGAGAGAAGTTAACTTCTTGGGGGAACCAACCAAACTACCGAGATATGCCGGCCCCAAGTTGATCCTATTAGAGCTATCAAGACAGCTTATCACCTACCATGAAAAGTGCCTCAAGAGAAAGAAGGGTGGAACTCCTTTCCCCCTCACAGTGGGTAGGTAT
Organism: Taxus wallichiana var. yunnanensis; assembly: GCA_018340775.1. NCBI lineage: Eukaryota > Viridiplantae > Streptophyta > Pinopsida > Cupressales > Taxaceae > Taxus > Taxus wallichiana. Next base: position 768,449,357 of record CM031242.1, read on the forward strand.
ACTTGTCTCTCTCACCACAAGGCAAAGGATATGTTTACAGAATTGGAGCTACTAAATCTAAAGCATAACTTCCCAGCAAGGCCCAATTTCGACCCAAGGAATTGTCTCCCTAGGGCCAAACTCAATCCGATCCACATCCCTCAGATCGAAGACATTTATATCGACATATATCATGAGGTCGAGCTCAGAAGGAAGGATCATTCCCGCTTGGCCTTAGCTGAAATCATCCAGTACGGTGTGGCCATCATCCCAAAAGGCTATCAAACTGCTGATCAATAATTTGATCAGGTATATCTTGACACAAATTGGGACAATTGGTGTTTTGTTGTGATTAGCAGGAACAAAGCACCTCGAACATAGAAGAAAGGAACAAGGAAACTCTCGAAGAATAGAGCATTGGTGCAGAATGAATGGTCTCATTTACCTCGGAGTTGATTTCACTACATCTCCGTTGGGCAACGCACCTTCTCGGGAAAAACAGCTACCAAAGGGCAAGGGAAAGGCAAAGAGGGTGAGTCAAGCTCCACCCAAGAGGAAGCTCCTGAAATTCCTCCTTCCGCTTCACAAGAATGGGTTGTAATCCCGAAATCTTAGAAGAAGAAGCAGTGGAAGATGTTCCAATAGGCACATCCACTCAGGATGTTGCCACTACTATAACTATTGAGGTCCCTTCTATCCCTTCTCCCTCTCCTCCTTCCCCTCCTCAAGTGACCCAAGTGACCATTCCTTTGGTCGTGTCCTCTCCCCCATCTTCTACTATTCCCCCTTCTTCATCATCCATCTTCTCTTCTCTCGCGGAGCTGTCCCCCACCATTTCTTCCCTCATCTCTCAGCTCCCTTCCATTCCTATGTCTACCTCCCCTGCAGTATCCCTTCCTCCCATGAGCACTTCCTCGGCTTCCCTCTCAATGCCACCTCCAAGTGTCTCCACGTTTTTCCCTTCTACTACTGCAGTTGCTCCCTTTTCTATTTCTGGTCCTTCTCCCATAAGTCCAGCCTGGATCTCCCAGCACCTAAGTCAACAAAGAGGAAAGTTCCCATCGCGCCGATGGACTTCTCCATCATCCCATCAAAAGGGGCCAAGAAGCAAAAGCCTATAACCCGCTTCTCTCAGAGTGCATCAGGGGAGAGAGTAATGGAGATTGCATACCCCAATCCTTTGAAGGATAAAAAGGATCTGTCTTCGACAGATTACACAGTGACTCAAGTCACAATGGGGACATCTTCAGAAAGCCTGCAAGGAGAGGCCCTATCTACAGTTGACGCCCTTTGCAAAAATCTCCAGGAAGCAAAGGAAGAGAAAAGGCTATTAAAGGAGCAAAATAAACATCTTCTCCATGCCTTGCAGAAAATGGGCAGTGCACCTCCTACAACTACCGCCGAAACTCCTAAGCCTCTGAGTCAGGATAAAATCAATGAATATGCTAAAATTGGTGAGTAGGGCATGGCAGTTTCCACCTGGAGGAGCCAAATCCTCAAGGAAAGTGAGGGAGTAATCACTAAGTTCACCGGGTTATATCAGAATATCAATCGGATGAACAAAGAACTCCAGGCGATAGCAGGACCCATCTCCGAAGAGCTGGATCATGCCAGGATGCAACACGAGACCTTTCAGAAAATGCTCGACTATTCAGTCAAAGATCTGGTCAAGTTCGGCATCTTTGGACACCCAGAGCCCTCAACAAAATCCTTTCTACTCTGGATTATCAGGTTGATCAGCTGGAGTTCATCCTGGAGAAGATCGAAAAAGTAAAAGAGGAAGCCCTGGATGCAATGCATCAAATGGAACAGATTGTCCTAAGAATGTCTCCAGGCTTGCTCACTTCTTCTTTCACCTTAAGAAAGGTTGAGGAAACTATTCAGATCTTCAAGGAGATCATTTCATAGGGGCTGGGACCAGAGGTCACATTCGACACCGAATCCATCAATAACCTATTGGCATGTTGCGACTTCATTATGTACTTGATAGATGTGGAAAATGATTATTCCAAACTCCTAGAAAAGCTCATAGACGAGTGGGAGACTTGCGAATCTATCAGCGATCGACACAAGGGTCCTTCCGGGATCAACTTCAACCCATGATCAGCAAGTTCATGGAGTCATCGTGCCCGATTCCACATCTCGTCTCTCTCGAGCAAAGCAAAGAAAAGCAGGATATCCCCTTCCAAACTACTGGGACAACGGCGAATAGTTTCTTTCTTCCCAACTTTCTCCTTGTAAATTATCTAAAGTGTGTTAACACAAATGATGACATCATCCATGTTACACCATGAGATGATGTCATCCTAAAGTTGTCAAAAGTCAACAAATGACTTTGTAATCTATTTTAAGATATTTTTGTAATTAAGTGGTTGGTTTGCTTTTGTCTTCTTTCTTCTCTCCTTCTATATATACTTGAATACTTGTTGTATTCGGGGAGGTGGATATCTTTTAGATTAAAAATAGAAGTGAGAAGAAAAGGCTTTGTACTTTATAATGAAGAAAAAAATTAATACAAATATTAAGACTTTGTGCTTTGAATATGTGTGTTATGGGCATCCGATCTTTCTTATGTCGAGATCTATGCGTTTATTCTGTTGGATCTGTCTCTACTTTTTGTCATCCATTCATCAAGTATTGCTTTATTTGTTTATGCAAGTAGGTTTGGCTTTGTTTACTACCAATCCCAAAACATAAACCCTCTGACCTTTCTGCTTTGGAATTCATTTCTTTTCTCCCTTCGGACCTGATCTTTCTTCATCCTCTCTTTCATTCCTTTCTTTTCGCAGTCAGAAACACCCCTACTAGGATGAGATCCCAAACCCCCGAAGGTAGAATATTGTGAGACTTGCATAGATTCCTACTGGTAGAATAGGAATAAACCAGTTTCGCTTTAGCTCAAAGAGGGGCTATGCCCCGCACACGGTTGGCTCATTTATCCATAGATCTACCCATGAGATAGATTTAAAAACCAACAAGTAGCAAGTCCCACAACTTGGAGATAGTACCCATGTTATCCAATCACACAATGAGTTCAAGTATATGCACTTGTATACACATAGGGGTGCTTTGTGATTTGGCAATAATAATAGCTCAATAGGATCAGCTTAGGTCCCACATATCTTGGTAACTTGGTGGGCTCCCCCAAGAAGTTGGTGGCTCTGAGATAGGTGAAAGTGGGGAATTACGTAAATAACACTCCCCACTTCTCTGTGGTAGTAACCACGGTCTTAGTCATCCAACCGTGAGTCATATTAGGCCTCAATAGGCAAATGACGCCATAGAAGAAGGCGTCATTGATCTTGCTAAATTGTGTAATGTTGTTTTCCAGTCTCAACTCTGGATAATACTCATATATTCTTACTTGGGGCCACACCCCACATCGGTTCAGTGCTAGGTAGTCTCTTTCAGAGGTAGTAGCATATACCACATAGGAGTTCATGTAGAACTTCCCCATTGTTGAGAGTTGTTGAAGCTACTCGGAGATGGTGCTGCTGATAATCTCTACCCACTCAAAACGTTGATCAGGAACATTTTTGCTCATGGTTTCCAAGTATCTGAGCATCCATTTGTGAAAGTAATGGGCATCAGGAAGCCCAAACACCCTACTTAGGAAGGTGATGGTATCGCTCAGCTCTTCGAGAAGTCACTGTGATGGATGACTTGCGGCCACCTGCTCACCACCTTCTTGTTTTTCAGATATACTTCATTCATAAGCTACATGCATTTGTCTTCATTTTCATTCCATGATTTTATGTAGTCTTCTTGGCTTATTTCCACAAAATGCTGGTGGTGGGGGATACCCAACATGATTTCAAAGTGCCAGGCAGTGAGGTTGATTATTACCTTGCCCTTCTCATTTTCGACACATCTTGTGTCCTTATTGTAACAACAGCCCACCACCATCATGAACTCGTTGTTTACTGCACTCACGAGAATTCCTACAGTGAAATGTAAACCACTACCAACCAATTTGTCCATCCATGGACTACTGTGACCTTCTTAGTTCTAGCCCAGAAGTCCTCCATATCAATATGACCAAGTTTTGAATCCCTGATGTCCAAGTCACACTCTGCAAGGGATTCAGGCATCCTGACCCTTTGGTATTTGTACTTCATTTCTTCTTCTGTGAGTTTGGCCTTACCCTTAGACTTGGTTGGCTTCTTACTTGATGAAGACATGTGTGAATCTGAGTTCAGCTGCTGATCTGCAAGAAGAATCAGGGAAGTCCATCGCAGAAGAGCCATGTTAGCTGTTAAATCATCCATTAAAGCTTTACAAAATGAAAAGTTATCAATTTAGAAGCTTCTGGGTGCGAGGTGCAATTCAACTACAGGTTATAGGGTCAGAAAAGCAAGGCACACTTTTGGAGAGTATTTCATGGAAGAAAGCAGTGCAAAAAGGGCATAGGGCGCGGAAAGATTACACATAACATTCAGATGTTGGTGTTATAGGATGTGCGCTTGTACCATATGAAGGGTTTTAACTGGGCGTAGATTTATTTGATGTAGCAAGGATTTAGGATGTGCCATTGGCACAGATATGGTACATGTTGCAAAGCTTTATGATGCACCAAGGGGGCACAGTTCAAAGGTGCATCATTACAGTAAGTTATGCCAAGGATTTTAGCTTTACGTGGCGCATGAAGGGTCTGCATGACATTCAAATGTAGGTGTAACTAGAGTTGCACTTGTGCTTGTGTTAAGAATTTTAGGAATTTTTATAAGGCACGGGAAAGACCAATGTTGCATGTGGGGATAGTTCACCCTTTGGCACGACTGTGTTTAATGTAACAATAACAAAGTTTGCGCCAAAGGAAAATAGTGGTTTTGGATTGCAATAACTTTAGATTTTTCACCTTTTTGGCAGGTTTGGGGTCTTTTGCCTCTCTTAACTCAGATTTTTCAGTGAGGGGAACAGAGGAAAGAGGGTCAGGGATTCATTTTGAGACAAGGCCTCCCAGGTTAGCAGATCTGGAAGGAGGGTAAAACCATTTTGAAAGTGGGTCGATTTGTAAAAATGGGCTGGAGTTGTATTATTTTCTTAGGTTCATTCATTTTTGTTTTGATAATACCAACCCTAAACAACAACGAAACCACAACAAAACCACAAGAAAAGCAAGGACCACTTACCAGGAATATATAAGATGGAGGAAACGATGTGGGGTCCACGAATACGACGAAAATTGAAACACGGGGCTGTGGGAGTGCTTGATAGGTGTAGAATAATTAACATTTTCCACGTTTTTCAATCGTGAAAATGACAGGTCAGATGTGCCTATTTATAGTAAAAGGTGTAATAAATGTGCCACCAAATTTTCCAAGGTGCATCCAGATAGATGCCAACATGAAAATATTTGTGCCCTAGGCGCGGATTTGGGGTTGTCAACATTACTTTTTTAGCACTTTGGCACACCAGAAAGGGTTGCAACATTTTTAATGTTGACAAGCTAGAGCATGTGCCTTGGCGCGTGCACGGAAAGGTGCAAAATTTTGAATGTCGACAAAATGGCGCATGCACCAGCACAGCTAGAAAGGTGCAACATTGAAAGGCACAACATTAAAAGGTGTAACATTTGGAATGTTGACACTCCAAAGGATGTGCCAAAGGAAAGGAGGGGGTTCAATTTCATTTTATGTTACGTGAATAAAAACTATGCCCAACCAAAAAAGGACCAAATGACTAAGTTCGAAAAACTAGATTCTTCGGAAAGGGATTTTATGCCATTCAAACACTAAGGGACCTCAATGGGGACTAGAACAGAAATTTGGTATGGTTACCTAAAAATTTCCCTTGTCAATTTTACAAGATAATAAGAATCAACTATGTGGATAAACATGGAAGAAAAGCGACACTATGAAACTAATTTCAAAGAACATGAAGGTAGTGGAATTTCCAATCAAGGACCTGGGCATCAAGAAGCTCACATGGACTCCCTCTTATCAAGTACATTGACAATTTTGAAAGCACTTGGATTTCATAAGAAGCTGAGGAGGGGAGGTTACTTTCTAGAACCCATCAATGGCTTCATAGAACATCATCATTCGGTGTTGCCTATTCAAAGGTAACTTATGAGCAATGAAAATTTCTTCAGTGAAAGTGGGTTATACCCCACATTGTACCATAGGTGATTGTTAGGTATGTTTCCCTTCCTGTTGTGTTTCATGTGTTTCCTTTCCATCCTTTTCATGTTCATTTTTGTTTCTTTCTTCTCTCTCTCTTGTTGTAAGTTATACATGACTCTGTAAGGCCCAATGGATAAGGCACTAGGAAACAAATTATATGGTCTAAAATTGAGATTCTAGATTCCCATATCATGTATTCACTATTCTCAATCCATGTCATGTCCCCAAGCTAGAGCTAACTATTGTCGTATAAATGTGCAACAACAAAATTGATAATTTTCTAGCATGAAAACTATACCCCAGTGTCAAATTTTTCAAGTTCTATCATTCCAAGATACCCCAACTCTATCCAATAAGTCCAAGTGACCTCCCAAATAATGTTCTATCATCCCCCTAGGTGATTTAGAAAATTCCATTCATTCCCCCTAGGTGATTTCAGGAGTTCATTTGCAAACTCCACGTAGTATTGGGAAGGGCTATCACTAACCTTCCCAGGATTTGGATTAACACCCTAGAGTAGAATGTGTTGGTGCTCAAATTTTCTTGCCCCATTTGTCATTAAAATTCTTCAGATTGTGGCCTCTATTATGTTTTCTATCTCCCCAGGATCAAATGGTGGTTGTCTTGTATTTTATGATTTGATGGGTGTAATTTCCTGGTCAAAATTACTTCTTGGCATCAGTTGAAAAGTGGCCCTTTCTGGTTAGATGTGGCTCTATGGGGCACTTTAAAAATTCTAAGGCTCACTTCAACACAAAACATGTCCACATGGAGGCTTCAGTTAGGATTTCCCATACTTAGAATTTTCACGCAACTTCCTAAAGCATCCTGGGACATGTGGAGGGACCGCGCATGTTTAGGGACTAGCCCTTGAATTTTATTTTGAAGAAGCACTAGGAGGACACTTGGAGACTCTGCCAGACTAAGACACGTGTTGGGCCCATGCTTGTTTGGGGTCTCTACTTTTCGGGACCATCTCAAAGTGCGCCATTGAGACATGTAGCTAGGTGGAGAAATGAAGGTGTGGGCTGTAGGGGAAAATATGGAACTTTTTCCTTTTTGGAAAATAGGGATAAATTTTTAAGTTGAAGCACAGGTCTACTGGGACCCACATTGGGACATGTGTCAAGCCCATTTTTAAAAGGGCAGAGGGGTGGAGAAAATTGTTAACATTTTACTTTTTTCCAAAAATTATAAAATGTCAAAAGGTGCCCCCACTGTTTCCAAGTGCATTTTTCCATAAGGGATCAGATTAAATGTTGAAATGCAAGATAAATGATAGCTATGCATTTCATTTGATTTTTCCACCATTAAAGCTCCAAGATGTTTGGAGATGTATTTTTGCATCATTCTTCATCAATTTTTGGCAAATTTGTGTCGTTTGGGTCTGTAAAGTTTAATTGAATCAATTTGGGATCTCAATTTCTAGATTTGAAGTACTCTTGAAGTGGATTTTTTACTCGAGCTTGTGCAAAAATGTAATATACCAGATCTATAAGTTGCAAAGTAAAATTTTAGAGGGAAAAGGGATGAAATGATTAAAGGTATAGGCACAAAAGGTTAAAAATGACGTTTCCTCAAGAGCAAAAGGGATGACCTGTCAAAGTAGTTATGTAGAGGCTCCGAAAAATGATTAAAAATGGTATTTCTCACATGATAGAATCAAAATGATTAAAGGGACTCCTAAAAAATTGTGGCATGGTATCCTAGTCATTAGTCGAAGGCCCAAGAAATGTGATCTGTTCACAGTTGGTCCACTGGCGATTTCAGATCTGAATTTGTTAAATGTCTCTGTTTGAAACAAATTGGTAACAAACAAAGGTCCCTCAAATATTCTTCTCTTTTGAGGGGAAAAGGTGCTACAGGCACCAAGGATGAAGAATATGCCTCCATTTAGAAAAATGATGCAAATATTTGCAATGATTCACCTTTTTGAAAACACCTGGCAACCTTTTTACGAATCTATTGAATGTCACTTTTTGCAAATCATGATCCAATATGTGAAACAAAGGTGCTTCGAATATTCCTCTTTTGGGGGAAATTGGATGTAAAGGGTGTATTATAAATGTAATGAGATTACTCTTGCAAATGGTTGGAGTTCATTTTCACGAGAAAATTTTGAGAAAAGCTCATCCTTCTGAGAAACTAGGTTAACTTCCTCTGTGTTAGATTTTCATTCATGTTGAGTTGGTTATGAGTGTATAGCCATCAAAAAGCTCGAAATTATTTAAAATAACTCTCCCCTGCTGATGAATCTGATAAACTTTGAGTTAATTTGTGTTAAATCTCTAGAAAATTTTGTGTTTATTTCACTTTTAGAATGTCTACAAGTAGTTTTTCTTGTTCCTATTGCAATCTTGTATCAAAATATATTTGAATCACATAGATCTCAATCCTTTTGATAGTTTAGTGGCATCTGTAATTTCATTTTTCAGAAGAGCTTTCATCTGGGAATGAAATAAATGATTTAAAATCACTTTTCTTTCATCTGTTGAGAGATTGTTTATAAGCCTTTGGGTGTACCTCAGGCGTGACTGATCTTAGATTTTGATGTTTTATTGGGTCTTCTAACTCAAGCCTTCATGCTAGAATCTCAAATATTGTGTGAAAAAGTGCATGTCTAGGCCTCCATTGATGCACACCTTCTGGTTGAAGGAATGTTTTAACTATTTTGAAGCTTTCTATTATTGAGTTCTCCATTTGTTGTGAAGTTTCTCAAGGATCTGGAAAATTCCAATCTATCTTGTTGATCTCCCACCAAAAATTATTTCAAATAACCAATCCTACCCCAAACTACCCCTATTTTTCTTTATATATCCACAGAAGAACAAAATCCATTTGCTAAAGTATGCAGAATATATCAGGATTCCAAATGTCTTCAGTAACCTTAGCCTTGTGTTGAAAATATCTCCATAATCTAGAAGTGACAACTCATGAGATTCATATTTGGTGTGTTGATCATATTTTCCCAAGGTATTCTCTATAAAATTTGTGCAAAAGAAGGATTTACCAACATTCTTCAATAACATAGGCTACAAAATATCTTCTCTTACCTTAGTTGAAAGGAACAATCTAAAATAGTTAGGATAAGATCACATCCTTTTAAAGTGCTATCCATCTCTCTAAAAATATGAGTAACAAAAGGTCGATAGATTTCATTCCTGGCTACAAAATGATACACATTTATGATCTATCTTCCTCTAAGCTCCTTTTTGAATCGTGTTGTTGCTCAACTTGAAAAATAGAATGAATTTGGATACCAACACTTTTTGGCATCATTTCCGAGAGAATATTTGAAGAATTTAAATTTTCAGACCTGGTAATGTTTCTTGCGATTACTGTGTACAAATACATTTTGTAAACATCATTCTCTGGTCATATCTGTAAGGATTCAACAAAGTTAAAAGTTACGTGTGCTGTCTGTCTAATTTTTCCAACAATTATTGTAGTAGGTTTTCCTCAGCATTGATAAATTTGGGTAAAAGAAGATCAGATCTGATAAGTTTTGCAATATTTCAGTACTAACAGACATTTGACAAATTATCTTTTAGTGCATTTTTACACATCTGAGGTGAAAATCCTTAGTGGCGACTCTGTGTTGATTTATTTTGGTAAATGTTAGTGTATTAACCTTTGTCAACTAAAAATTTGTTACTAATATTTGCAAAGCTATAAGGAAGAAGATATTTCTTCACTGCAAACCCTAGTATAAGGTTGTTTCAGAGTTTGTAAAGTCTAATTTAGGAGGAAGAATTTGGAAGGTTGTTGGAGATCAAGCATCAAGAAAATATCTCTTCATTAGTGAAACCGATCGTTCAGCACATGAATGAAAATTACAATGCTTCCTCAACTACTTATGAATCGGGTAGTCTCTTTATAAATCCTATTTCTCCATCTAGAGAGGGGCCTTCTCATTCTACCCATGTATTTGAAATATTTTCATCTCATTCTACCCTTATATTTTCCAAATCTTGTAGTTTTTGCCATGAAAAAGAGTCACTAGGGGATAATCATTCTAAAAATTATATCCTTGTACCACACAGCCCCTCACTCCTCATCACTTTATTTCCCTGTAAGATCACCTCCTCAAAATAATATGGCTCAGCCTCCACCCAGACCTCCATTTTTCGTTAATACTTTTGGTCCCATCAGTTTTATAGGTATGGATGGCTATCTAAATGTTGTGCCACAGGATGTAAGAAACATATTGCCTCGGTTTCAAGGAAATAACGCAATAAGCGATGATCAATACCTAAAACTCTTTTTCATTATGATGGAGGATTTAGAAATAGAGTTGTAAGATGTATACATTAAATTATTTATTCATACTCTAGAAGAGGATGCAAGGGGTAGTATAAAGATATGCTGATAACTCTATTGATTCTTGGACTGAAATGAAGAATGCATTTAGATTATAGTATGGTGACAGAACAAACCCTAGGTTTCTTTTGTCGAATTTGAGAATATTAAAAGAATCTTAATGAATCGGTGCATGAATTTAATACAAGATTAAATAATACATTGATAAAATTTCCTGTGAATTTGAGGCCATGTGATGAATCTTTTCTTACAAAGTATCTTTGGTGCATTTGACAAGAAGGTTGTATACTATTTGAGGGATAAAAACCGGGCACTTTGAGGCGGGACTTTACCATGGCTCTACAAATTGATAAGAACATCAAAGCAGTTGGAAAAACTCCTAAGAGAGAGGGTGTTAAACTGATAAACCCAGAAAAACCTCAAGCAAGAAAGAGTGTGGATCTTGAGGAGGTTGTTAAAACTTTGGCAGGGGCTGTCAAAGAAATTTCTTACAAACTAGCTCGGGTAGAGAAAGGAATTGGGAAAAGTTCACAAGGTCAAGAAAAAGACAAAAATCATGACAGATTTGGCAATCATCCTAGGGGTGATCAGAGGTCAGATTACAGAGGTAAAGGACCCATGGGATCTACAAATAGACATCCCCAATCATGTGAAATTATAATAGTGCCTGATCCTCTGACTGCCCAGGTTGTTGTTGTTGATGAAGCCAATGAGATTGATTGGTGTGATAGATGTTTTGTACCCAATCCTCCATGTGAAGTAAATCAGCAAGAAGAAGAAGCTAATAATAATAATGGTACTGATGATGATGTTTGCATGATGGGTTTCTCTTCAAACTCACAACAAGGAGAAACTTCAACCGAAGTGATAAGTTCTTGAACTGCTGCAAATTTTTGGGATTGCATTCACCGGGTACCACTTCTTCCTCCTTATCATACTTTTGAAGTAGATGTAGTGAAATCTTTTGAAATACCTAATAATGACATTGAGTATTTAAGATATTTAATGATAAAGAAGTATGATGGAGGAATCCCTTCGGAGGAAGATAGGAAGTTATTGATGAACGTTGTTTTTGCTCAAGAAAAGGATTATAATACTAGAGTAGAGTTGTCAAAGGAGTAAAGCCTCAAGCCAAACCTAAAACTCCATTTCTTTCTAGTATTCCTAAAGAGGCTCCAAGAAAGGTACACCTTCCAAATGATCCATTTCTTACTAGGAGTCCCATGACATCTGATGAGTTTTCTAATCTCCCTTCCAATGTTGCCTTGCCAAATAATGTTCCATATGACATTGCCCAAGTGTTGAGTCAAATCAAAGTTAGTGTTCCAATTTTTGAGTTTCTTCATATTCCTGAGCACAAGAAGAGAGCATTTGAGTACTTAGGATTGAAATAAGAAAAGAGTACCCCAGGTAGAAATGTAAACATTGTAGAGACTCCTCCTCCAACCATTGCAGACCTCAAAACACCACCAGCATTGGAGGATCTTGGAGAAGCACCTAAGGTTTACCTTGGGACATCTTTGGTTGAATCCCAATTAAATGTTGATCCATTTTTTACGACTTTGATTATTAAGGATAGACTACTGCATAATTGTATGTTTGATTCCGGATCATCATGGAATGTCATGCCTCTTGAGGTCATGAATGAGTTGGATATCAAAGTGATAGCGACATATGGAATATGCACTACCATGGACTCTAGGAAGTGCCCGTTGTTGGATGTGTGAAAGGCTTAGTAGTACAACTTCCAACTTATATGGGTAAGAACCTAAAACTTGATGTTACTATTAAGGATTGCCCTACCAAATGGGGCATGTTGTTATCAAGAAGTGGGCTTTGAGTGTTTGTGGAAGTTTTGGATGGATATGTATTTTGCCACCATTCCTATTGAAGGCAGCCTTGTAAAGTTGTATGGGAAGAAGAAAATATTGCGTCTCATTGAGGATCCAAATAATGCTTCTTATGATGTGTTATATGTTGATGTGGATGCAGATAAATTTGTGGAGTTTAATGATGGCATGGATCAAAATATTGATCGGCGTGAATGTCTTGAACATGTTGGTTTACCTTGGACCTTGTTATTTGATGGAGCCTGTTCTAAGTTTGGAAATGGTTCCGGTATTGTTCTGGGTCTACCCAAACTAAGAAGATTTTGTATTTTATTTCAAACTTAACTTTGAATGCTCTAATAACCTTGTTGAGTATGAAGCATTATTATTAGTTTTGAGAATTTCATGGAAGTATCATATTAAAGACATCATTATCAAAGGGACTCGGGCGATTGTCAAACAGATTAGAAAAATGTATGCTACCAAAAATCAGAGAATGAAACAATACAAGCATGCAGTTTGGGATTTGATTGAAATTTTTGAATCATTTAATATTGTGCATCATGATAGAAAGTTCAATATTTTACAGACCAGCTTGTAGTCTTGGGATCTCGGTTTGATGTTTGTTTAATGTCCCCCAATTTTGAATATAATGTTGAAGTAATAACAAGGCCATCTATCCCTGACAATGTAAAAAATTGGCAAGTATTTGATGATGATGCCAGGTGAAATGGTTTCTATAGAACAAAGGGGAGTTTACTGATCAGTGTATTGATTGGGAGCTAATGGTGTGTGCATCAGAAGGAAAAGAAACTTTGTTTGGCAAAGATATCATCTAATTGAAAACTAATACCATTCCTAGAGGGTTGGTTTCTCTTGAATCAAACTTTAATAATGTTTATTGCATTATTAACATACATGTAGCAACCTTAAGGGATTTTAAAGAGCATGACCTTGGCACAAAGGAAAAACCAAGGAATATCTGGTTGGGAAGAAATTTGAACAAAGAAGAGAAATAGTCTTATGTCCAATTGTTAAAGAGATATCAGGACTACCTTGCTTGGTCCTATTCTGAACTGAAAGCATACAGGGAGGACTTGTTTCAACATGATATCCATTTGGAAACAAATGAAAAACCATTCAGATAAAAGCAGAGGCTGATTAATCCACTCCTATCCATGAAAATGTAGGAAGAATTGAAGAAGATAAGGGATGGAGGGATTATTCAGCCAACAAGGTATTCTTCTTGGGTCGCAAACTTAGTACCAATTAGAAAAAAGAATGGTGATATCAAGTTGTGTGTGGATTTTAGAAATCTGAATAGAGCATCAATGAAAGATAATTATCCTCTACCAAACATGGAAAATATGTTGTAGTTAGTGACTGGATCTGAGTTGTGTTCTACTTTGGATGGTTTCTCTAGATACAATCAAGTTGTTGTGAAGGAGTAAAAAGAATAAAGACTACCTTTACCACTCCATGGGGCACATATGTTTATGTCAGGATGCCATTCGGTCTGATGAATGCTGGAGCTACCTTCCAAAGAGTAATGGATGTTGCTTTTGCTGGTTACAGTTCTGTAATGATTTTATTGATGTTTACGAGGATTATGTGACTTTGTTTTCCGAGAAAGATAAGTGATCGTTTGCAGCACCTAGAAAAAATATCGATAAGATGGAGAGTGTGTGGAATTTCACTCAATCTAAAGAAGTGCCATTTTGGAGTACAAAATGCCAAGTTGTTTGGTCACATTGTATCAAAGGATGGTGTCATGATTGATCCCGAAAGGGTAGTGGCTATCACCAAGGTTCCAATTCTAAGAACCAAGAAGGGAATTCAATCCTTCTTTAGGTAGATCAATTTCATTAGAATATTTGTGTCTAACTTTGCCGAGTTGACCCTCCCAATCACTTGCATGTTAAAGAAAGACCAGATTATCAAGTGGGAAGAAGCATCCATTCAGGCTTTTGATGGGATCAAAGAAGCACTAAAGCATGCCCTTGTTTTGGCAGCCCCAAATTACAAGAAACATTTTCAAGTATTTTATTTTTCTTCAGAAAACACCATTTCCTCTGTTTTGTTACAGAAGGATGATGAAGGGGCTGAGAGACCAATTACCTTTTTCAGTAAGGCATTGTAGGGAGCTAAGTTAAAATACACCATCATGGAGAAGTAAGAATTTTCCTTGGTGAAAGAAACAAATGTTTTTAGACCCTACATCTTGAGTTCTAAAATTTTTCTTATGTTCCCCACACCATGGTGAAATAAATCTTATTAGAGATAGATGTATCAAGCAAACAATGCAGATGGGTGAACATGTTGCAAGAGTATGACACGGATATCAAACCATGAAATTGGTAAGAGGTTTTGGTCTAGCTAATCGTATGTATGAGAGCAACTTGAAAAATATTGAAGTAAATGAAGTAGAAGGAGAAACGGTGGATGTCCTTGAGAATTTGGTAAGTTCTAAATGGTACAAAGATATAATGTTTTATCTCGGACATCTATGTTTCCCTGAAAATATGAGTTAAAATCAGAAAAGAGCTCTTAAGTTAACCTCTACGAAATATGTCATTATTGATTTTGGGTTAGCTTGGAAGAACCCGAGGAGTTCTCTTGAGATGCATTGCGAAAATGAGGTCCCAAAGATAATTACTAATCTCAATGGAGTGGTCTATGGGGGGACATTTTGCTGGAAGAGTTACAACACATAAAATCTTGAGGGTTGGTTATTGGTGGCCAAATCTCTTCAAGGATACAACTCTAGTGGTGAGGAAATGTGAAAATCGCGGCATTTTTTGGGAAAATGGAGGCTTGGGCTCACTTCCTTTGTAGAGCTCATGTCGGTTGAAGCCCCATTCAGACAATGGGGAATGGATTTCATAGGGGAAATTTTTGATCCTTTCAGTGTTGGTCATAAATGGATTCTTATAGCCACTGATTATTTCACTAAGTGGGTAGTGTTGGTGCAATTTATGGGTTTGCACACTTTACTCTAATTCTCCATGTTCCATTTTTACTCCAAAACGTCCTTGTGGCTCGAGCTGAAGATTTGTAACTCATTTTATCCAGTTGAATGTTTTCAAACTGCCCTTAATGTTGTTATTCTACCCTTTTTGAAACAAAATCCAAGTCCCCCCCATTTGTGCCCTGATTTATTCATTTTCACGGGTTTTACCATTTTCTTCTTTGCAAAATCATGAAAGAGTTCGAAATTGATCAAATCCTGAGTTCGTGCAAGTGTTTCCCCAAACCTGAGGTCGTAAATGATGTCAAGAGATGATGTAGTTGGTTTACAATGAAGAATTCTACCTTCCCTATCAAAAATTTGGTTTCTAGGGCATTCCCTGAATTTTTCACGTTTTTGACGTGCTCTCGGGCCATCAAATTTATCATTTTAAACTCTATGCTGACATGGCAGGCTCTCATTGGCTAGGTGTGGTCGGAAAGAATGTTATAACTTGTCAAATTTTTAATTTTTAGCGAAAGGAAAATTTGTTCGTGGCCCTGCATTTGCCTATTGTGCCTACGTGGCATGATTTGATTGGACAAATGGAGCATCGAGTGGCGGAGGTCACTTAAAAAAAAATTGCCTTCATTTTTGCAAATTCCTCAAAATTAAATTTTCCTCATGGCCCACAAAGGTGTCATAGCGATGTGCTTATGTGGCCTGCTATGATTAGTCAAGGATCGGAGGGTGGTGGATGTAACTTCGGAAATTTTTCTTCCATTTTGGAAAAATTTCTCAAAATTAATTTTTTTCCCGAAGACCCGCAGCGAATGGCAAGATGACACATGTCCGGGAGGGCCAAGCAGATGATCGAGGACTTGAAAAACATTTGGTGTTTTTTTTTTGCTTAGGGTGCGGGGAAAAATTTGGCCCATAAGCCCGTAACCATTGGAAAGGTGACACATGTCCAGGGAGATCAACTGGAATAGAGGGAACTTAGAAGAATTTGAAAAATTTTGGTTTCAAAATGCAAAAGGAAAAAATTTTCCCAGGGGTCCACACCCAATACGAGGTGGACACGTGTCTAAGAAAGGTGGCATGGATGGGTGGAATTTATGAAAATTTTGAAGTCTTTTAACTTCAAAATTTTAAGGTTACAATTTGGCCCAAAGACCCACACCCAATGGAAGGGACACGTGGCATAGGGATGTCAAGCAGGGGAGCGAAGAGTTGAATTTTTCAAATTTTTGGCTCAAAACCTCAAAGAAAAATTTGGACCTGATGGCCCGCACCAATGAGAATGTGACACGTATGCACAGGGATGAAATGGAGAGGTGGAGGCTTGGAGGAATTTGAAGTTTTTTAAACTTCAAAGGGTAAAAGGAAAAATTAGTTCAAGGTCCCACCACCAATGAACAACGGACACGTGTCTAAATTTTGATGGAAATTCAGAGCACGGAGGAAAGATGGAAAATTTTCCAAATTTTAGCGAAAAATCTCAAAGAGAAAAATAAACCCACGAGAAAAATTTGGAGTTTCAGCTCCGCATCCAATAGGACAGTGACACGTGGCATTTTTCAAATGTCAAAAGAGAGATGTTGGGCCCACATGGAGTTTTGATGCTTGTAGAGGAATGAAGGCAAATGTGATGAGTCGGCTCGCCTCCAATGGGAGATCGACACGTGGCAGAGAAACAACGGGTGTTCGGGCCACTGGGAATTTTGAGAAAAATTTCCTTTTTGTGAAAAAGTGGCGAAATGCATCAAATCGGCTCGCGGTTTTGGTAGAGGCCCATAGGAGGACACGTGGCGCATCCAGGGGCCCGTGGGAAAATTTTCAAATTTTTCCAAAATTCAAAAGGGGTTTAAAATGCTTTTTAAGGATTGGGGGCCCACCCCAATCATGTTTGGACACATGTCCCACCTTGTGTAAAGGCAAAAAGGTAATTTTGGCACTTTTAGAGAGGATTTGGATCTGCCACGTGGAGGGCTGGCATTTAAAGTTGATTTTAATCAATGGCAGCTGTGCATTTTTGTTTTTTGGGCGCCATTGGAGCTCCAAGAAGTGTGGAATTGTCATTTTTGCACCAAAACACATGAAATTTTATATGAATCTACATCCCTTTCACCTTTGAACATAATGGCATCATTTATTTGAGCTAATTCGGTGCCCTATAGTGTTTTTCATGAGATATTTTCTCAGCCCATGAAAAACACATGAAAAGTAAAAAAGAAAAGTTGCGAGTTAAAAATGATGAGGAAAAAGGTGACAAATGATTGCAAATGCATGTTGGCATGGTGGAATGCCAAAAACATAACCTTGGGATGGATAAGGATCTGAGTTCATGTAATATTTTAAAAAATTTGTGCATCTCGGCATTTGGCGAGCTATTTCACAGTTTTATATCATTTTTCATCAAATGGATAAGGTTTTGTAACAAATTTGATCCCTTTGGCATATTATTTGCTTGGGATGCAAGGATCCAAGTTGGAATAGGGTATATGATGTAGTTTTGGAAACATTTTAGAGTTTTGTTGAGAATTTTGGAGAAGGAGAGAAGAAATTTCACAGGAAAAACTGGAAGAAGTCCATTTCCTTTTTGAGAAACTGCCTTAGAGCCATTTTGATTCAGTTTTCATCAAATGTTCATCACGTTGAGTTGGTTTCAGCTATAAAGCCATCAACAAGCTTTGATATTTTCTAAATAACACTTCCTTGCTGATATATTTGATCAAATTCTTGGATTAACTAGTTTTATCTCTTGGCAAAGCTTGCATGCACTTGTATTTTAGTATGTTTTCAATTTGTGTTTCATGCTCATGTTGCAATCTTGTGTTTGGGATCTTTATTGGTCATGCATGGTCTCATTTCTTGTAGAGGGTTTGAAGGCATCTGTAATCTTCCATTCAGAAGAGCATTCATTTGAGTGGAGATAAACAAATTTAAATTCATCTTACCTTCCTTGTAAATTGAGGGTGTTTGTAAACCTTTGGGTGTACCTTAGGACATGATCTAACAAGGGGTTTTGAATGCTTTATTGATATTTTGCTTCAAGCCTTTGTGGTAGGATATCAAAGTTTGTATGGAATAGTGCAGATTTGGGCATCCATATGTGCACACATCCTAGTTGAAAGAGCACTTCAAATTCATTGAAATATCTCTGTTGTTTAGGTGTTGTAATTCTTTTGCAAGGTTTCCCAAAGAAGGTGATGACTCCTAACTACTCTTGTCCCAATATCTCTCATCAGAATTTCACTTTAAACTAACTCATCCTACCTACAATACCCCTGCATCTGCATTGTGTGTCCATAAAATAATTCAATCCTTTCACAAAAATGCACAAAGTTGATCAGGGTTTTATCATGTCTTTAGCAACTCTAGCTTTGTTTTGAGAACATTTCCATCATTTAGTAGTGACAGCTCCTTTGAGTTTGGATAATGGATATTTGATCATGTTTTCACAAAGCCTCCTCCACATCATATACAAAACACAAGGATATCTTCATCTCCTTACCATATAGGGGCTGCAATATAGGTTCTCTTACCTTGGTTGATAGGCACAACCTAAAATAGTGAGGGTTAGATCAAAACCCTTATGAAGGTGCTATCCACTCCCTCAAATATTGAATACAAACAAGCAGATAGGTGTTCTCCCCGGCTACAAATGACATACAAAACATCTATCTATCCTTGAGTGTCTTGTGCAGATTCATGATGTTGTTCAAGTTGTGATGGAGATTAAATTTGGATACCAATAGGTAGAAGAAATCTCCGCCAAGAAGGAAACACACCAAGTGGTCATGGAATTCATGTTGAATAAAATCATATGTAGATATGGAGTGCCAGCTAAAATTATTATGCGATAATTTCATGAGTTTGAGCCAAACCTTTGGTGGAAATGTGCAAAGAGTATGGCATCAATTTGACATATGATTCTAACTACAATCCCCAAGGAAATGGACAAGCTAAGTCTAGTAATAAAAACTTGTTGAAGATCATTAGAAGAACCTTGGAGCTGAACAAAAGGAGGTGGGGTGAGAAAATGAAGTTTGTTGTTTAAATTTGTTTGAATCAATGTCAAAAGAGCTACTGGTAAAAGCCCATTTGAATTGGTATATGGAACTCAAGCTTTTCTACCCTCCATTTTCAATTATCTTCATTTTAGTTTGTTCAATAGATTGAAGACCAAGAAGTTAGTTCATATGATGCTCAAATCAATCAGATTATTGATCTAGATGAAGAGAGAAGGGCATCCCATCAAGGGCATGTGAAGTTCAGAGAAAATTTGAAGAAACTATTTAACAAAAAGGTGACACCCAAAGCTATGTATTTTATCAACATTCTTCCTCTTAGAAGAAATTTTCAAATTCCCAAATATCTGACAGGTGAAATGATCCAAAAATTAGAGGGAATGATCGTTGAAAAATCTAGTTTAACGTGAACTAGTTTTTGCGCCATAAAACCCATATTTTGTAGGGATATGGAGGACTGATTTTTTTTTCCTTATTCCACCCCCTGCCAATGAAAACACCATTTTCCCACTTGTTCAAATGAAGGAATTACTCAAAATTCAAAGTTTTGAACCCTAGAATAAAACCTAGAATTTCAAAACTCATTTTTACAATTCGACATTCGTGGCGCACTTACTTTGAAAATAGCATGTCTCCTTGCATAGGGGTTTGTTACTACGGTAATCCACCATTTGAATATGCCATGAATAAGGTAGTGAACATAGAGGAGAACCGTAGGTAAGGTCATTAAAAATGTCATCTTGGCTCGCATGATTCACACTTACTAAAAATATTAAGTTACACTCAAAAAGTAGTTTTGGCACAATGGGTCATACAAGGATAATCATTCAGCGGACATCATTATTTGGGAGAATCCTAGTCATTTTTAAAAGGTTATTTGAGATATATCTTATTTCATTCAACTTGGTGAGAATTTGTGAGCTAATTTGGAGGAATTTCACAGTGTGCAAGGAGTTTGAAGATTCGAGTTTTACTACATTTGAAGTTTTCCATCAACGAGGATCAACGGGCTTCATCGGGTGACATCTCCTCTTCTTCTCTCTCTCTCTCTTTCTCTCCCTTCTTCCCCCAAATTTCTCTCCACTTCAAATGGTCTAATTCTTTGTTGGGATTTGCACTTTTCTATATTCCTTTAATTCACCTAAAAGTGACTTTAGAAACATAATGTAAATTAAGTTACCTTGATTTTATAAAAGGGACTTAAATATTTTAAAGGAATACAACTAGTTTAAAGTTAAAAATAAGGCATATGTAGGGTCATGAGGAAGACGATAAGTCACCTCTCATTCTATAAATTTTAACTTCATTCCCATTTCAAAGGGTTGGCAATTGATCTTGTAAACTCAAGAGTGCATTATACCTAGAGAAAGCAAAGGAGATAGCCATTTTCTTCTAAGTTCCTCCACTCTCAAATTTCTTCTATTCCCACACTTTGTAAAAAAATTTAAGCATCAATACAAGAAGAAGGTTTTGTAGCCTTTTGTATGAGGATATTTTAGAAACTATGAGTCTACAATCTTATCTCATCTTGTTTCCATTTACATGGTTGTTTCTTCTCATAAATGTATGTGTTGAAGTTTCTAACTAGTGTGTGCATAAATTTGATTTCCTACCTGTAACATTAGTTCCCCTATCTCATTTCTCACTCCCCTTTCCCACTTTTTAGAAAAAAATTCCCTATCAAGAGATTTCTAGATTTGTCTCGGGGTTAGTGGAGTGCCCCTGTTAAATCCCCAATCGAAAGGCCACCACTGAAATCCACATTTTCTCATGCATGCACATACGATAGATGCACCGGTTAAGTAGAGGGACTTAGATTCCTATAGCATTGTCAAGAAATCCTCAAGTTTTTCCACCCAAAAAATTTTCTCACCAACAGGTGGGTATGGGAGAATGGGAATAGACCAATGGATGGGCTCGCTATAGATTTCATTGTAAGTTAATGAGTTGTGAGAGCCATAAATTGATTCTTCTAATGTTTGAATATTTTCAATCATTATCTTAATGAGGTCATTGGTGGGTTGTGATTAATGGGCACCCCTTGCAATATAAGGGGGTTGATGATTAATGTATGATGTAGATGACATTCCAAAATATGGTGGTGTCGAGTATAAGAAGCTGCGAAGGGGGAATAGATGCATTTAGAAGGTATCCCAAATATGCAATAGACAAGATTGGGGGTTTTGGTGATATGTATAAGTAGGTGGGGTAGTTTTATCGAATCTTGTGGTAATTAGGGGTAGGGACTAGGGGATGGAAAGAATGAGATTTTGGAATGGGGTATGGGTTTTCGACACCATGGATGGTTGCGATGCAATTGGTACATATGAGGTAAAGGGTGTAGATGGAAATATGTTCAAGGTGACTAAAGAAGGAATAGTTGACACCACATGTGTGATATATATCATAGGTGCAGCAGTTATAGAAGATGTGGGGTCCATTTGAGACACAACATGTGGTGAGGTGGATGTAGGTAATCTTTGAGCTAGTGGTAGCTGACATAGAAGTGGGGGTGAGGATAGGAGGGATAGACACGGGCATGTCGTATACCATCTATCCCGAGGAGTCCCGGGTAAATGAGTGGGTGAGATAATATTTTAGGGCAGCGAGATTCTAGTCAAGGAGTCTTATGAACTCCTCATCGCTGGTAAAAATGGTGATGGGATGAGTTAGACCCATAAGTGACGAGGATGGAAGGAAGTGATGGGCTAGGTGGGAGTGGTTGAAGGATAGTGTGAAACACAAGGGTGTTGGCTTAGTTCTAATTCAAAAGCATGTGAATTAGCATAGACTTGGTAAACTGTTCTCTTTAAATGACATAGAAAAATAGCAGAAATTGAGGAGAATAGATTCCGGGAGGTGAAACTGGTTGGTGTTTCAATTAAAAATAAAAACAAAGTAAGACGGTGGTTAGGTTAGCGATGACGATTCTGAGGGTGACCGATGATGGTTATGATAACTGATATTGGTTACTATGGGAAATCAATATTTTCTCAAATGAGGAAAAATTGATGAAAATGAAATAAAGAAGTTGTATTTGACTATGATTTTAAAATTCTATGGGTATGATGATGTCTTGAGAATTTCAAAAAGAATAGAAGATGTGATGAATGTTGTTTTTGGTAGAATGAACAAAAGATATAGAAACCGATAATGGTTAGGTAAACCAATAATGGCTGGATGTAAACCAATGATGGTTGCTAGACCATATGTCGATCCTCATCAAATTTGAAAAAGTGAAGAAAAAATTATTTTTGTGAATTAAGTCAGATGGAATATCAACCCAGAAACTTGAGTATGATAGTAATGGGCCTTGACACACTTAAAAATAGTTAGAATACACCAACTATGATGGTGGAGTGTGAAAGGAAGAAGAAAATGAAGAATGTAACCTCACAACTCAAAACACAACTCAAGAAAAAGATAAGAAAAACACATGCAATCCTATAAGTGAATTTTATGTTTTAGATTATGCTATTCAAGACTGACTTGTGAATCAAAATAAAGTTTTTGGTTGGGAAGCTATCCTATGAAGAGTTAAGTTCTAAGGGTGGTTTCAGGTTATGTTTTTGTGAGGGTGTTCCTTTCTACATAAGATAATGACTGGACATAGAAACCATCTTGGCGCCCACTTTGCCAATTCTCTAACCCTGTGATCATTGATAACTTCTTCCAAGTAAGGTGTTGTTTAAGAATATGTGTGAATTTATATTTATATAGTTTGGAAAAGAGAGAGAAAATAGAAAGTGCTCTATGATTCAATTATGTCAACCATCGGTGGGCATGACTTCCAAAGCCATATAGGTTGCCCTCGGTTTTAATGTCACTAAAAATACAAGCATAGAAGTATGAAATGAAAGTATTTTAGAACTCAAATGAAGTATGATATTTGATGTAAATAAAGAGTGAATAGGAAAGAGAACGACTTTCATTAACGTAGATGTAAGGAGAAAAATAATGATTCTTGTTAGTCCCAAAATAGAAATGTCGCTTAGACAAATAGAAGAAAGAGAAGATTCCCAAGGAGAAAATTTAATCTTAACTTCCTTTTTAAAAGAAACAAACATACAACAGTTCCCTAAGAATGAACGAATGCAAGGAACCATGGATGGGTCATACCAGGCATGCCAAAAAATTTCACCAAATTCTAAGAAAATTAATGAAATAGATAAGGGGTGATAGGCCAAATAGGAATACCTTTTAGGATTTCATTTGAAGGTTGTACATGCATTCTAATTTCTGGATCCTATTTGATTGTAAGAAATCCCTTTTGTGTAGGAGGAACTACTTAAAATGCAAAGAAAGACCAAAAACATAGTTAATAGTAAAAGGTTAGAGGATTTCCTAGTGTGAGCTAGATCCAGGAAGTACAATACTTCCTCGATGGTTGTCAATCTAGTGATATATATAGATATTTCAATATAAAACAAATGAACATGTAGATAAGTGAATCTAGTGTTAGTAGTCTGATTTAGGTATGTCAGATTACTTATCAACTTTAATCCACTTAAATTCTTCCATATTAAACTTCCGAAGGTCATGGGTCAAGTCACGGGTTTGGAAGATGGTCTGGAGATCATAGGCAGAGTGCAGGTAAGGTTTGGTACAATTTGGGGCTGATTTGGGTGATTAGGGTTCTTGTTGTTTTGAGGAATTTTCCGGACACAAAGACGATGTCGATCAAGGTTTGACTGATGATGGTTTAGCTATGACCGATACTGGTTAGGGATAACCAATCTCAGTTTCTATGGGAATGGTAAAGTATCAGAAACATGTGTCCAGTTCTCTCTGTGTCTACACAAAGAGATGGGGAGGTTTGTGGAGAGGTTTCAGGTATGGTATCTAGCTTGGGTGAAACTTTTGTGAGGTCTTTGGCATGTTAAGGTAAATTTAAAAAATTTCTAGAAAGAGATACTGATAACTTACGTCATTACGGTGACTGATTTCATTTAAGGGAAACTGAAAATGGTTAAGGTAGCTGGCGCCAGTAAGGGTAATTCAGTGAAAGTTGATTAATATGTGGTTTTGGGATTCTTTGTGATTACACAGAGAATAAAGGGGAAACTGTTGGGTTCATGATAAGGTGATAAAAACTCAAAAAACATGTAAAAGGTTAGGAGTAAAGATCCAAAAGGTTATGGTGGCAAGATAGGGATATGGGCTTTAAAATGGAGATGGCGAATACATGGAATAACACGTTGAAATAACCAAGGGATAAAGAACTTAATGAATAAGTATAGGAATGATACATAATTAGATTCACATACTTGTTCCTGTAATATTGGTGAGTGAAGGAAGGTGATGGTCGATATGTGAACCTAGTGGTTAGTGTCATGGTAGTGCTTCCCTGAGTTTCATCGTGAATGTCAATGCCTTTATATCACCCCCGGTGCTTGCTTGGGCCTCTAGATGGATATATTCTTTCATCTTGATGTTAAGAAAACTCTGGTTCATGCTTGAATTCAGATATATCCCTCCTAAAACTCAAAGTGACCAACCCAAGAAAAATGTTGCAAAATTATTGATGGGTGTTGTCATTCCCTTCATTTAATCAACTTCTTGTTGATATCATATCAAACCAGGGGTGTGTCTAAAGCTATATGCAACAAGAGTACTTTAACCAATCTAGTAGTTGATTGTATTTTTTTTTTCAGGGGATCTCTTTAATGTCTTAAGGAATTCTTGGTAAAGCCTTATTCAAATCAAACTATGAAAACTTGAAAGTAAACACACCTTTGAAAGCTTCTTTGACAGGAAACACACCATGCAGAATGGAAACACACTCGCTCTGGAAATAGACACACTTGCTTTTAGAAATAAACACACTCAATTTATAATGCTTGAAAATAATTGTAAGAAATATAAGAATCTATCTAAACACCTACAAAACAAGCACATAGCAGAGTTTAAGCTGAAAGAATTAAAACAATACAAGATTAACAGATCTAAGCTATTTGTTGAAGAAATATAAATACCAAATAAACAAATATCTTGGTCCTTGGAGGAGTGGGCCATTGCTCCTCCTCAAATTAGGATTTAACAACTCAGAATTCTCTCAAATAGGAATGGATATTTTATTGATAAAACATTCAGAATTACAAACATACTAGTTATGAGTACTTAGTCTATTTCTCTTCTCTATTCTATTTATCTATTTCTATATATATAATAATATTTTTTATCTACTGCAAGTCTGATTTTATATACATTTTACAATCATAGCTATCTCAATGATTCTGATGAAATCAAATCATGCCCAGAATAGATGCTAAGTCATATTGCGGTTGATCAGATAGTTGTAAGATAACTCTCCATGGATCTGTGTTTAGAAATATTCTCATCCTTTTTGATTGAAAGGGTTGTAGATGTAAAATCTCTAGATGTGGTTTAAAATAGATAACTCCCATTGGTTCCAGAACTTCGAGAGAAGTTCCAGAACCATAGGAAATTGTTAAGGACCAAAACTGTGAGAGTTCTAGAGCTATCCCCAGGAGTTCCAGAACTAAGTCCAAAAATTCTAGAACTAAATACTTGCTGTGTGATGGAGTTCCGGAACTAGCTTGGAAGTTTTGGAACTAAGTTGTGTGGGAACAGATGTTATTGAAAAACAAATTAAATGCTTCTGCTTCATTTCCTCAACTGATTTAGACCTGCTTTATTAAAAAATTGAATTCAAACACACACTTGTTATGAATTCTAGAGCTTTTAACATTAGAATCACAATCAATCAAAAGACAGACAATTACATCCTAACTCATATCAAATCAACTAAAATTCACACAATGCAATCAAACTTAATCAAAAGGAGAGTAAGATGAGATCATATATTATACATTAATTAGACATATTCTAGCCTCATCATTTCCCCCAAACTTACTTGTTTGTAAGTCCCTTTACAAACTTCACTCTTCAAAATTGGGGTTATAAGTTCTACATTCCATTTGATTTCTTAGATCAAATGGCTGAAACTAGATTTTCCAATGTTTAAACTTGGATGTACTGTACCCTACTCCTTCTTCTATTTTCCTCTCCCATTGTTCAAATTCAGTAGGGTCTTGAGGTTATTTGTTCTTCCAAGGACACATGGGGGTGAGAAGTAGAGGGGGTCTTGTTCGCATTCCCATCCATATTTTCCCGTCGGTTTCATTGACTTGTGGAATTATTGTGCATAATGATTTTTCCCTTTCTAAACTCTAGATGAGATTTGTTGGGGAAATTACTTCCCTTTTTTTCAAGGAAATAGTAAGGAGTTCCCACCTCTTTGAGCATCCTTCATAAATATCTTCAAAATTTTCTTCCTCATAGGAGGTGAAGGCATCCATGCTATTTTGCATAATGGCAAGATAATGTGTATTGAATCTCTCATTAAGGGCATGAGTTCTAAAATGTGAGATGAAGGCGAAGGGTTTACCATAATGATCTCTCATACAGAGACCTGTTGAGCCAGATTTCAATAAAAATTTAGATTCCCTTTCCTTCCATGCAATTTGGTTTTGTAAAATAGAGACAAATGCATTGAGTTGGCTCTCCCCTACATACAAGTTGATCATAAATCTTGTGTTTTTCTCTAGCATAAAATTGCAAAGATAAAATTCACACAGAAGATTTTTCTACTTAGGGTTGGAGAGAGAGTAAGCTACCATGAATTTAGATTCATCTTTGAGTTCATGTGGAAGCCCACATGCAATCCTTGACAAGTTGTCAGTGAATGAACTACTCTTCTAAAAACACACTATATGCAGGAGAGGGCCTCCTGTAGGCAAGTAATTTCTCACTCATAATATAGACCATATGAATTTTGGCAAGACATTTATATTTATTTCCTTCCTCCTTATAAAACTTTTCTTCCCATTCCTTTCTTTCCTTCATCTCTTCCTCCATCTTGGTATTTAATTCTTCATTCAATGTTTTGGCTTCTCTGAGCTCCTTGCAAGTATCATTCCATAGCTATTGGAGAGGAAAATAGGTCAACTCAATCTATGCAGAGACTGTGGACACAACATTCTATTTTTTGGAATCCTAAAATTCTTCCTCCTTTTCTATCGGTTGTTCCTTAGTTCTTTGATAATTCCTCGAGTCTCTTAGCTACAAGTTGAGTTGTTAGCTCTCTAATGAGCATCTCCCTTTGTTCCAACTTGAGCTTGAGGAAATCCAATTCATCATCTTTTTCTCTGATAATGAGATCTTCTCTAGACAAGAACAAATTATGTTTAACTTGTTGTCTTTCTTCTTCTTGAAATTATTTGAGGAGTTGGGAATTCTTCCTCTATCAAAGGAAATTTTCCTTTTCTTATCCTAGATGCCAACTCTTCTTCTTCATGTGGCACTACTGATGGTTTAGCCAATTCTTGAAAATCTTGCTCTTCAAATATCTCTTCTCCTCTATCCATTTCAGCTTGACTTGGCTCAGGAGGAGTCATGGCCATACTACCCAAAATGTCAATAGCTTCTTCTTCCATCCTTTCCTGCTCACTCCTTTCTTCTAGAGTTTCCCTTGACCTCTTATGAATTTTTCTTATACGGGAAGTTCAACATGCCCAGTAGTGAATTTCCTTCTAGAGCTTCTTCTTACTATTCTTTCTTGCTCTTGTGTGGGTGATCTATCACCATCGAAAGTGAGATATTAGCTCCCCAAGATCTTTTGTAGAAGAAGGAATTTCCTTCACAGTGCAGAATGCTCTACTGTTTTTATATTTTTCACTGACCTTCTTCATTTTGGTATGTTTTTTCTTTCCATTTCCCTCTGTCCTTCTATAGGGGCATCAATTTCTAGATTAGCTGAAGAAGAGGATGGGGTTGGAACTTTTCTTTTGATAATATTAGGTTTTCTTGAACTTTCCAAGAAACTTGTCCCAAATTTCTTCTCCATTATTCTTTGACATGAAATGGTGCTAGAATATCAAATGAATTAGCCCATGAAGCCTAATTGTTCCAACACTGCAAGAATACCTCTGAGACATGGTTTGAATGGAATCAAAAAGAAACCCTGGGAGGTTTATTATGTATTCAAGTTTGGTGGCTCCATACTTCAGATATATGAGCATTTTTAAGACTTCTTTTCCACATGACCCAAACTGACCATCATAGGTTAAATATTTTACTATCCAAAATTCTACCCTATCAAAGGGTTTGGGAAAACTAGCCCTTCTGACCCCTTTTATGATTTTCTTTGTATTATAGATGTATTTGGGTTCAATTTCTTCTTCTTGCTGTAAGACTTCAACCAGTTCTTTACAATTTCCCTTGGTAGGTTGTGGGACATGTACAATTGGCACTCCAGACACGTTACTTATAATATTTACAGAAAATAGAATAAAGTCATTTCTCACCTTTGTTCTGGACTGTTCTAGGTTTATGATGAATTCTCTTACCAATTTGTCATTATTCCTTGAAAATGTATTCATTAATTCAAGCCATCATGCATGCTCGAGAGATGGATGCCACTTCTTCATTTGCGAGTAGCTAGGAATCATCCTTTGGTTGATTTCTTCTTAATCCCCATATCAGCTTGACTTTTTCTCTTTTGATTTTGTGTGAATTGGTTGTAGGCCCTTTTTCTTAGCTGTGAAACTGATGACTTGGCTGTGGAACCCCTTTTTTTAGCTACGTAGAACCTTAGTTATTAGTTTTAGAAATTTTGAGTTCTCTGTTCTTTGCTATGGAATACAAACTAAATTCGCTGCTCCTTCCTCAAAATATCTCTATAACTTATTTCACTTGATTTTTGCAATAATTATTACTAATGATAACCATGCCACCACTTATTCTATCCAAATAAATTTCATGATTACACACTTGTAATCATAATGTATAAATAGATGACTCATCATACCTACTTTTAAATTAAGTCACATCACTCATGCAAACATTTAATCAACCCTAAATGAGTTAAAAGACATAATTACCACCCTTAATGATGTAATCCTTTTCTTTATGATGACTCGTCATTCTTACAAGTGGAAAAAAACATGATTAGATAAGACGACTTAGAATTTAAAAGAATTCCTTTATTTGAACTAGCCAAAAGAGGTCAACCGCCATTTGTTGGTTTTCAGTTGACCTTTGAGGGAATATATTTTTGGGGGAAGAAAATTCCATTTTCTAGTTTTCACTTTGGAAGAATTGAGTTCTTCCATATGATCAAATTCTTCTTGACTTGATCTTTCTCAAAAATTCATCCTTAGTGGGAGGCTTCCTATAGAGTTTTAGCCTATTTCCATTAACCATGAGTGTTCTACCTCGCCATCAATGAGAAGTGCTGAATAGAACCATTGTCAAATATATGTTCAACCCGATAGGGTCCCAACCATTGGTTCTCAATTTACCCTTGAATTGTTAGTACTTAGAATCAAACAACAATGCCTAGTCTCCTACTTTGAATTTCCTTTTCTTGATATGTATGTCATGTCATTTCTTCCTTTTCTCTTGAATCATCTTTTTCTGCTGAAGTGCTTCTAACCTTAATTCATCCAACGCATTACGTTGAAGGATTCTTTCTTTTGAGTTTTATTCAACTCAATTCCAATCTTCATTGGTGTCCTCAATGTCGAAGTTCAAATTCTATAGGCAACAAGGAATTTTTCTCATAGAATAATTCATATGGTGAAAACCCTATTGTAGTCTTCCAAGTTGTATTATAATCCCAGATGACTTCGGGTAGTCTCTTTACCCAATCTTTTCTCCCAGCTTCAACCGTTTTGGTAAGGATGTTCTCCAATTCTCTGTTTGTTACTTCAGCTTGTCCATTTGACTGTGGATGGTAAGGATATGACTTCCTATGATTGATTTGGTAATACCTTGTGAAATCTTGGATCATATTATACATGAATTGTGGTCCTTGATTTTAAACTATGCTCTTTGGTGCTCCAAACTTTATCATAATTCTATTCCAAAGGAAATCAGTAACTACTTCCTCGGTGGCATTTTCCAATGCTTGTACTTCTCGCCCACTTTTTTGCATAGTCGGTATATACAAGAATATATTCCTTCGCTTGTGGAGAAGGATTAAAGGGACCAATAAGATCCAATCCCCATCTCTCAAATGGTTTGACCACAACTTGAGGTGAAGAGGCATTTCATTGGTGAAAGTTGGTTGTCCCATCCTTTGACAAGGATCACATGTCTTGATATATCTTTTCACATCCTTGTACAAAGATGGCCAACAATATCCGAGTGCCAAGTATCTTATGAGATGTTCTTTTTACTAAATAGTGTCCTCCATTTGGTTCATCATGACATGCTTTGAGGATGTCAAATATTTCATCCTCTCTTACACACCTACGCAAGACAAAATCAGGAGCACACTTAAATAACATTTCATTTAACCATTTGAATTGTGCACTGGTTTTAATTAACTTCTTTATTTGTTTCTTAGTGAACGAAGGAGGAAACTTTCTGTTGTAAGATAATTTTCCATATCAGCAAACCATGATGTACTTCTTTGAGATTGCAAATAGTTGTTCATTTGGAAATTTATCCTTGACTATATCTTGGTCCCCTGTGGTGGTTAGTCTTGACAAAAATCAACTACCACATTAGATGTACTGTATTGTCCACAATGGTAATATCAAATTCTTGAAAAAGTAATAACCATCTAATGACTCTTCCTCCAACCACTAGTTTGTTTATTAAATACTTAATTGTTGAATGTTACGTGTGTAAAAATATCTTCTACCCTATCATGTGATGTCTAAATTTATTGATTGCATAAATCACAACAAGAAATTCCTTTTCGGTGGTGGTGTAATTCTTTTGAGGTGGGAGTAAGATTCTTGCTAAGATAGTAAAAGGCATGCATCTTTCCTTCATCTTTATGTCCCAATACTACACCAATGGAATAATTTGAGGCATCTATTTGGATATGAAATGGATTTTCGCAATTAGGACCTATCAATATTGGGGCACTTATTAATTTGTCTTTAATTCCCCTAAAAGTATGCTGACACTTTTCATCCCAAATAAATTCACAGTCCTTGGTTAGCAAATTAAACATGGGGGTAGCAATTTTACTAAAATATTTTATAAAGCACTTATAGTATCCAGCATGCCCTAGAAATGATTTGATATCTATGGGGTTCTAAGGAATAGGTAAATCTAAAATGATCCTAATTTTGTTTTGATCCACTTGAATTTCTTTTTTGAAATATGGTGTCCTAATACAATTCCCTCATCCATCATCATCAAAAAAAATTCATCACTAAGAGAAAGGTTGTGTTGTTCACATCTTGTTAACACTCTATCCAAATTTCTCAAAGCATCTTCAAATGTATCTCCATGTACAGTGAAGTCATCCATATATACTTCAACACAATCATTTGTTATATCAGTAAATATTGTAAGTATAACTCTATGGAAAGTTGCATGAGCATTACATAAACCAAAATGGTAACACCCTATATACAAAGGTTCCCTATGGACATGTAAATGTAGTTTTGTCCTAATCTTCAGTAGTAACTCTAATTTGATTGTACCCACTAAAGCCATCCAAGAAAGAAAAGTATTGTTTACCTGAATGGTTATCTAGGACTTGATCTATGAATGGCAAGGGAAAATAATCTCTCATTGTGGATTTGTTTAGTTCCCTATAGTCAACACATACTCTCCATTTTCTGTTCTTTTTGGGAACAATTACAAGAGGATATACCCTTTGGTTATCGAGATAGGGTAGATGAAACCTACTTGTAATAGTTTTTCAATTGCTTGTTTAACTATATCCCTTAAAGTGGGTTAATCCTTATTTGAGGCCGCTAACTGGTTTAATGTTTTTAGTATAGATGTGATGAGTGCGAGATACTTGGATAAATCCCCTTCATATTTTTTTAATCCCAAGAAAAATCTTTAGTATGATTTTTATAATATCAAACAATTTAGCTTCTTCATCCTCCTTCAACCAATTGTTAATGTTTATAGTTTTCCTGGTTGAATATCAACGTGCTTAGTTCAATATGTGATGAACTGATTTGTAGAAAGGGTTTCATTAAAGTATTTAATGGACATGCATGTGGTAATAGCATATGGTATGTAGCAACATCTCCAAAAATTACTTGAGACAAAATACTAGAAAAGGGATAGTAATGAGAATTATGATACTTATCTCTTTGTAGGAAAAATTCCTTATCACTTCTACTTTCCAGAAATTCTTCACCACTTCCTGATGTACTTGAAACTAAAGCTACTGATTCATCCTCTCCTCATGAGAAGTCCCATTTTCCAAAGTGAAATCATTTTCAATCAAAGATAACTCAAGTTATTGTCATGGTTTTGAAATTAAATGTGGTGGTTCTGGAACTATAGCCATAGGTTCTTGAACTAAGTTCATAGGTTCTAGAACTAAGTTTACGAGGTTTTGGAACTATGTTCATGGGTTTGAGAACTAATTTCATGGGTTCCAAACTATTTTTATTGCTCGAGAGGAGAATAGGTTCTCATCCAATGGTGGATTAATCATCTCTTCTACTTCTCTTACATGATCCTGCAATGTGATCATAGCCAAAGAAGACAAATTTTGTTTATTATTTTTAGGAGAATCAACCCACAATTTTTCATGATTTTCAGTAAAAGGTTGTGCAGTAGGATATAAGGAAATTTGTTTAGAGTTCTTACCATTTGAGATTGTCATATCACCCGACCTACAATCTATCAAAGAAGAAACTATAGCTAACAATGGTCTACCCAAAATAATGGGACAACCCAATGTTTTACCTTTTGGCTAGTATAAGGAATTCAACTGGATATTCCCATGACTCCACCATAACTGACACGTCTTCAATAATTCCTTCTAGTTTTTCTACAGACTGATCTACCATCTGCAATATGGTATTAGTAGGTTGTATACCCATTAATGGTAATGTTTTTAGAGTATCCACTGTCATTACATTAATAGCGGATCCCAAATCTATCAAAACATTATGTACATCCTTATTTCCTATAGAGATAGAAATAACATGACTTCAGGATCTCCATATTTGGGAATTAAAATTTTTCCTACTAATAAATCAACAAGTTTCCCATCTACTTTTATAGTCTTGGGGTACTGTTTCTTCCTTCCAAGATTTTTCATACCTAACATTTTGATTAATTTGTTCAATTCTGGAATATCTTTAATTGCTTATAACAATGGTATTTCAATATTCAATTTCCTTAGTTCCTGTACTCAATTCAAACTCCTTGATTTCTATAGCTTCTTTGAATCTCTCTAGAAATGGAGTCTCATTAGTGTTGCTATCTGACTCCTTTTCTTTTCTTTCAATATCATCTCTTGGAACAATAGTACTAGGAATTTCATTTTCTTCTGTCATTTCAATGATTATAAGGGGTGGACTGTTAATGATTTTCCCAGATCTAGTTTGAATATCCTTATAATCCATAGCATGTAAATCAACTGATTTTTCTGGTTTTGTTCCATAAACAGGAGTTGTTTGTTTGTTTCTTGGATTTGCTACTAGTTGTGCTTTGGCATTTGTGTTTGGACTACATTCTCATTTTGTGAATTTTGTGTAGGGGATCCCATGATGGCTGTTGATTCTGATTTGGATATGTTCTTCCTTGGGAATAATTATTAGGGTTCCATCTAGGTTGTGACCAAGCATAAGGATTTCCTTGACCATCCCATGGTTGTTGATGTCCCTGGGCATACCAATCTTGATTTACCAAATCTTTAGGGTTCCAAGTTGGTTGAAGTACCCAAGGTGGTTGTCCCCAATTTTTTGGTACTGCCTGAGAAGCCCATGGCATTTTCCATGGATTAGGAATTGATCTTGGCATAAATTGCCCTTGGTTAGGTTGTCTTTGAACAAAATTCAATTCTTGTTGTAGATGAGGCATTGGTTTGTTTAAGCTGATTTTTAATAACAGGAAGTAAAGAACAAACATTAGTATCATGTTCTTTAGATTCACAAATAAGACACATTTTTGTTTTATCCAAAGGATAGTCTCTTAATGCATGCTTCTTCCTACATCTAGGAAAATACATAGCCAATGGTTCAATTTTGGAATTTTCTTTAGCTTGTAATCCATCCATAGTAGAGGTTAATTGCACTAAAATGTCTATTTTAAAGTTTTCTAACTCATCCATTAGTTTGTTCATATCTGGATTCAGACTTTTCATTGATTTTCCTTTTCTAGGTCCACCTCTCATTCTGGAATAGCTTCTACAAATATCTTTAATTCCATTCATTCTTATTTGATCAATGTCTCCACCTCCTATCAAGTTAAGGGCTTCTCTAGATTTTTCATCCAAACCTTTAAGAAAAATGGTTTTACTTAACTCCTCTAAAAGCAAAAATCCACATCTTTTGCTAACAAAGAGGAATCTATCTAAATAGTCTTCTATGTTTTCATCATCCTCCTGCTTGATTTTGAAGAATTCTTCCTTCCTATTTCTCCCTCTGTAATAATCCTGGTATTTATCTAGGAAGGTAGTCTCCATTTATGCCCAAGTGATAATAGAGTTGGATGGTAATCCCATGAACCACCTCATTGTTGCATCCTTCAAAGTGGATGGAAACAACTTGAGTTTTTATTATCTATTTTATAATCATAGGTCTGACATAGTACCTTGAATTCAAATAGAAATTGGTCAGGATCTTCATATGACATCCCTCTAAAGGTGGGTAAATGTGCAAGTGAAGTATGTTTCATTGATGTGTCATCATCTCCCAATTGGATTGGATAGGTAAAGGTCCTATCAGGTTCTCTCTCACTTCTCGTGCCATTTTCAAAATATTTTTAAATCTTCTTCCCAATCAATGTGGTAAGCGATATGCCTTGGGAAGGTGAAAAATCAGGAGTAGGAGGTTTAATAAATTGAGAATCAAAACTTAACCTAAATGGATCTTGGGTAATAATCCTTCTCCTAAAATTTTCACTCCCTTGGTGGTGATGATGTAAGAATTCCAAAAATGGCAATTTTGTTTCTTGTCTAATAGGGGATGATGATGCTTCCATTCTTGATCAATTTCTTTACTTTGACTAGAGGATGCTATGAATTCTTATGAATATGTTTTTGGGAATCTATCTTATGAGTCTCTTGGTCAACTCATATATTTTGTGATATAGCAGGAAAATCCTTCAACTACTAGATGTATGTTTTATTGCTCTTACTAACACTTAATTAGAAAGTTCCAACTAGTGTTCCCAAAAATGAAACCAAAAATGATGGGTGTCATCATTCCCTTCATTTAATAAACTTCTGTTGATGTCATATCAAACCAGGGGGTGTGTCGAAGCTATATGCAATAAGAGTACTTTAACTAATCTAGTAGTCGATTGTATTTATTTTTGTATTTTCTAGGGGATCTCTTTAATGTCTTAAGGACTTATTAGTAAAAACTTATTCAAATCAAACTATAAAAACTTTCTAAAAGTAAACACTTTGAAAGATTTTACGATAGGAAAAACACCTTGCATAATGGAAACACACTCATTTCTTTGGAAAATAAACACACTTGCTTTTGGAAATAAATACACTCAATTTAGAATGCTTGAAAACAATTACAAGAAATATAAGAATCTATCTAAACACCTGCAGGAACAAGTACACAATAGATTTTAACTGAAAGAATTAAAACAATACAAAATTAACATATCTAAGCTATTTGTTGAAGAAATATAAATACCAAATAAATGAATATCCTGGTCCTTGGGGGAGTGGGCCCTTGCTCCTCCTCGAATCAAGATTTAATAACTCATAATTCTCTCAAATAGGAATGGCTATTTTATTGATAAAACATTCAGAATTACAAACATACTAGATCCGATTAGTTTATTTCTCTATTTCTATATATCTAATAATAATTTCTATCTACTACAGGTTTGCTTTTATATACATTTCACAATCACAGTTGTCTCAATGATTTTGATGAAATTGAATCATGCCCAGAATAGATGCCGAGTTAGATTGTGGTTTATTAGATAGCTGTAGGATAACTCTCCCTAGATCTATATTTAGAAATCTTCTTATCCTTCCTAATTGAAAGGGTCATAGATGTAAAATCTCCAAATTTGGTTTAAAATAGATCACTCCCATTAGTTTCGAACTTTGGAGAAGTTCCGAGAACCATAGGAAATTGTTAAGGACCCAAACTATGATAGTTCCGGAGCTATCCCAAGGAGTTCTAGAACTAAGTCTTAAAATTCTAGAACTAAATACTTAGGAACTAAGTCAGAAAGTTCGGAACTAGCTCGAAGTTTCGAAACTAAACTATGTGGGAGCAGATGTTCTTGAAAAACAAAATGAACGCTTCTTGCTTCATTTCCTCAACGATTTAAAATTTCTTTATTACAAAATTAAATTCAAACACACACTTGTCAGAATTCTAGAGATTTTAACATTAGAATCACAATCAATCAAAAGACAGAAAATTACATCCTCACTCATATCAGATCAATTAAAAGTCACATAATGCAATCAAACTTAATCAAAATGAGAGTAAAATGAGATCATACATTATACCTTAATCAGACATATTCTAGCCTCATCAATTATATATATGGTTACGAACAACAGTCAAGGTTATTGACGTCGGTTAAGTCGGGATATCCTAGGTTTACCAAAAATAACAAATCTTAGCTATTTTTGGAGAGCTCTTTCTATTGGCCCAGGTCTAAAGTGGTGGTTAACGCTAAGATAAATGGGAATTTTATTGGAGAAAGAATAGGAATTTAATGTTAGGGTTAAACTAAGTCTCGAAGTGGTTAGGATAAGTGGAGACTGAGTCTTAGTTAATTAATAGGCTAAGAACAAGTCCATGGTCAGGTGTCTAGGTCATGTGGTTGGGTGATGTGGCTAGGTGAGGTGTAAATTAATTTAATTAAATTAATAAATTATGTGAGTATGGGTATTAATTTAATTATAAGTAATTAAATTAATATGAATATGTGGTAAAGGGCTTGTTATCTAAATTTTTCCACGGTAAAATTGATCAAACACGATCCTATGCGAAATAAATCTAAGGGATGTTTAAAAGTCGAATGAGCCTACCTTTCAAATCGGCGGTCAAGTTACATACGCAGGCTCTACAATGGAATATCAAGGTTGGGGAAGAGAAAACAGTGTCAAAGAAAACAAGAGGCTCGAAGGAGAGAAACGGGAAAAGGATCAAAGTCTTCGATCTTTACAAATAATTCAGAATGAGCCTAAATTGATTAAGTATGGAAGAATCAGCGAGAAGCTTCCACGTGCCTCATCGACACTTCTCCAAAGGTTAAACCCAAAAGGTAGTCCCCAAACAAGCATGGAGCTTCCACATGTCCCAGGCCCGAAATGGGGTAGAGTCAGCCATTGAAAAGTCAAATGAGTGGAAGGCACCATGTGTCTCAACGGCACACATTCAAAGGCACGACCCAAAGCGGAGACTCAAATGAGCACGAGGCTTCCATGTGTCTAGGGTTTAAGAAAGGAATCAGAACAAATTGGCTAAGTACCACGAGACTTATGGAAGGAGCCACTTGTCGGCCTAGTGCATCTTCAAAATTAAATCTAAAAGTGGGTCTCTCGAGATAAGCGCAAGTCTCCATGTGTCCCAAGTCAAATATATAGCCCCGCCAAACAAAATGACTTAGCCAAAATATAAATGAATAGAGAAAATCCGTGGAAGGTTCCATGTATCTCTCCGGCACAACTTCAAAAAGAAAATCCAAAAGTGATCCCCAAATGCACACCATCTCTACACGTGGCCATGTTCCAAGTTAAAGCAAGAAGGCGGGTTGTCGAAGGTAATTTTACCTTTTTGGCTTCATTTCCAAAAGGCATAAAGTATAAAAATGATCTATGCCTCTTCCAATGCCCAAGGAGCCACATGTCAGGCCTAAATTACATGTGGGTCGGTGCACCTTGGGACTGATTTTTGCCCAAATAAAAATGCGGACCGACGAGGCCCGAAGATGGTTTTTTGACAAAAATGAATTGCGGGAATAAAGGGAATTTTTTGCATTTTGTATATTTTTGTGCCAAAAGGCACAAAGTGATTTTTGGCCCCATGGACCAATTCTACTAACTAGTTTTCACCATTTTTGTATGGACCCGACTCAAATATTCAAATAGACATATCTTTCGACCCAGTGCTCGAAATTCAACAAATTTGGCACCATTGGAAAGGTTTTGACCTCGTCTACACCATGGAAATGTGAAATTTTAATTTTGATGAGGTTAGATGGATGAAAAATGGGAAAAAATATTTTAGGAAATTAATGTAGAATTAGATTGCTTCAACAACTAGATCAGATTTGATTCGATCTATCGTTCTTCCTTCTTGACACCGACAGGACATAGAATGGCGGACTCAGCCCAGATTGTGGGTGGATTTACAGGGGCATTGATGGCTGGTAGCTGAGCTTCAAGTTAGTTTTCTCGCCTCTTTTCTTCTTTTCTCTTGTTGCATCTATAAAATAAGGAGTTGGGTTCATTGTAAAGGGTTAGTCATTTTGTTTTGTACCCTCCCTTCTTCCCTTGTCTACAAGAGAATTTGTGTAGCTTTTGAACCTCCCATTAGATTTGTAACACAAATTTTTGCCTCTTAGCTCTTTTGTAATGTACTGTATCAACTCTAGAGCAATAATATATGTTTGTGGATGATTCTCAACCCTCTCATGTGTTTATTGTTGTCTTTTGATCTCTCATTATAGTTTGGTTATCTATGCATGGTAGTTGTATTGCATTTCTATGGTCTATGTTAAATTGTAAAATGGGTGTCTAACATTCCTTTGGTGCATCACCTCGTTATCTTAGGTTTATTTATTTTTCATCTTCTCAACCATGTCCCCTTGGTAAGATAGATTAGGTTTAGAGTAGATCCTCTACAATTTATTTGTGTGCACCTAAATAAAGGAATAGGAACTGACCTTCATCCGAAGAGCTCTCTTGATTTCAAAGTCCCACACTTTGAGAGATGCTCCATGTTATGCTATCACACTAAAAGTCTCAACCCATCTGGTTGTATACATTCATGGGTACTGTGATTTTGCACTAACAGTTTAAAGCACACCCGGTGGGACAAGAGGTCTCCATTTTTATTACAACAAGATTGATGTGCACTTGTTGCAAGTTTTCATATTTTAAGAAGCTTTGAAGTTACACATCTTGCAGACTGAAAAATTCCAAGCTTGTCAAGTTCATGAGAATAATACAAACAAGGTCACAAACCAAAGAGGAGGGACTATTTTTCTCTCTGCACTTATCACCAAACAAAGGGAGAAGATGAAGAAGAGCCTAGAGGTCTCCATCTCCACTAAATAGAACCTTGTCAACACATCCTCCTAATAGGTCGTTCATTCAATCAACAAGGGTTCTTAGGCCAATCATAATGGCACAACCACCCAACCCATATGTCAAATTCACTGGTAGCAGTAGCCGCACTCACTCTCAATACACAAAATCCAGTCCCATTTACATCATTAAAGAGCATCCCATATTTCACTGGAGAGAACCAGACTTCTCCTAGTGACCACATTCAATACATTGCAAATGTCTGCATAATTCATGAGATCACTAAGATGGATACTACAGTCAAATTGTAAGTCTCTTCACTCAAGGCTAAATCTTTGCAATGGTTCAGGAGTCTAACAACAGGCTCTATTCGGAATTGGGACCATTTGTGTAGAGGCCTTCATAATCAATTTGGAGAGAAGGGTGATAATCTATCCTTGTTGGAATAACTGACAACAATCAAGAGGGACCCTAGTGACTAATTGACTGATTTCAACCTTATATTTTAAAGGACATGGGACAGGGTTCCATTGGCCATAAGGCCCACAAATGAAGGTGCTTTCTTATACTTTCTTAGAGCTTTAAATTTTGATATTTCCTTAATGATTCTATAAAGGGGAGGCACAACCTTACCTTCAGCCTATAACATCTCTATTAGATCTGAAAATTTTCTAATTCAAGTTGGTAATCTTTCTCTTTGGCCACCTATGCCTCTGTATCCAGAACTAGGAGCTCCAAGCACTAGTCAGACACCCACATTAGCTCCCATACCCACTCTAAGGAATCATATTTCAGATGAAGCTTCCATCTCATA
This sequence comes from Taxus wallichiana var. yunnanensis, assembly GCA_018340775.1. Taxonomy (NCBI): domain Eukaryota; kingdom Viridiplantae; phylum Streptophyta; class Pinopsida; order Cupressales; family Taxaceae; genus Taxus; species Taxus wallichiana. The sequence goes on from CM031242.1 coordinate 768,489,608, forward strand.
TTCTAGAACTTCAAAAGAGCTACAAGAAGTTATGAAACATCTACAGAACCTAGGAAATGAGTTAGTGACTATCAAAAGGTAGTAATATTAGAGTTTTAGGACATATCAGCCTCAAACCCAGTAATAGGCTAGACCCCAATATCAAAAAAATAGACCACCAGCTTAGGTTGCAAATCAAAATCAAGACTAAGGACAACCTCAATCTACTAGGCCTTACCAACCATATGATCGAAACAAAACTTCAACATCTAGGGCCTTGGTTCCAACACAAAACAACATGGCATAAGAATATGATTGGTGTTTCCCATGTAATCAGCCCCATAACCAATCAATGTGTTTTAATGGTGCACTAAACCAGGCCTTGATGGTACAGACCATTGGTGTGTCACAAGAGTCTAGCCAAGAGGAAAATCAGTAGCAAGGAGCTCAGCAAGAGGCACCTCCAAGTGAGACTATGCTTGTCAATTGGCAGGCTAAAGACTTTTGTGGAGTTAACTAAGCCCCTTCTCAAAGTGTGGCTTCCAATACACTATCCAAAAAAGGAATATTGGAGAGGGAAAATCATCAAACTCAGGTAATCCTCAACCCTCTATTATTCCACAAGGTATTGGCACTCAAAGTGTAACTCCCAATATGCAGAGTCAGCCCAAGCCACCTTCCAGACCCACTCAAACACCGGTTGTAACGACCCATGTGTAAGAGAAAAATGTACTAGGAAAGGGGCAGAAAAATATAGCTCATCCCCATTTAACATCATTAAACAAATGAAGAAAACAAATGTGAATATTTCAATGTGGGATTCATTGGCTATCCTAGGGTAGAGAGACCTATTACAGGCTGTTATGGCCAATTGGTCAACCTCAAATCAACCCCCTAACTAGCAAGAGAAATTGCTTACCAATGCGGCTCGGCTTGAAGGAAACCATGGAGGACAACAAGGTAAGAATATGAAGCCCCCTCTATTCTATGTTTCATTAATCATTGGAGACAAATTGGTACATAATTGCATGATTGATTTGGGAGCAAGTAGCTATGTAATGCCAAAGCAAATAGTCGATCAGCTAGGTCTTCAATATGAAGTCATCTTAAGGGGGTAGTGCAATTGGATGGGATAGCGGTAACAATGGTTGGATTCATCAAGGATTTTAGCCTCGCACTACATGCTTGCCCCAATATGACTATATTACAAAACATATTAGCCATATACTTACTACCACATTTTGCATTGTGTTTCTCGAGAGACTTCACTGCTAAAATTGGAGGCTATTTGTCTATTGATTGGTTGCACATGCTTTTTAGAACAAAGTATGGAGCCAAGGCTGTGATCAGATCTGAGCCCATTGTGGATTACCATATTGAACCTCATGTACCCATCCAAATCAATGAAAACTATTCATCATTTGATCAGGAAGACCTCCCAAGTACTTATGAGGCAAATACCAAGGTTGGGTGTATTCTAGACTTAACCCTCGACGAGTGTGTGAACAAGAGGCATGCTTTTGACCCCTATAAGGAGATGGAGGAATCTAAGATAGGATTATACTATTTTTATGAGGAGAATCATCATCTTCGACATCATTAATCCAGATCACAAAGATGATGATGAGGTATGACAGTTATTCTTTGATGGCTCAATAAGTAGACATGGAGCTAGAGGAGGATCTAAGCTTGTTTCGCCTCAAGGTATAAAATACTACTCAACTTTATGTTTCCAATTTCATTTCTCAAACAAAATAGTAGAATATGAAGCCTTTATCCATGGACTACATTGGACAAGGAAGAGAGGAATCAAGAACTTGCAAGTGTTTGGAGACAGTGAGCTAGTTGTAAACCAAGTCTGAGGAAAAAATTATGCCAAGAACGAGTTGTTAAAGAACTACAAGAACAAGGTATGGGCCCTCATCGAATATTTTGAGGCATTCAAAGCATCAATTCTAGCCCAAGGAAGAAGAATGAAGTAGAAAACATACTAGCAGTGATTGGGGTAGCATTTGATGTTTTAGAGAGTATAAAGAGTGATAAATCTCAGCCCCATATCAAAGTGGTTGTAAGACCAGATGTCCCTGATAATAACACAAGTTGATGCAAGTCTTGAGAATGATCGAAATTTTTCAATTTTCTACAAGAATAAGTTGAGTTCTCCACCAAAACCAAGATAGGTTGGAACAATGATTATGGTGACTAAGTGGTGTAGCTGAGAACCAACAAACTACCAAAGGTTCTTGTAACTTGGATTCAATTTTCAACCCGAATGATCAATTTGAAAGGAGAAAGCAAATATTCGGGTAAAGGTTGAATATTCGAGAACCCATTTCCATGAAGAAGGTAAAACATTATGAATCAGCAAGGTGAGTACCCAACAAGAAAAATCTGAGTTTGTTCAACTTTTGCAAGAGTTCCCATATGTTTTTACTTAGACTTACAAATATTTAAGAGGTTTCAACCCAAATTTGGCACAACACACAATCGAGTTGGATCCAGGATCTAAGCCTTTCAGACAAAAGCAAAGGCCAGTAAACCCTCACATAGAGCCTCTCATGAGAAAATATTTAAATAATCTTATTGAGGCCAACATCATTATCCCTATCAAGCATTGAAGTAAGGTTGTGAACTTGGTGTCTGTGAGGAAAAGAAGTGGAGAAATCAGGTTGTGTGTAGACTTTTGTGATTTAAATAAAGCATCACTCAAAGATCACTACCCACTTCCATCAATGGAACAGATCTTACATGTTATAGCTAGCTATGAGAGGTTTTCATTGCTAGATGAATACTTAGGCTATAACCAGATAATGGTGAAAGAGGAAGATCAGTTCACAAAATGGGGTACATGTGCTTACAAGAAGATTCCATTTGGACTTTCAAATGTTGCAGCAACATTTTAGCAAGCTATGGACATGGAATTCAAAGGATTAATCAAAATTATTGTCTGGTGTATCTAGATTATATCACCATCTTCTCAAAGAACGTTGCAGAACCATCTCTTCCACCTCAGATAGGTATTCCAGAGGTGTAGAAGATTCAAAGTCATTAAACCCAAAGAAGTGTGTATTCTTAGCACATGAGGGAAAATTTTTGGGCCACATTGTCTTAAGAGAAGGGTTAACAATTGATCCTAAAAGGGTTGAAGCCATCCGAACACTTCCATTGCCACAACACAAAAATTATCTCCAAAGCTTCTTGGGGAGAATAAACTTTGTTTGTAGGTTTGTGCCTGATTTTCCACTCTTGTGAAGCCTTTAACAATGATGTTGAAGAAGAGTCTTGCATTCAAATGGACAAAGAAGGAAAAGAGAGTTTTGAGGCCATCAAGCTCACAATATCACAGGCCCCAACTCTTGTTAACCCATACATTTCAAAGGTATTCATGTTATATGCTTTTGGAGGATCAGACACAATCTCGGCTATCTTGGTTCAGCCCAAAAAGAAAGGTTCAAAACATCCCATAGCCTTCTTCAGTCATAACTTGGAGAATTACGAGGTAAATTAATCTTTCATTATAAACATGTCCTTGATGTCATTATGAGTTTGAAGAAGTTTAGACACTTAGTCTCAAACAATAAGATTCAATTGCTAGTATCTCATGTTGGTGTCAAGGATTTTCTCCTGAACAAGGACTTGAATGAGAAGAGAGTAGGTTAGATCACTCGGGTAATGGAATATGACATTGAGATCAAAGTGACCAAACTGGTTTGTGGCAAGGGTTTGTGTGAGCAGCTTGCTTCCAAGCAACAAGATGAGTCAGTGGATGAAGAAGAGGATGTCTTATTAGTACAAAATGATCAAGAACAACCAGCTAATGATGCACCTATTCCATGTTGGACTCAAGCCTTGGTGAATTATCTCTAAATAGGTTTGTGCCCTCCAGAATGGGAAAAAGAAAAGAGGAGATACTTTATACTACAATCCATCCCATATGTACTTATCGATGGTGTTTTGTTTAAGAAGGATATCAATAGTGTCCTATTGAGGTGCATTGGGACAGGCCAAATTGAAAGGGTATTGCATGAGTTCCATGATGGAGAAGTAGGAGGCCACTTTTCTCCTTGAGTAACAACTCTCAAAATCATGAAAGCTAGTTATTATTGGCCTACAGTGTTTAGGGATTACTAGTCATGGATCAAGAAATGTAAAAGGTGTGCATTCTTCACAGGGAAGGAGAAGTTAGTAGCCCCCCCTTTGTCCAATTTCAGTGGATCATCCATTTATGCAATGGGGACTAGACTTTATTAGGTTTATCAAACCAAATTCAAGCCAGGGCCATAATTGGATACTTACGGTGACAGACTATTTCACCAAGTGGACTAAAGCAGTGGCTCTTAAGGAGGAAAATGAATCCAACATCTTGGATTTCTATGAAGGAATAGCCACCAGGTTTGGATTCCCTACCACTATTATATCAAATAATGCATTGGTATTCCTTGGCACAAGGATCACTAAATGGGCTATCAAGAATGGTGTATACCTCAGCACTTCATCAAACTATTACCCTCAAGGTAATGGCCAAGCAGAGTCCACAAACAAGAACCTATTAAGGATTATCAGAAGGAATCTTGATGAAAATCAGAGAACTTGGCATACAAAGCTCAAATCATCTATGGGTTGATAGGATCACATCCAAAAGGTCCACAGGAAGCTCCCCATACAAGCTTGTATATGGAAAAGAGGAAGTATTTTCCATATCATTGGAGTTGCCCACTTTGGAGCTCATGAAATAGTTGGAACTAGGCTGAGTTCACACCTATGAAAATCAAGTATGCAGAGTTGATGGAAGTAGGAGAGGTTAGAGAACATGTAATGCTAGATCTTGGAGAAAGATCAAGCATTGATCAAGAAGAGTTTTGATAAGAAAGCAAGAATAAGGACCTTTCAAGAGGGGGACTTAGTTCTAAAGTGGGATGCAGATAAAGAAAAACTAGGAAAGCATTCCAAATTTGATGCCATTTGGAGTGGCCCTTACATGATCACAAGGTGCAAAAGTAGCAATGCCTTCCAGCTAGCTAAATTGGATGGCAAAGAATTGTAGATTCCAGTCAATGGGATCCATCTCAAACACTACTACTGAAAAGGAAGGTTCCACCCTTGTAAATATTAGCATAGGACTTTAATTTCCCTAAGTGCATATGCACATTGTCTTGTTGTAGCATAGGTTTTATTTCCCTAAGTGCTCTGGCATAGGTTTTTGTTGCTCTAGGTTTACATCGTTATACAATTTGACATGCCTCCAGGTGAATGTGTTAGGCCCTTCAGCATTTGCAATAGGGAGACCCATAGTTTCCGTAACAATTTCTCATTTTAAAATATAACAAATACAGAGAACAACTAAAATCGGGTCTCAAAGGGTCCATTTCCGAGAAGAACATAACTAGTATCGGCCCACCACCCATGACTCCATGCTCAATGGATATAATAAGGCAACTGATCTCTTTATCTAGTAGGTAGATGCCCCCATGAGTCACCAAATTGTTATCTCAATTTTTCCTCGGTAAAATTGATCAAACACAACCCTACGCAGAAATAAATCTAAGGGACATTTCATTGAACGAGCCTACATTTCAAATCCAACAGTCAAGTTACATGAAGGCTATATAATGGAATAACAGGGTCGGGGAAGAGCAAACAATGTCAAAGAAAAACCAGAGGCTCAAAGGAGAGAAACGGAGAAAGGCTCAAAGTCTTTGAGCTTTACAAATAATTTAGAATGAGCCCAAATTGACTAAGTATGGAAGAATCAGTGGAAGCTTCCATGTGCCTCATCGGTGCTTCTCCAAAGGTTAAACCCAAAAGGTAGTCTTCAAACATGCACAGATTTTCCACGTGTCTCGGAGTCCAAAATGGGGTAGAGTCGGCCATTGAAAATTCCAAAGCGAAAGCGAAGGCACCACGTGTCTACACGATGCACATTCAAATGTGCAACCCAAAGCGGAGACTTAAATGAGTATGAGGATTCCATATGTCTAGGGTTCAAGAAAGGAATGGCCTGAATATGCTAAGCACCACGGACTCGTAGAAGGAGCCACGTGTCATCCCGATGCATCTTTAAAAGTAAATCTAAAAGTGGGTCTCTCAAAAAGTGCCAAGTCTCCACATGTCCCAAGTCATATATATAGCCCCACCAAACAAAATGACTTAGCCAAAACATAAAGGAACAGAGAAAATCTATGGAAGGTGTCATGTGTCTCTTTGGTGCAACTTAAAAAACAAAATCCAAAAGTGGTCCCCAAACGCACACTAGCTCTACACATGGCCATGTTCTAAGTCAAAGCAGAAGGTGGGTCACCGGAGGTAATTTTAACTTTTGACTTCATTTCCAAAAGGCATAAATTATAAAAATGATTCGTGCCTCCACCGATGCCCAAGGAGCCACATTTTAGGCCTAAATTACATGTGTAAATTTGGTGGGCCTTGGAATGATTTTTACCCAAATTGAAAATGCGGACATGTGAGACCCAAAGATGGTTTTTTGATAAAAATAAATTACGGAGCTGTAGGGAATTTTTGCATTTTGTATTTTTTTGGTGACAAAAGGCACAAAGTGAGTTTCAGGCCCGTAGACCCATTTTGCTAACTAGTTTTTTCCATTTTTGTATGGACCCGACTCAAACATTCAAATGGACATATCTTTCAACCTAGTGCCTAAAATTCAACAAATTTGGCACCATTGGAAAGGTTTCAACCTCATCTATGCCATGGAAACATGAAACTTTAATTTTGATGAGGTTAGATGGGTGAAAAATGGGAAAACATCTTTTAGGCCATTAATGTTGGTAGTATTTGAACTTCAAGTCAATTTTCTGCCTCTTTTCTTATTTTCTCTTCATTGCATCTATAAAAGGAGTTGGGCTCATTGTAAAGGGTTGGAAAATTCTGTTTTGCACCCTCCCTTCTTCCCTTGTCTGCAAGAGAATTTGTGGAGCTTTCGAACCTCCCATTTGAGTTGTAATACAAAGTTTTTCCTCTTGGCTACTATAATGTACTGTATCAACTCTAGAGCAATAATATATGTTTGTGGATGATTCTCAACCCTCTCATGTGTTTATTTTTGTCTTCTGATCTCTCATTGTAGTTTGGTTATCTATGCATGGTAGTTGTATTGCATTTCTATGGTCTGTGTTAAATTGCAAAATGGGTGTCGAGATTCCTTTGGTGCATCACCTCATTATCTTAGGTTTATTTCTTTCTCATCTTCTCAACCCTATCCCCTTGGTAAGATAGAGTAGGTTTATTATATATCCTCTACAATTTATTTGTGTGTACTTGAGCAGATGAATAGGGCTGACCTTCATCCGGAGAGATCTCTTGATTTCAAAGTCCCACACATTGATAGATGCTCCATGTTATGCTATCACACTAAAATTCTTAACCCATCAGTTCTGAGACATTCATGGGTGATGTGATTTTGCACTAACAAGGGTCATGGTTAGGTTAACATGGTAGGTTGAGTAATCAAAATAGGACACAAGGGAGTGTGACCCAAATTTCATGTCTATACTTGTCTTTGGTGGAACACTGACAATAGAAAAAGACCACCCAATGAAAAAATGAATGATTTTAATATCATATTCCAAAGACTTAGGATTAAATCCATCAAGCGGTAAGGCCTATAGCCAAGCATGCTTTCTTGTATTATTTTAGGGCTTTGAATAGTGACATTTAAATCATGATTCATTCCATGGGGTATAACCTTACGATGCTTACAATATTACAATAAGGGTAGAGAATAGTCTTATTCAGGTGGGAAATTTAGCTCTTAGACCACCTATGCTCTTATTCCTAGAAATATCTTATGTTCCCTAACCTTTTCTTTCCCCTGTTCCTGAGTAGAGAACTCAACCCGCTATATCCACAACTTACTCTCCCATGTAGCAAAAGTAAGATGAAGAAATGAAGGCCCTGATTATAAATTTTTCTAATAAGGTCATATCATTAGATAAGTAGCAGGTGAGAGCCTTCAGAAATAGTTCTAATCAAGGATACAATGAAATCCATGTTAGAGTAGGTATTTACCTTAGCTCATGTTCACCTAGGTACTTTGTTTACCTTTATTATATTTATCCTCACCCACTTATGTGTGTGGGTATTTCTTTTATCTTATTTAGATATTAGGATATATTATCTAGTTGTTAGGTATAGTTCTTTCCTTGATATATGGTATTGACTAGTTCTTTCCTTGATCTATGGTATTGACTAGAGCCTTGATGTCTAGTTCTCTCCTAAATATATGGTCTTGATTATTTCTTTGATGACTAGTTATTTCCTTAATTTATGGCTTGATCTACAACCTTGACTGGTTCTGTTGGTCCGAAAATCTTTCGCTCGGGCAGATCTATGGATAGCGAGCCAGCAGTGTGCGGGGCATAGCCCCTCTTTGAGTCAAAGAAGCGAACTGGCTGGTTTATTGCTATTCTACCAGGGAATCATGCAAGTCTCACAATATTCGCCTTCGAGGGTTTGGGATCTCATCCCAAGTAGGGTGTTTACATTGCGAAAAGAAAGGAATGAAAGAGAGGATGGAGAAAGATCAGATCCGAAGAAAGAAAAGAAATGAATTCCAAAGCAGAAAGGTCAGAGGGTTTATGTTTTGGGATTGGTAGTAAACAGAGCCAAACCTACTTGCATAAACGAGCAAAGCAATACTGATGAATAAATGACAATAAAACAGAAGTAGATCCAACAGAACAAGCACACAGATCTAACGTAAGAAAGATCCAATGCAAATAACACACGTATTCAGCACAAAGTCTAAATATTGTATTAATAATTCTTTCTGTTACAAAAAGCTCAAAGTCTTTTCTCCTCACTTCTATTTTTCATCTGAAAGATATTCACTCATAACCAATACAACAAGTATTGGGGTATTTATAGAAGAAGGAAAGAAAAGAAGGCAAAAAGGAGCCAACCACCTATTTACAAAATATCTACAAAATATCTCAAAGTCATGTTGACTTTTAACAACTTGATGGATGACATCATCCCATGGTGCAACATGGATGATGTTATCATTTGTGCCAACATACTCTAGATATTTACAAAAAGGAAAGAATGCCAAGGAAGGAGAGAGAAGAAAAAGTGAAGTTATTCATCATCATCGTCCCTACGGCCGAAAGGGGGTAGCCTGCTTCTGTTGTTGCTCAGGTGACGAGATGTGAAATTGGGCACGGTATTCCATGAACTTGTTGATCATGGGCCCTAGTTGATCCTAGGAAGGATCCTTGTGTCACTCACTGATCGCCTCGCAAGTCTCCCACTCGTCTATGAGCTTCTCTGGGAGTTTGGAATATTCTTTCTCTGCTTCTATGAGGAACCCGATGAAGTCCCGACAGGCCAGCAGGTTATTGATGGACTCTACGTCAAAAGTGACCTCTGGCCCTAGCCCTTGTGAAATGATCTCCTTGAAGATCTAGATGGTTTCATCAACTTTTCTTAAGGCAAAGGAAGGAGTAAGCAACCCTGGTGACATGTTGAGAATGATTTGTTCCATTTGGTGCATCGCGTCCAGGGCTTCTTCCTTTACCTTATCGATCTTTTCAAGGACGAATTCTAGTTGATCCATCTGGTAATCTAGAGTGGAAATGACTTTATTGAGGGCCCTGGGATGACCGAAAACACCGAACTTGACCAAATCTTTGACTGAACAGTCGAACATTTGTTGAAAGGTCTCATGTTGTAGCCTAGCATGGTCCAGCTCTTCTGATATGGGTCCTGCTAACGCTTGGAGCTCCTTATTCACCTTGTTGATGTTCAGATATAAATCAGAGAACTTGGCGATCACTCTTTCACTGTCCTTGAGGATTTGGCTCCTCCAAGCTGAAACTGCCATGCCCTACTCACCAATTTTTGCATATTCATTAATTTTATCTTGGCTCAGAGGCTCAGGAGTTTTGGTGGCAGTTGTGGGAGGTGCACTACCCATCTTCTGTAAGGCTTGGAGTAGATGTTTATTTTTCTCTTTCAATATCCTTTTCTCTTCTTTTGTTTCTTGAAGCTTCTTGTAGAGGGTGTCAACTGCAAATAGGGCCTCTCCCTGAAGGCTTTCAGAAGACGTCCCCATTGTGACTTGGGTCACTGTATAATCTGTCAGAGACAGATCCTTTTTATCCTTCAGAGGATTGGGGTATGTGATCTCCATTACCCTTTCTCCTGAAGCACTCTGAGAGAAGCGTGTGACATGGGCTTACGCTTCTTTGCCTGTTTTGATGGGATCATGGAGAAGTCCATCGGTGTAATGGGAACTTTCCTTTTCTGCTGACTTAAGTGCTGGGAGATCTAGGTGGACTTATGAGAGAAGGACTAGGAGCGAGAGAAGGGGCAGCTGCGGTAGTAGAAGGAAAACATGGAGACACTTGGAGGCGGCATCGAGAGGAAGCCGAGGAAGTGTTCACGGGAGGAAGAGATACTGTAGAAGAGGAAGACATAGGAAGGGAAGGGAGCTCAGAGATGAGAGAAGAAATGGAGGGGGACAGGTCCGTGAGAGAAGAGAAGATGGACGAAGAAGCGGGAGGAATGGTAGAAGAAGGGGGAGAGGACACGACCAAAGGAATGGTCGCTTGAGTCACTCGAGGAGGGGAAGGAGGAGAAGAAGAAGGGACAGAAGGGACTTGATTGATGCAGCAGTGGTGAAATCTTGAGTGGATGGGCCTATTGGAACATCTTCTTCACTTCTTTCTCTGGATAAGCTAGAGTTATAACTTGTTCGGGTGCAACGGAAGCACTTACAGGAGCTTCCTCTTGAGTGGTGCTGGATTTCACCCTCTTTGCTTTTTCCTTTGCCTTTAGGTCTTTGTTTTGATCGAGGAGGTATGTTACCCAATGGAGAGGTGAAATCAACCCCGAGGTAGATGAGTCCATTCATTCGGCACCAATGCTCTATTCTGCACAGAGTTTCTTTGACCCTCTCCTTAATTGTCTGAGGTGCTTTAGTCCTATCAATTGCCACAAAAGGCCAATCATCCCCACCTGTGTCAAGATACACTTGATCCACTTCCTCTTCGGTAGTTTGGTAGCCTTTGGGGACGATGGCCACCCCATATTGGATGATTTCTGCCAAGGCCAAATGAGAATGGTCTTTCCTCCTGAGCTCCACCTCATGATATAGGTCAATGTAGATATCCTCGATCTGAGGGATGTGGATCGGATCGAGCTTAGCCCTTGGCAGACAATTTCTTGGGTCGAAGGTAGGCCTTGCCGGGAAGTCATGTTTCAGATTCAGTAGCTCCAGCTCTGCAAACATGTCTTTTGCCTTGTGGTGAGTGAGACATGTATATCTACCCACTGTGAGGGGGAAAGGAGTTCCACCCTTCTTTCTCTTGAGGCACTTCTCATGGTAGGTGACTAGCTGTCTTGATAGCTCTAGCATAATTAACTTGGGCCCAGCATACCTTGGTAGTCTAGTTGGCTCTCCCAAGAAGTTAGCCACCCTTAGATAAGTGAACATCGGGAATTGAGTGAACAGGGCCCCCATTCCTCTGTGGCTGCCACGATGCTCTTGGTCGTGTGACCGTAAGTCATATTCAGCCTCAACAGGCAGATGATGAAATAGAAAAATGCATCATTGATCTTTGTAAATTGAGGGATGCTATTCTCCAGCTTTAGTTCTAGATAGTATTCATAGATTCTAACTTGGGGCCAAACCCCACTCCGCATCAGAGCTGGATAGTCCCTTTCAGAAGCTGTAGCATAAACAACATAGGAATTCATGTAGAACCTCCCCGTTGTGGGGAATTGTTGCAGCTGCTCTGATATCGTGCTGCTTATGATTTCTACCCACTCAAAGCGTTGATCGGGCATATTTTTGTTCATTGTTTCTAAATACCGTAGCATCCATTTGTGGAAATAGTGGGCGTCAGGAAGCCCAAACACCCTACTCAGGAACGTGATGGTGTCACTGAGCTCCTCTCGAAAAATCACTGCGGTGAATGATTTGTGGCCAACGGGTCACCACCTTCTTGTTCTTCAAATATACTTCATTCATCAGTTGCATGCACTGATCTTCATTGTCGTCCCAGGCTTTGATACAATCCTCTCGGCTGACGGCCACAAAGTGCCGGTGATGAGGAATGCTGAGTATTATCTCAAAGTGGCGGGCAGTGAGGTTAATTATGACCTCACCCTTCTCATTTACGACACATCTTGTGTCTTTATTGTAGCACCGAGCAACCACCATCATAAATTCATTATTTACGGCACTGACTGGGATTCCTCTAGCAAAGTGCAGGGCACTGCCCATCAGCTTGTCCATCCATGGACTTCTTGTGACCTTCTGAGTCCTGACCCAGAACTCCTCCATATCAATATGACCCAACTCTGAGTCTCTGATGTCCAGGTCACACTCGGCCTGGGAGTCGGGCATTCTGACCCTCTGATACTTATACTTCATTTCTTCTTCTGTGAGCTTGGCCTTGCCTTTGGATTTGGTAGGTCTCTTGCTTGATGTTGACATATGTTCTTCTGAACTTAGCTGCTGATCTGCAAGAATAAGAAGTGAAACCCAATTGGAGAAAGCCATGTCAGCTGTTTGATTTTCCATTGAAATGCTGACAGAAGAAAGAGTTAGCAATTTTGAGGCCTCGGGGTGCATGGCGCATGGATATTGTAGGTTACAGAGCTAAATAGGCAAGGCACACAGGAAAGGGATGTTGCAAGGGTTAAATCAGCGCCAAAGGGTGCATGGCACATAGACACTGCAGAGTGCATTCTTTGTTGCTTTGTAAGCACAAGCGTCTGTGCCATGTGTATTTATTTTATAAAGGGCGCGGATTACTTTCATGTTACATGGGTACAGGATGCGCCAAAGGGTGCACGCTTAATGCGTGTAACATCATATGTTCATGCGCCGAAGGGGAACTTGGCACGGTGCATGGAAGGTCTGCATGACACAATGTTGTTGCGATGAGGGACGCGCCTGCGCCGTTTATAGCTTTGCACTTGGCGCATAGAAAAAGGCTGCTACATGGATGCTGGGTGCGCCTAAGGGCGCAGGAATTTGTGATGTTGCACTCAAGTTGATGCGCTAAGGGGTGCACGAAAAGAATTTGCAGCGAGGAAGTGCGCCATGAGGGTGCAGCTTATCATTGTGTAACAGGGACGACAGATGCACCAAGGGCGCAACTGTTCTTGATGTTGCATGGTGTGCCAATGTGCCAAAGGAAAATACAGTTTCCTTTTTTTAGGTTTGCTTTTCAGAGGGGTTTACATATGGTTAAGCTCTTTTCTGGGTGATGAAGGGGCTTAATCAAAGGGGGTTCAAACCATCATTTTTTTAGGACAGAGCTTCCTCTACCAGCAGATCTGGAAAGAGGAGGAAATGTGGAAAAACAGCAGGGGGGAAGAAAATTCATGATTTCATTATTTTTTTAATCATACCCACAAAAAGCCAAAAACCACAACCACAAAACGCACAAAAAGAAAGAAGGCCACTTACCCGGATAAATAGCAAAGAACGTGCAAACGGGTCCACTATGTGATTAAAAGCAACAGAGGCGAGGTGCGGGCGGGTGCGAGTGCTGCAATTGTGAGCTCGAGAAAAAAATATTTTTAAACGTAATCACGTGATAGCTCGGTGACAATGACAGCACAGACGCGCCTATTTATAGGTGAGGTAGTAATAAATGTGCCACCAACCTTTTCAAGTGGCGCACCAAAGGAGCTGTCGACACGAGAAAACATGCGCCCTTTGGCGCACCAAAATGCTTGTCAACATGAAGATATGTGCACCTTTGCACACCGAAAGTGGTGTTGACAGAGGAATATGTGCACCTTTGGCGCACCAAAAAGAGGCGCAACAAATGATCTGTTGACAGGAAGGCGCACGCGCCTTGGCGCACGCAGGAAAGACTCAACATAGAGAGGCGCACCCAAAAAGCCTGCTAACACAAGAAAACATGTGCCAAAGGATTAAAAAGGGGTGCATGAACATGTGATGTTGCATAGTGATTATATGCGCCCGCCCAAAAAGACCAAAAACGGCTAAGTTCAGAAAACTGGATTTCCTGGGAAGGGATTTGCAACGTTCCAAATGCAAGGGATCCCTGACGAGGGATCGGAACAAAATTTCGGTATGGTTATCAGTAAAATTGCCCTTGCCAATTTTACAAGATAACAAGTTCTTAGATTATTATTCCTTGTCTATTTAAGCAAGGCTCATTCTCAATGTATTGCATTGAGTTCCATAATAATATATGATATTACTTTGCTCATTTGTTTGCAAAGGTTTTATGTAAAGTTATTCGGTGAATTTCTTTCATCTTATTGATCACCCATTGAAATTCTTAGCCTTTGGTCATATGGTATGGTCATATGAGGGCTTAAATCTTGTAATTCCTACTAGTAGGTGCTTAACTTCAGCCCCCTTTAATTTTATTTGTGTGGTGAAGGCAACAACAATTTATTTTGTTTTAGTGGCAACTAAAATAAATAAGTAGAGCATAATCTTGCAAAGCTTGTAACTATTGCCTTGTTGCTTTGGTTATTGTTGTTCTTGAATCATGGCACACCTATTTACAGTAGTTGATCGAATTATGTTTGGTGTTTTTTTTGTACTTTCGACATCACTTTGTTGACAGTCTCCTTATATGGAGCTATTCTGGTGAAGCCCAGTGTCAGTTGTTTTTGAGTTTTGTGATCGAGCAAAGTGCACACCAAAATTTTTCAGCATTGTGACGAGTTTTTGAGCCTAGCTTCTTGGGATGCCTTGGAGCAGGTCTTTACTCTCTTTACTTTGTTGTTACTAGTTTTGGGTACCTTATGGTGTCCCTTTTTTCCCAATTATTGTACATGAGTACCTCATTAGGCCTAGTTATCGAGACTCATACTGTGGACATGCCACTTCTATTTTGGCCCCTAGCTTCACTTGAGGGGGGGTGTTAGAGTAGGTATTTACCTTAGCTCATGTTCACCTAGGTACTTTATTTACCTTTATTGTATTTATCCTCACCCACTTATGTGTGAGGATATTTCTTTTATCTTATTTAGATATTAGGAGATATTATCTAGTTGTTAGGTATAGTTCTTTTCTTGATATATGGTATTGACTAGTTCTTTCCTTGATCTATGGTATTGACTAGATCCTTGATGTCTAGTTCTCTCCTAAATCTATGGTCTTGATTAGTTCTTTGATGACTAGTTATTTCCTTGATTTATGGCTTGATCTACGACCTTGACTAGCTTGCCCATAAGAGAGACTGTCAACATACCAAAAGTGTCAAAAATACAGATACAAAATCTCTCAACAAATAAGAGAGATACACTACACTTGCTAAAAAAATCTCAAAACAAGAAGCATCATAATGCGAAGGTATAGGAAGTGGAGAAAGAGGAAGAATGGTGAAGGAGCCATGCCTGTAGAGTCCTCTCAATGAATTCCTATATCACCTCCACGAGTGATTAGATATCCACCCCAAATCAACACAGATGGATGAAGAAGATGCCTACATATGACTTGGTGCAAAATGCACAATGGGTGCATGCAAAAGAACATCAAAATGTGTGTCAGGTTGATCATGTCTGACAACTGAAATCTTAGGTTTCTCAAGCCTGAGTGAAGATGTAGAACTCATGTGTTGCTCAGGATTCTTAGAAAGAGTCGAGCGAACAAAAAAAGGAGCTCTGTCAATGTGTGATCCCAATGAAGTATCTGCTTGAAAACCAATGTCATGACAAGAATTCCACTTAACATGTGGAATAGAGGAAACAATACCCTGTGAATGTCTGCCAATGAATCTGCCAGTGAGACCCATAGAACGGAGCATGTGAGAACTGAATGCAGTAGTATGCTTCTCAAAAAATCCATGCAGCTGAGTAGAAATAGGATACACAACATGTGGTATTGTAATAGGCACAGATGTGGAAGAGCATGTAGTAACAAGCTTCATAGGTGTATGAGCATCAAGAGCAAGAATAGACTCAAAGACTGACATATCAATGTCAGTGGGTTCAGGAGTAATAGCTGCAAGTGGACTAGGAGCATGGTTGTGGTTGTCCACAATATGATGGTGATGTTATAGGCTAGCAAGTTTGTTCTACAAGGAGTGTATTATTGTATCCTTATCGTGAATGAGTGATTGTAGAAGAGAATTTCACTTCTTGAGTGATCTATTTTCTTCCACAAATTTTACAATATCCTCTTGAATTCCACATACTTCAGAGAAAATCATATCATTCTTAGAATCCATGATAGGTACAAATTGCAACTCCCAAAATTTTAGGACATCGGGCTCAGCCGAAATCATGTCCACAATTTATTACAACACTCCTCCATATTTGGAACTTTATAATTATAGTGCAAGTCTCAAAATAAATAACTCTAATGGAAAGAGCATGAAAAAACAAGCACTTTTGCAAAAAAATTGGCACTCCAAACCAAGTTACCGATCAAAAGTTATAATCTTTGCAAGATTATACTCTACTTATTTATTTTAGTTGCCACTCAAACAAAATAAATTGTTATTGCCTTCACCACAAAAATAAAATTAAAGGGGGCTGAAGTTAAGCACCTACTAGTAGGAATCACAAGCTTTAAGCCCTAATATGACCAAAGGCTAAGGATTTCAATGGGGGGAAACATACAGATTTGTAGCATCACTCCACCCATTCAGCAGTATGGGAGGGTGTGGTGTTGATCTTTCTTCCTTGGGTTTCATGTCCTTGCCTTGTTACCTTGGCTTTTCTTGGATCATGACACTCTGGATTTTATGTCCTTGCCTTGTTGCTTTGGTTATTGTTCTTGGATCATGGCACACCTATTTGTAGCAATTGATCAAATTATGTTTGGTGTTTTTTTACACTTTCGACATCACTTTGTTGACAGTCTCCTTATATGGAGCTATTCTGGTGGAGCCTAGTGTCAGTTGTTTTTGAGTTTTGTGATCGAAAGCAGTGTACACAAAAAATTTTCAACATTGTTCGAGTTTTTGATCGAGCTTCTTGGGATGCCTTAGAGTGGGTCTTTACTCTCTTTACTTTATTGTTATTGGTTTTGGGTACCTTGCGGTGTCCCTTTTTTCCCAATTATTGTACATGAGTACCTCATCAGGCCTAGTTTTCGGGACTCATACTATGGACATGCCACTTCTATTTTGGCCCCTATCTTCACTTGAGGGGGGTGTTAGAGTAGGTATTTACTTTAGCTCATGTTCACCTAGGTACTTTATTTACCTTTATTGTATTTATCCTCACCCACTTATGTGTGTGGATATTTCTTTTATCTTATTTAGATATTAGGAGATATTATCTAGTTGTTAGGTATAGTTCTTTCCTTGATATATGGTATTGATTAGTTCTTTCCTTGATCTATGGTATTGACTAGATCCTTGATGTCTAGTTCTCTCCTAAATCTATGGTCTTGATTAGTTCTTTGATGACTAGTTATTTCCTTGATTTATGGCTTGATCTATGACCTTGTGGTTCTTAGATTGTTATCCCTTGCCTATTTAAGCAAGGATCATTCTCAATGTATTGCATCGAGTTCCATAATAATATATGATATTGTTGCTCATTTGTTTGCAAAGGTTTTATGTAAAGTTATTCTGGTGAATTGCTTTTATCTTATTGATCATGGTGTTTTATTAGCATCTATGTTCTTGGCTTGGTACGATCTAGTTATCGTTCCTTTTAATCCATCACCCTTCAAAATCAATATGAAAATTAAATATATGGGGAGAACCAATAAAACTACATATGGCATGCCAATGTGCATCTTCCCCTTGTAAGTAATTCCTCATGTGCAACCTCTTCCAATGCCCAACGCAAGTCAAGAACTTATCCCAAGACAGAACAATATGGCGTAAGAGTCAGAATGTTGCTTTCCTTGAAATATGCCTCACAAGTAAAAATCATTGTGCCATTCTGCATGTGCACATGCTTACATGATTCAAGCTACTTCCAACCTGTGAGCCTTCCATGAGCATGGCTCAACCTAAAAATCAATAAAATATGGAAGTTTCGAGGCCAACTTGATGTTATTTATATTCTAATACTTTTATGTAATTAATAAAGTCGTGTAGATGAGATAAATAGACCACGCACCCAAGTTGTTGATAACATGAGGTACAAGAAGAGAATGCTTGAGTTAGGCGCGCAACCTTCAGCTCCTATAGTACAGACCGATACTCAAAAACACAAGGATACAAATCATTAGCCTAAAATTCATGGGGCATAAGTTCCTATGTGTGAGGTTCCACGTAATGTCCCTACAAAAGTGATGTGTACCCCTCCTTTGGTAGGTCAAGCCTCTACGTCAGTGAAGGCCCCCACCTCTGCACTTAAACAATCAAGAAAAGATGTTGATGGGCCTAAAATACACAAATCAATGGGTCTTTCATTCACTATTGTGGATCAAATGAAGAATACAAATATAAATGTCATAATGTGGGATGCCCTAGCCATTTCATCTCAACGTGACCTATTACATGAATCTCTGGTGTAACTCCCATGCATTGATCCAATTGTCCAAAAACCCCATGTTTTTGTCAATATGTGTTCAGAAAAGGAGAAATAAGTAGGTAATATTGTCAAAATCCATCCCTTTCATATGTCCTTGATCATAGTAAAACACCTTCTGCATAATTATATGATTAACTCGGGTACTAGTACTTTTGTTATGCCTAAGAAAATTGTTGATGTCTTAGTTCTTAAGTACAACCCTTTGTCCAAAGGATTTTTGCATCTTAATGGCTCAATTGTTGCCACTCTAAGAGGTATCAAGGATCTTGATTTAACCCTCTATGCATGTTAAAACCTCACAATAACTCAAGATGTGTAAATCATTGGCCTACCTCCTTTGTTTGCCATGTGTTTATCAATAGACTTCACTTCTAAAGTTGGTGGTTATTTGTCTTCTAATTGGTCACATATGTTACTAAAGACAAGGTATGATACCTGGTTTACCATATAAGCTCATCCAATATTTTCCTATCATGTTGATTCATATGACCCATCCCCTCTCCAAGATAATTTCCTAATCCAAGAAGGCCAAGAAAAAGTTTCAAAAGAGCATAATTTTCCTCCTCCTCTACTTGATTTAGTGCTAGATGAATGGGAAGAAAGGCATACAAAATTTAATCCATATGTTGAGGAAATTGAAGCTCTTGAAACTGGACTTGGAACTTATTGCATCCTTGAAGAAGAAGTTGTGCTTCGCACACCATTAAATAAAACGAAGAAAATCCTAGTTTATGGAAGCTATACTTTAATGGATCCAAAAGAAAAAATGGTGTTAGCATAGGAATTTTTCTCATTTATCCCAAGGATGAGAAATTATTCTTCACGCACATGTTTTCGGTTTGTGTTCTATAAGAGTGTGGAAGAGTACGATGTGCTAGTGCATGGTCTTCTCATTGTAGAAAAGATATAGATCAAGACAGTGTAGATCTTTAGAGACACAAAACTAGTCATCCACCAGGTCAAAAATAAGTGCACTACAAAGAATAATCTCCTTAAATCTTATAAAAATATATTTTGGGATATCCTGGAGAGCTTTGATGTAATTAATCTCTAGGCAAGTACCAAGGAAGATGAACAAAGAAGCTAATCAGATGGTCGCACTTGGTTCACAATTTTCTCCATATGAGGACTTTGTCAAAGGAATTTCACAACATGTCAAAATGATGATTAGGCCATCCATCTGAAAAAACAATACCAGATGGAAAGTGTTTGACAATTACACGTAGATTGTCCAATTCATTCATAATGAAGTTGATTTATCATAAAGTATGCAACCCGACTTACATGCCAACTATGGTGACCAAATGTTTCAACTTAAGAAAAATAATTTTCCTAAAGGGTTGGTCACGTTAGAGAAATTTTTTTAGTCTTGTTGATGAGTTAAAGAGTGAAGAAATGTGTGTGTGTGTGTGTGGTGTAAGAGGATTGATCCTAGTCACTATTGCAGACGCGTGCAAGGATTTTCTCTTGAGTAAAGCTTACATGCGTGAAGAAAAACATGCCTTCATTTCTCTATGTCGAAATAAAATGATATTTTCTCATGGGAATATGAAGACCTCAAATTATTTGATCCAAGTGTTGCTCAACACTCCATTGACCTTGATCCTAGCATCAAGCCTATCAATTAATCCAAGGAGAGAGCCCTCATGAGGAAAGAGTTTTACAAACTCATTGAGGAAAGGATACCTTTTCCCATCAAGTAATCTACTTGGGTCAAAACCCTTGTTCCACTTCACAATAAGAATGGTGAAATTAGGCTTTGCATCAATTTCAGAGATTTGAATAAGGCATCCTTGAAGTATCACTATCATTTACTTCTATGGAGCATATTTTGCATATTGTGGCTAGTGTGGAAATATTTTCCATGTTGGATGGGTATTCTGGCTTTAATCAGATCATGGTCAAGGAAGAGGATCAATTCAAAATAACATTTACAACCAAGTAGGGAACATATTCATATCATAAGATGCCCTTTGGTCTATCAAATGTAAGTGCAACCTTTCAGCATGCCATGGACATTGCCTTCAAAGGATATATCAATGAGTTCATCCTAGTCTACTTGGATGACATAATTGTCTTCTCAAAGAAAAGCACAGATCACATGGTGCATCTGGAGAAATTATTTGAGAGATGCAAAAAATTTGGGGTGTCTCTTAACCCCAAGAAGTGTAACTTTTTTATGGTGCAGGGAAAGCTTTTAGGCCATGTGGTCTCTAAGGATGGTATTGCTATTGATCTTGAGTGCATTTCAGCCATCCTTTCTCTTTCCTTACTAGCATACGATAAATCCTTGTAGTATTTCTTAGGTAAATTCAAATTTGTAGGACTAGTAAATCCCATCATCCTCATGCTAAAAAAGAACACTTTATTAGATGGACACTAGAAGGAAAATAAATATTCAACAAGATCAAGAAAGAAATTTTTATGGGCCAAAACTCATCAACTTGGGTTATTCCAAGGATTTCATCCTCTATGCTTATGGAGTTGATGTGAGTGTTGTTGTTGTCATGACATAATAAAATTAACAAAGACCAGGGTAGTCGGTGGCTTTCTTTAGTAAAACATTGAAGGATTACAAGTTGAAATATAGTCACATAGAAAAACATGTCTACACCATCATGTGCGCCCTCAAAAAGTTCAAAAGTGTGCTCGCTAAAAATCATAGCAAGGTGTTATTGTCATACTTAGGTGTGAGATAATTTATCATGGGAGAAAAAATCAGTGAAAAGAGAGCAATATGGGTGACCAAAATCATGGAGTATGATGTGACTATTAAAGCCACAAAACTAGTGAGAGGCAACATGCTCTACAAATAGCTTATGAGGATGCACATAATGAACTTGAGACTTCATTATTTATAGATGAAGATCTCTCTGCGTTGAAGATGAAGAAAGTGTAGATCCCAAGACATACAAACTAGATGAAGGACATGATCACATTCCTTTCCTCTATTGCATATCTTCCTAGTTCAAAAAAATAAAATAAGTGACATATGAGTGTATTCTGTTCCATATGTGTTGATTTATGGTGCCCTCTTCAAAATAAATATTGATGGCATGCTACTGAGGTGTATTAACGATGTAAAAATTAACAAAGTGTTAGCATAATTTCATGACGGATTCTTTGGTGGACACTTCTCTTCCAATGAGAAAATAATGAATAACATCAAGGAAGATTACTTTTTGTCTACCCTATTCGCAAACATGTATAGGTGGGTCATGAAATTCAAAGAATGTGATTTCTTTACAGGAAAGAAGAAACTAACAATGCTTCCCACCGACTAATCTAAGAAAATCAACCTTTCACACAATGGGGTCTTGACTTCATAGGCATGACCAATCCTCCTTCAAGCGTTGGGAAAAAATGGGTGTTGAAGGCTACATATTACTCCACCATATGGGACGAGAAGTTGTCACGCTCAAATAATCAACCGATTTAGTCATCCTTGAATTTCTCGAGGAATTGTAACAAGGTTCGGTATTCCTCAAACCATTATCTATGATAATGCAAAGGCCTTCCTTGGTACTAAAATTTATGATTGGGTGCTAATCCTAGGAATCTACGTGAAGACCTAGTCCAAATACTACCCTTAAGAAAATGGCTTGGTAGATTCAACAAACAAAAACCTAATCGAGAATAATGAAGAGGACAATGAAAATAAACAGGAGACAAGTGGCACGCTAAGGTCTCACATGTGCTTTGGGTAGATAAAATCACGATGAAGAAGGGAATAAGTACTTCTTCTAAAAATCTTGTTTATGGAAAATAATCTCAACTTCCTTTGTGTCTTGAGTTTTCTTCATTATAACTTGCTCAAAAAATAGAGTTTTGTTGTCTAGTATTTTTGCAAGGGGAAAAATACATTTGAAGGCAAGACAACAATACCATAGTGTCAAAAACTTTCAAAGCCATACCTTCCAAAAGCACCCCCCAGACTAGTCCATCCCCAACATTGGCCTTGCCCATTTATTCCAATTACCTTCGAGTGGATGTCAACTCGGTTCCTTAGGTGATTTTGAAATTGAAGTTAGTTCCCTTAGTTGATTTTTGAGCTCATGAAGAATGTCAATTTTGAGAAATTTTGGGAAGGGATACCACTATCCTTCTTGGGAATAATGCAAACCCCTAGAGTGGAACAAAGGATGAAAATTCAAAATGGAGATGAAATAAATGTCTAAGAATATCAAGGAAATGGTTTGAAAGATTCAAGGAATATTTGTAATTTTTGGGGCAAGTTCATACGAAACAAGTTCTCAATCCTAGGAAGCGCGCAATGTTTAAAAAGCATTTGAGCTTTGAGAAGCAATTCCAAGAGCTCTAGAAGGATTTAGGAGCTAAAAAATACATCTTCGGAAAGATAATTGGTATCTCTACAATATGGTGGAATCAAATTTTTCACAACACTTAGGCGTAATATGTCTATATCTTTTTTTTCTCATGATCATTCATGCGAGAAAAAAAAAAATTTCAGTGGCTCAAATGGAAATATCAATAGCTGATACTCCCACCATTTGATTCTGAAAACCTTTTCAGTAAATGAATAAAACACTTCACCTTAAAACTCATCTAGGGGATCAAGATATCACCATCACAAGTTAGATCAAAGTAAACTCTCGTACTTAGCCAAATTTTAAAGTGGACACATGTCATCTGAGGACCCTAACACATTTTGATGTCCCTTTAATCCATTAGCAAAAGCAACATAGAGCACAATAAAATGTGCCCAGTCCTTTTATCCCCCTAATCAATCATGGGAACCTTTGCATTGCTAATTCAGCCCCAAAAACTTGTCGGAGCCTATCCTCACAATGCACGAATGACCGTCAAGTGTCCTAACTCGACGCGATGTGAAAATTAACATCGCTTTCATCCCTTTAGAAAAGGAACATAAGGGACACAAAATTTCCCCAACTCCATGAAGCTTTGGATAGCCAAAAAATTCAAAAAACTAAGCTGTCGAGATGCCTTTGATTATTTCCTTCATGCACACATAGGTTAATTTAAGCAATGTTTTTTAAGTATGAATGTCATGTTATAATTAATTAGTGGGCTACTGCAGTATAACTACTATTGTGCCATACCTAATTAATGATGAAATTCATTAGGTGGATACAATGAAGCATTCGTTATACCTCATTATCCTACTCAACTCTTCTAACTCAATTATCATAAGTGGGATTCTAGTTCATAGTTATACTCTAAACTGAGATAGGCATATAGTTGAGTGTAGTAGTCAACCCGTGTTGACCTAGGGTGAATAAACATGCTCGAATCAATGTAAGTTGATTCGAGTATGTCTACTTACCCTTAGTCACCACAAGTAGACTGTAACACTAGGGTATGTGAGCTATCCCTATTTAGTGTAAAAACTTGATTTAGAATTGGTTGACGGAAGTCAAGGAAGACTAATCTAGATAATAGATAAAGTGGGGTGAAATACATATTCCTTTTGATGAGTCTATCGTCTAGGAATGAAGGCATGGTAAACATTTCTATAACTTTTCCAAATTATTGCAAGTTTTTGGTTGCGTTGTCTTATATCATTTGGTCTAATTTTACGGGATTTCAAAGAGTATCGTAGCATACACTCGGATATGTAGCTTAGACAGAAGAATTATATGACTCATAAAGGGTAAGGAAACCAAAGTATACTTTGTATACACAAGAACAAGTAACATGAGAGATCATTTTGTAATCGAGTCATGAAATGAGAGATCGGTATAAAACCGAGTCATTACAGTTGCATATGGTTTTTTGTTATGTGATGGATTAACAAAGGAATGTGTGTTCTAAATTATGTAAATTTAGAATAGGGAACATTATGAAAAAAGTCTTCTATTTTTCTAATTCATAAATGAGGATGTTACAGGATGGATCTACAATGTGAGGTGACGACATGGAAACTAAGCTTGGGGTCTAATGGGAGTGCCAAAAACGTAAAGGCTCACCTGACTTGTCCAAACTTTCCAAAGCATGGAGAAGGTGGTTTGGTGGAGTGAAACAAGGTGTCGGTCAGTAATGAAAGAGGAAGGTTGAGTTGGTAGCGGATGACTAGGTGGGGAGCTCACCATTTAGATGGTGAGCCGGAAAATGCAAAAGAGGTCAGCTCTAAAAACAAACAACTTAGAATTTTGAAAAGAGAGCCCGATGTAAGAAGTCAAGGTGAGGTAATAATCAAGGAGCTCGGGAGGTATGCCATGATGGAAAGTGAACGCAATAGGAAACCCAGCTCGGCCGATCTAGCCAAGCTAACTCAAAAGGGATGTTTTAAACCACTAAAACACTAACCGCTAAGATGCATAATGAAAGGATAAATAGACCCCACCATTAAATATAAATCATTTCAAATATATGTAGAGAACTATGGAAAGGAGAAGGAAAATAATTGAATATCTTTCCAACTACCAAATTAATTCTCGAGTCTTGTGAAGGCCAATAAATTCTTGGTAAACCAAAACATTCACTTGCACTCGAAGTTCATATCTTGATAAATTCTAAACAAAATCACACAAATGAATACTCATTTAAATTGTGGCTCTATGCAGGTATACTTGTGTATATCTCTTGATATCTATTGCAAGTTTTGGGAGTTATGTTTAATGGATTTGAAGTGTTGTGCGTGTGAAACTCATATTTGATCTATGATGCATCTTATCCATCCTCTTCATTGCTCACCTATATTAAATTCAAGGAGTTGGATTTTTGATCAGCCATTTCCTTTTCGGTGTATCACCATTGTTAGTGTACAATTTTTTTCATGCACTCTCTCTCCTGGTCCCTTAGAAGGTTAGATTAGGATTAGATAGCCTTTTCTACACTAAGAGTGGCTTGTGGCTAGTATTTTAGGAGGAAAATCCAACCTTCTTTTAAAATTCATCTCAAGTCCTGCAAGTCCCATGACTTGAGAGATGATCTAATGTTACACAAATTACATTGAATGCCCCACTCCACATTCAAAGTCATTCGGGGTTCTGTAATTTCATGATAACTTGATCATAAAATTGATTGGAATGAATAGAGAATGTACAAGGATTAGGTTTTGTTACCCAAGAATGAACCGGATGAAGATTTTTGACAAATAATTATTCTCATATTTAAAATAAAAATCCACATACAATGGCATTGATCGGGGTGACCGGTGTTGGTCGAGTAGGATCGACATCGATTAGGTAAGCCAACATGGCTATAGAGGATGTTCAACCCCGATATTGACTAAGTCCTAACGGATACGAAGAGCACACGTGCGTGTAAGGAATTTTTTTAGAAAGGCACACAAGGAAAGGAATATGGGAGAAGAGGTTGGCACGTGGAAGTAAAGCGGCTCTTAAGGACTTAGCCACATTTTTGAGGTGGTATCACAGGAAAAACATGTGAAGGCCCGAGTAGGTGTGATGAATGGATAAGGTGCCATCTTAGAGCCTTGGAGGTCAAGAAAAGAATATTCCATGTAGGGAATATTCCCAGGAGGATCATTATAGTTAGTGGAGGCCTTTGCAAGCTAGCATAATAAATCAATCATGGAGGACCACACTTCCACTTGGCATGTGATCTACTCATGGGTGAAACTATGGCGGTGAATCTAGATTCTATTTAAAGGAGTGCTTGGGTCCAAAATAAGAGAGGATGGAGAGGTAATGAAGTGTTGTAAGAATTTTGGCAAGGATGTTTAAGCATATATCTATGTGCTCGGTTCTAAAATAAGAGTTGTAATGGGAAAACATAACTAGGATCTTTGTTCAGAGTAGTTTTGTAGGGATGGAATGATATTCCATTGTGTATATGGTCTATGATGACCCTTTTAATATAATATGGCTACTGTGAATGATTATAGTAAATATATGAAGCTATGTTCCAAATATTTGTGTTTATAGACCAAACCCTAGTGTTTTTTTATGTTTTTCATGGTTAGATCTGATTTTATTATGTTGTAATTTTTATGCTTGTCTCATGATGCATTTGGACTTAGAACTAGTTCCACTACCTCTGTATTAGATTACATGCATGTTTTTGTTCTATAAATAATTCCTCCATTAATTGAGGAACATTCTCACAAATCTCACATAAAGGAGGGTCTCGACACTCATACACACCTTGGGTGAGTGCCCAACACTTGGGTGATAGGTCAACATGCTTGGGGTTAAAAGAGAGATTAGAGGATAGAGGTAAATGAGACTACATTTTGGTTCTATTTCCTGGGACCTCTTTTGAAGTTGTTGTGAGAATAATGTGTGATGAAGGAGCATCTGACCTTGGACAACGTCAAGACCTAGCTTAAAATCATGGAGGATGAGTTTTCTCCAAGGTTCAATACTAGATATGATTTTCATAATGCATGTAAACGGATGATGGAGGACTTGTATCACAAGCTCTATGAGACATTTTTTTGTTTTTTCCCAGTAGAGTTGTATGAATGGATCTCAGCATATGCATCGAGGAAGAGTTAGTACTATAGACCTTTTGTTTGGACCCACGAGGAATATCAATAGTTGTAGGATGTTGATCTGACCTGGAATCGTGTTGTTGATCACTGGTGGAGAGGTGTGTTGACTAGTTACATGTTGGAGTACACAATATCAACTTATTATTTTTCAAAGGTTGTTGAGTTCAAGTTCTTGCGAGAACCCAGACAATCTTTCTTGTGTGTTTTTCCATTAGCCATCAAGATTCTAATTATTACTTTGAGTTTGGAAGCATTTCTATGGCTAGCTAAACTCTTGCTAGGCATGGGGTGTGGAAGCTGGTGTGGTGGAGATGGTGGACCTCATGGCGAGAAGCGAAAGAGAGAAGAGGTAGCTCAAGTACGGTGACGCATGATAAATGGAGTTGTAAAGATAGCGTGAAGTTTCCAGTGTGATGTATTTATGGAGACAGATGTCGCGGGAAGGATTTGAGGTTCGTACGGAGGTGTGGGACTGAGATATTTTTTCTACCCCATATTAGAAATAATGGGAGAGAAACCCCCTTGGATTCTAGTGATATCTCATCATATGGATAAATGAGAGTCATAGGCATGTATCTTATCCCACGTAGCGACCAAGCCCTGGTGCTTACTTTTCCAATATCTGAGATAAGTACTTCTAGTTCAGTTGGTGTTGGTGAGAAAATAGCTTCAGGTAGATATCATTTTACATTACACCCATCTATGGCTGAGCAAACATTTCTAGTGTTTAGAGGTATTTTGTCTGGCACATCGTTTGGGCAAGGTGTGGGTTTAAAAAACTTGGGTATCACATCTAGAAGTGGCGTGGGAAACACATCTAGGAGTGGTTAGGTATCACATATTTTTGACGTGTTGTTTAGTGCGATGGTGGGGATGTAGAGTGTAACTACTTAAGGACCCTTACCTCCTACGAGAGGAGGATCAGGTGGATCTAGAGGAATAGGAGCTAGTGGATCCGGTGGATCTCGGTGGTGGAGGAAACACGGGAGGAAATCAAGGTCCTTGATCTAGAGGGTAAGGTCCATAACACGATAAATAGGTGTTTTATGAGATGTTTCTCCACTTACCTAATTACAAGGGTGTTGAGGATGCTACAGAGCATGTACACAAGTGTGATTTACTATGGCACAAATGGCATCACTTAATTGGAGTAGAAAGAAAGCCGGGTTTAAAACTACATTACAAGGGCATGTGCATAGCTGGTACAAGAAGTATGAACCCCATTAGACAATGGTGGATTATACCACATTATGCAATGACTTCTTAGTAGAGTTCCACATTCCTAATTTCAAATAGAAGAGCATCAACGTGTTGAGAGAAATTCAGCAAGGTATGGTGAAGAGCATGTGGGAGTATGAAATGAATTTTAAGACTCTCTTGTCAAACGTATCCTATGATATCCATTCTTCCCAGCATGTACAATGGTTTGTCAGGGGCTTGATCAAACCCTTTATGTGAGCCCTTTCAAATATGAATTTTAAGGATCCGAGTGAGGCCTTGGAGGTGTTTTTACGCATTGAGGTCATGGGGAGTGTTGACACTAGAATGAGTCCATTTTTGGAAGCTTAGATTGCTTACATGGCTAAACAACTTGAGAATTTTTTATGAATTTAGCTCATGAAACACGTGGTGGACTTTGGTTCATGGATTGTGAAGTGGAGGGGCACATGAAGGACATTTACCCACAAAAGATAGTGCATGTTGTGTCAATGGATTGTGAATTTTGTCATGGAGATCATAATGCAAGTATATGCCCATTGTTGTAACACGCAATCCATAAGAATGTGTCATTGTAAATTTTTCACATCCACTACTCATGATATGAAGGAATGTCGATTAATAAACAAAATCCGTGACATCATTGATCTCGTTGTGGGCGGACCAACATTGGGAGTAGTTCTAAGGCTAAGTATTTTTAGTATGAGGGATGCATGGATGGAGGAGGTTGAGGAAGAGGTTTTTGCGGAAGCTTTAGAGGTTTTAATAGTTATAGAGGAAGAATTAACTTTCCCGTGGGACCTATTACAATTGTGGATCGATTAAAGACTACAAGCGCGAGTGCCACGACTTATTACAAGTGCTCATGGTGTGGGAAGAATCACAAGTATGAATAATTCCTGAAGTTGTATGATCACATGAGCAAGAACCGAGAAGAGGGACAAAGGTGTAGCAATGGTGAGTGTAAAGAGGGCCAACCCACAATGGATGCCGAGGGTAGTGCTTAACTTAGAACTAGAGCCGTTTTGGTCACTAAATGTGTTGAGGTTGCACGTGCCCAAGAGGAACAAAGTAAAGGCCTCTTATCACAAGATAAGAAGTGTTACATGGGAAATATCCTGATCCTACCCACCAAAAGTAGGTGTACTAGGAAACCATGGAGGTAATTAGGAGTTTGTAAGGAGAAATCTAGTGTCCGAAGGAGCAATCATGCCGGTTGGAGTAGAAGAAGAGTGATGAGGTTCCTCAATAATATATGGATGAGGTTAGGGAATTATGTCAGATGCTATGATAGGAGAATATTATTCCTCCGTTGGGAGAATGGCTGAGTGAAAATGTACCACGCACTAGAGGATATGCAAGAGATAAGTCCTACATGTTAACCTACCTCCTCACAACATTGATTATGATAAAGAGATCACACTAAATACAGTTTTTGATGGGTAGATCCTGAGTAATATATTGATTAACACAAGTATGGAGGTCAATTTCCTTACTCTAGATGCATGGAACCAAATGGGGAGGCCCCATTGTAGCCATCTTTGAATGTGTTGTACATGGCTAACATGACAAAGGCCATGCCTCTAGGAGTGTTGAAAGGTGCATCCATAACTATTCAAGGGGTGAAATTTATTAGAGATTTTGAGGTTCTAGATCTTGTTGAGGATGATAGTTTCCCAACATTACTTGGGTGTTGTTGGTGCTATGCAAACAATGTTGACCTATATTTCAATAAAGGCTACATTAGTTTTGAGAAAAAGGAGGAGCGCGTGATCATTCCACTGTCTGATGGATGATCCATGCCTTATGTGGAACCATTGGGTGAAGAATACTTAAATAATATATATGTTTGTACCATTAGAGACCCGAATTTCATTCAACCATCCAAGTAAGGGGTCATTTAGTCAAATGATGCATATTCTATGAGTGACACAACCAATGTTGCTTGTGAAAATTAGGTGCATGGGACTTACGAGTTGCTTGGAAGGCATCTCGAAGGATACTGGAACTCAAGTCCTCAAAACACACTCAATTAGGCACTTGGGAGGAAGATAGTTTCCCCATTACAATGGGGAGGAAAACACTGATGTATTTATGCGACAAATGGAGATCTAGTGGAATTTTCAAGTGGAGAGAAGGAATATGCTTACCTACACCCTACGCGAGAATAGCGGCACATTGGTGGGTGACCCATTGAGATAACCTTCTAGAATGACATGAAGTGAGAATCACCCTCTCTATAAGCTTTCTCGAAGTAATGCACCATCTCAAATTTGTGACTATGATGGAAAGGTATCTTCCTCGTGTCATGTTCTAGAGTGTGAGAAGATTTTTATGGGAGGCGCGAAAGCTTTACCCCCTTCCCTATGGGTGCATAATTTTTATTCCACCTTGTAGGGTTGTGTGCACACTGATACATCCATTTATATTTACATCGTCGGATAGGGAATTAGTAAGAGATGATGGTGGGATTGGTGAATGATGCACTACATGTAGTTAAGTACTGTTATCCAAAATTTACCCCCTAGGGTAAATTTTGATAACATCATCGAAGATTCAAATCCCAAGCAAATTGATTGATTTGAGCAAAATCAGGTTTCTAGGGTCCCTTCGGGTATTTTTCTAACTCCCTGGCCAAAGAAGCAGGAGCAAGCTCGAGAAAATGTGAAAAAAGGTTCAAGAAGGCAAACAGTTGATCCGGGAAAAAGTGTAAAAATTGGCTAAGTCCCGCTAAAGGGAGCAAGCCCGGGACATTTGGGACGTCAAGGAGCGGATCGGCCGAAAAGCCTCCAAGCAGCCCAAATTGCATTTGGGACAATCAAAGCAGAAAGCACGCGAAAGGCGCGAAAAGCCGAACCAGTAACCGGGCGAAAAAGGTTGAGTCAGTCCGAAGGCAAATGGGACGTGCGGGACGAGATGGACGCTTGAACGGGTGAATCGGTGAAATGAGTTAAGGCGGCCCGAAATAGTTGGGCGAAGGTACGCTGGCACGCGAACCGGCCGGATCAGCTGAAATGAGAACTTTGTTCTCGGGACAGTTGGGACAAAAGCGCGAACCGGCCGAACCGGGAAAAAGAGTCAAGTCATCGAAGCAAAGTGGGACAAGCGGGCCAAAAATGCCCGAACCGCCAAACCGGTGAAATGAGCACAAAGGGTCCAAAATCAAATGGGACATCGGGACAAATGGAAGCGAAGTATGGCATGCGAAGGAGCCGAAGGAGCCGAAGACCAATCAGAAACTGCCATGTGTCCTCACAGGAGAAAAAGTCAAAAGGTCAAAGGGGCGAGTTATCGAGCGCTGAACCGAACCAATGAAATGGCGCCACATGTCCAAGTTTAAGGGGCCCACAAGTAATTTCAAAAGGAAAGCCCGCGAAAGATGGAGGAGAGAGAATTTCTCGTCCAATCAGCACGTGCCACGTGTCATCCAGATGGCGAAGAGTGGGAAAACATTTTAAAATTCGTTTTGATCTGTTCCGTGCCCTAAATCTTCAGATCGCCATATCTTTTGATCCAGAGCTCGGATTTCCACGTTCTTTATATCAACGGAAATCTGTTGAGATGCTCTACATGATTCTGGGATCAATCTCGAGTTTTGGTGTAGTCTGAAGAGAGAAAATCGAGAAACGGCTCTGACGTGTGGTAATGGCCAGAAGCGACCTTTCAACAACCTGTTTTAATGCTAATGGGTCGCATTCTTCTTCTGCACGGCCAGAAGTGACATTTTAGCGGCCAGATTAATGCAAATGGGTCACATTCTCCTCCAAATTAGTCAAAGTGATAGGGTATGGGTTTGTAAGATCCTCCATGCTGATTTAATGCATCTGCAGTCAATGAGGAATGGGCTTGCACGTTTTCCCACGTTTTCTGTCCCCTGGGCTCGACCCATGCAATGTAAAAGCCAGATTTGGCTCATTTTAAAGGGGTTGTTCATTCTTTCGGCTCGGCCCTCCCTTCTTTTCTTCTCTAGGGTTAAAAATGGAGTAGAACCTCCTCCCTTGCTCTCGTAATGGCGTTTTTGCCTCTTATTAATGGAATGATGTTCGTGCAAACTTGAGCAACAAAACATGTTTTGTGATGCATCCGTCCATCCTTCCTCATTTTTGCTTGTTCTCTTCTTGCCTCTCTTCATTGCGCAGGTATTGGTGCATGTTCGAATGTTCATTGCGAGGTTTGGAGCTGTGTTCATGGAGTTTTGGGACATTTTCTGTGTGAAATCTATCCTTGGGTTTGTGATGCTTCTGTCCATCCTTCCCATTGCTCACCTCTCTTTGTCCCATGGCAGTTTTGATAGATGTTCAACATTCTCCTTCTCTGGTGTATCACCGTTTTAGTGTAGGCTTTTGCTGTTTTTTCCCTTTTCTCTCTCTCTCTGTCTCCTTGGCATGGTTAGATTAGGATTACATTAGCTTGCCTCGCACCTGGAATAGCTTGTGGCGGAGTAGTTTAGGAGCAGGAACCAGCCTTCTCGGAGATTCCTCTCTCGGTTTTACAAGTCCCACGCTTGAGAGAGGTTTCCATGTTGTGCAATCACACTGGATGCCCGAACATCAACCTAGAAGCCCGATGTGCGTCCGTGGGTGTGTGATTTTGCACTAATAGTTTTTTATTTGGGTGGGACCTTAGAGGTCTTTCACTTCATCTTTTGCGGAGTTGATGTGTTCCGTGAAGATTTCAGCCTTTGGAGGCACTTGCAAACACATCTGGCGACTCCATCTGGTCAACAACCATCTCTGAAGTTGCAGACCTTCCTTTCCATTCATTTCCATACATTTTCATCCATCTTTCTTTCCATCCCTTTCATTATTTTCCATTCCATGAAGTTGTGCAATCATGACTTCATTTCCATCATGGATTTCACATCAACAACAGCAGTATATTCCACCTCCAACATGTTGTACAAATCCTCCAAATCAGCATTTTGAGCAGATTCAAGATCAGTATGCATACCCATATGAGCAGCAGTGCCAAAGTTAGTTTGGCTATAGAGCTTTCCAAGAGCAAGAGTGTGCATACAATGAAGACCATCAGATCCAAGATGCTGGTCTGTTGGAGAAAATCCAAAAGATGGAGGAGGGGATGGTGCAGTCCAGAGCAACAGCTCAAATGAGGGCTTTTGGAATCGGTTATGAAGCACCCTGTCCATGGGTGGGACCTTTTCCAAGGCATTACAGCCCTCAGGAGAAGCTGGACTTCATGATAAAGATGCTGCCCCAACTTGCACAATGGACAACAGAGATAGAGGCCTACAGACTTGTTGTTGAACAACCTTGTCAATGGGTAAGTTCTACACCATCATCTGGTTTTTCTCTTTCCAATACTCAAGCAGCACCATCTCATTTAAACCCTCCATCTGCTGTCCCAAGTGTTGAATCCATGTCTCCATCCCCTAGTCTTCCACCACATCTCGATTCTTCTTTCCTTTTTCCTTCCAAACAGTCATCCCCTCCACAAGAGCTAACAGAAACACCCCCTCCTCCAAAGAAACAAGAGGTTTCACCTCCACCACCACAAAAAATTGTCAAATCAGTGGAGTTTCAACCTACCCCTCCTCTTGCATCCCCAATTCCATGTGGGGAAGAAGAAAATGAAAAAATCAGTCATAAAGGACAACAAGAGGAAGAGCCAAAAAGAAAAGAAATGACAGACAGCTTGAAGGTTTGGGCTGCCAAATTTGGGATAACAAAGATTCCCTTGATGGTTAATCCTACGGAAGAGGCCAAGGTTGAACAAATGGTGGTTAGGACTGATTTTTTTGAAGAAGATCTTGCAGCCCCAACTTGCCCTCTAGAGCAGCAGAATGAAGAGTTTGACTTGACAAACTTCATGCTGGAGGAAGAGTTCAACCAAGAGCAAGATTGCCTTCAAACATTGGAGGAAGGAGAAGCTGCTCCAAATCCAAAAGAAGAAGAGCACAATCTAGCTGTGAAGGAGAAAAGTGCAGATCCAAGGGCTTTGAGCATAAAGCAGGCTACAGGAGAACCTTGATTCTTTTCCCACTTCAGCTCTCTCAAGTTCTAGTACTGAAAAGGAGTTTGATCTCTCAAACCCAATATCGGAGAATGAAGGAAACCATGGTGGTCAAGTTGCAGATCAAGAGGACACCATGGAGGAAGTTGAATACGAGCAGCAGGACAGTAATGAGGTAGTTTACCTGTCAGATTTGGAGGACTGTTTTGATGGAGGAGAGCCGGTTGAGCTTTCACCTTTCTCTCTTTCATCATCCACATTCCAAACACCAGAGTCTGCTGTCATGAAGGAGAGCATTCATTTGCAGCAGCCTGCATCTTATAGCAGCCCTTTGGAATCAAAATTGGAAGATTTAAATCTTCCATGTTCTTCATCGGAGGAAGAGAAAGGACAGAAGAATTTCACCATTTCTTCCACATCATCCATTCAAGAGGGTCTACAAGAAGACTCCATTCTCGGAGTTGAAAATCACAGCAATGGGCATATCAAACGGATCAGACCTTGCCCAATCAGGTATTTGGCTTCATTGGAGCCAAAGGAGAAGCCACAACCAGTCATGCTTGCTTCTGAGCATGAGGATGAGCTAAAAAGTACCAAGGATCAGCTGCCATACCTCTCCAATCCAAATGCAGAGCAACTAAAAGAGGTATTGGATTTATTTTCAGTTGATACCTTGATGATTTGGATAGAAGACCAGCTTCTTGTTGATTTTCCATCCATCCAAATAGCCATGATCAGTGCCAAATCAGTTGCATGGCTGCCAATTTTGAAGAAAGGAAGCTATTTTGCACAACCTTGATTGCTGGGGTTTGTTTAGCTTGCCTTTGCTTCATTAAAGTAGAGTAGTTAGGTTTTCTTTCAGCAGAAGAAGTGCTTGTGCACACTCGCATGTTCCATTTGGGGCATGTATGATATTGATTTTGTAAATAGTTTTGGTGTTGCTGGTTTCGCTCTTGCACAGTTCATTTCAAATGGCATCTTGGTGAAGACACTCCAGTTCAATGGGTTTCCAAGTGGCTCGAGAGGGAGGTTTTCAATGTTCGAGATCATTCTGAGTCGCAACTCATGACTCCATGCCCAATAGATGCTTCAGAAGCTATCGATCATTCATCTAGCGGGCAGATGATCCCATTGAAGTCGCTAATTGTTATCCAAAATTTACCCCCCTAGGGTAAATTTTGATAACATGCATCAGAAGATTCAAATCCCAAGCAAATTGATTGATTCAGAGCAAAATCAAGTTTCTAGGGTCCCTTCAGGAATTTTTCTAACTCCCCTGGCCGAAGAAACAGGGAGCAAGCTCTGAGAAAATGTGAAAAAAGGTTTAAGAAGGCAAACAGGTTGATCTAGGAAAAAGTGTAAAAATTGGCTAAGTCCTGCTAAAGGGAGCAACTGGGACATTTGGGACGTCAAGGCGCGGATTGGCCGAAAAGCCTCCAGGCAGCCCAAATTGCATTTGGGACAATCGAGCCGAAATACGCGAAAGGTGTGAAAAGCCGAACCGGCCGAACCAGGCGAAAAGGTCGAGTCATCAAGGCAAATGGGACGCGGGACAGGATGGACGCGATGAGCCGGCAAGGCGAATCGGCCGAAATGAGTCAAGGCGGCCCGAAATAGTTTGGCCGAAGGTACGCGAAGTACGCGAACCAGCCGGATCGGCCGAAATGAGAACTTTTGTCCTGGGACAGTTGGGACAAAAAGGCGCGAACCGGCCGAACCGGCCGAAAAGAGTCAAGTCAGTCCGAAGCAAAGTGGGACAAGCGGGCCAAAAATGCCCGAACCGGCCAAACCGGCCGAAATGAGCACAAAGGGTCCAAAATCAAATGGGACATCCGGGACAAATGGAAGCGAAGTACGTGAAGGAGCCGAAGGAGCCGAAGACCAATCAGAAACTGCCACGTGTCCTCACAGGAGAAAAAGTCAAAAGGTCAAAGGGGCGAGTTATCGAGCGCTGAACCAAACCAATGAAATGGCGCCACGTGTCCAAGTTTAAGGGGCCCACAAGCAATTTCAAAAGGAAAGCCCGTGAAAGATGGAGGAGAGAGAATTTCTCGTCCAATCAGCACGTGCCACGTGTCGTCCAGATGGCGAAGAGTGGGAAAACATTTTAAAATTCGTTTTGATCTGTTTCGTGCCCTAAATCTTCAGATCGCCATATCTTTTGATCCAGAGCTCGGATTTCCACGTTCTTTATATCAACGGAAAGCTGTTGAGATGCTCTACATGATTCTAGGATCAATCTCGAGTTTTGGTGTAGTTTGAAGAGAGAAAATCGAGAAACGGCTCTGACGTGTGGTAATGGCCAGAAGCGACCTTTCAACAACCTGTTTTAATGCTAATGGGTCGCATTCTTCTTCTGCACGGCCAGAAGTGACATTTTAGCGGCCAGATTAATGCAAATGGGTTGCATTCTCCTCCAAATCAGTCAAAGTGATAGGGTATGGGTTTGTAAGATCCTCCATGATGATTTAATGCATCTGCAGTCAATGAGGAATGGGCTTGCACGTTTTCCCACGTTTTCTGTCCCCTGGGCTCGACCCATGCAATGTAAAAGCCAGATTTGGCTCATTTTAAAGGGGTTGTTCATTCTTTCGGCTTGGCTCTCCCTTCTTTTCTTCTCTAGGGTTGAAAATGGAGTCAGAACCTCCTCCCTTGCTCTGTAATGGCATTTTTGCCTCTTATTAATGGAATGATGTTCTGTGCAAACTTCCGGAGCAACAAAACATGTTTTGTGATGCATCTGTCCATCCTTCCTTGTTTTTGCTTGTTCTCTTCTTGCCTCTCTTCATTGCAGGTATTGGTGCATGTTCGAATGTTCATTGCAGGTTTGGAGCTGTGTTCATGGAGTTTTGGGACATTTTCTGTGTGAAATATATCCTTGGGTTTGTGATGCTTCTGTCCATCCTTCCCATTGCTCACCTCTCTTTGTCCCATGGCGTTTTGATAGATGTTCAACATTCTCTTTCTCTCGGTGTATCACCGTTTTAGTGTAGGCTTTTGCTGTTTTTTCCCTTCTCTCTCTCTCTCTGTCTCCTGGCATGGTTAGATTAGGATTAGATTAGCTTGCTCGCACTAGAATAGCTTGTGGCGGAGTAGTTTAGGAGCAGGAACCAGCCTTCTTGGAGATTCCTCTCTCGGTTTTACAAGTCCCATGCTTGGAGAGAGGTTTCCATGTTATGCAATCACACTGGATGCCCGAACATCAACCTAGAAGCCTCGATGTGCGTCAGGGGTCTGTGATTTTGCACTAACAAGTACCTTACCTTAGGATATTGTGCTATGGCTGAGGTCCAAATTTTTGAGTTTATAGGAGAACATGAGTTAGGGGTGATCTTTGTTGAAGAATAAACGAAGAAATAATGTTTGAGTGTGTCTGCTGGAGAAAGAAAAGGGTAAGTTGGTGTACCTAGTGGATAGTGAGGAGATGGAGACTTTACATGGTGAGCATTTAGATGAAACGTGTGAGATTAGGTATAAGGTAGATGAGAAAGCACGTGCCTACCATGAACCCTTAAAAATAAATAAGGTTAACATTGGTATCAAAGCAAAGCCCAAGGAATTTATTATTAAAGACTACTTGGGATGACCAAGAGGTTTGAAATTGGTTTAACTACTACGTGATTTCCAATAGTTGTTCCCACATGGGTACCATGAGTTAAAATGGGTTCATCCTTGGTTGGGAAATATGTAGATCAATTTGAAAGAAGGTGTGTGCCCTATCAAGAAATGGACCTAGAGAATAAAACTAAATTTACGTGTAAAGGTTAAGGAGGAAATTGACAAGATGATAGAGTTTGGAATTATTGAGGCTATTGAGGAATCCAATTGGTTAATCTCCATGGTCATTGGTATAAAAAAGGATGGGAGAATAAGGATATGTGTAGAATATAGGGATCTCAATGATCAATGTGTCATAGATCCTTTCCCAACCCCATTTACTGAATAGATTATGGAAGGTGTAGCTAGGCGAGAGATCTATTATTTTACAAATGGATTCTCATGTTATCACCAGATGAGAATTGTAAAGGAAGACCAGGAGAAAACAACTTTCACCACTGAATGGGGAATTTTTTCTTATATGGTCATGCCTTTTGGATTTAAGAATGCAACTGTTGTGTTTTCGCACATTGTTGTGTAGACCTTTCAAGACTTCGTTCATAAATTTCAGCAAGTCTACTTGGATGACTAGATGGTGCATCAGATAGTCAAAGATCATTGTGAAAATCTATGGTTGACATTTGAGAGATGCATGTAGTTAAGCATCTCCCTGAATATTAAGAAATGTGTTTTTCCACTCCTTTTAGCACATTTTTGGGACACATTATTTGCAAAGAAGGCTTACTGGTAGACCCCAAAAAATTTGTTGTTATAGTAGGATTGGAGGAGCCTACTAGTCAAAGCATTGTGTCTGGGTTCATAGGGCATACAGGGTACTATAGGAAATTCATCAAGGGTATGCCCAGATTTTTGCACCCCTATAAGAGTTATTGAAACATAAAAGTAAGTTTTATTAGGGAGAGGTGGAACAGATGGCATTTGGCATGCTAAAGGATAAGCTTACCACCGCACCCATTTTGTGCTTTCCCTCTTGGGATAGGTTGTTCCATGTACATTTTAATGCTTTGGGTATGGAAATTAGAGTAGTTTTAGCATAGCTTGAGGAGGGTATTTTTGATCATCCCTTGTACTTTTCTAGTAGGAATCCTACTCCAAAAATATATATATACCACCACAGAGTGTGAGGCATTATTGATGATCTACATGTTGCATAAAGTTAGGTATTATTTGCTAGCAACTCCTTTTATTTTCTACACAGACCACATGGCATTAAAGTAATTGGTGAACAAGCCCATTTTGTAAGGTCACATATGTCATTGGATAGTAATGTTTCAGACTTTGAGTGACAGTTGTGGTGAAACTAGGGAAAACTAATTTATGACCTAATCATTTGTCAAGGATTACTTTAGGTGAGGACATTCAAAGCATTGAGGACATGATGTTGAATGAACAATTGTTTAGATTTCAACGCACGCCTCTCGACTTAGAAGACATTTTTGTTTTCCTACGAACGGGTATGGTGTGAGAAGGAAAGAAGGATTTAGAGAAAAAGCAGATTAGTCATACATGTTGTGCCTTATATGTTAATTGGTGGAGAATTATACAAGCTACGTCGTGATGAGGTTTTACGCCTATGTGCACCGCAATCATTGAAGAGGATCATGGTGGAATTGCAAGAGGTCGGTATGTGGGTAATGTAACCACACACAAGATCCTTTTAGCTGGTATTTTGTAGGAGATAATTTACAAGGACTATATCGGGTATTGTAAGGCATGTGATCACTTCCAGTGCCTTGGTAAACCATGGAAAAGAAATGAATTTCCAATAAGACTGTCACCAATGCATAGTCATTCGAGAAGTGGGAAATTGAATTCATGGGCCCTATTTCCCCAAACGTGTGAAGGATAGGTTTGCGTTATATCATTACATACATAGACTATCTTACACATTGGGTAGAAGTGGCACCTACGAAGGATTACACAGCAGCAAAAACAACTAGATTCTTATGGGAAAATATAATGAATAGGTACGGATGTCCATTGAGCTTAATGAGTGATAGCGGTATGCATTTCTTAAATGAGACTATCTGGATTTTGTTGGCAGATTTTATGGGGCCCATCACAAGAATACTCCTTATCACCCCCAAGCTAATGGGACTACTAAGGCCTTTAACAAAATTTTAAGCCACATGTTAACAAATATTTGTGATGTTGGGAGAAGAGATTGGGATGATAAAGTCTCTACAGTGTTATGGGCATATAGAATGACTTATAAAAGATTGAACAAGGCCACACCTTTTCAATTTGTGTTGGCACAAAGGTATTTCTTCCTATAGAATTCATGTTGCCATCTCTATGTATTGTGCACGTAGGAGGATTAACTGATGAACAAGCATTAGAGGAGTGCATTGATAAAATTATGGAGTTAGATGAGAGGCGTGCCATTTCTAGATGGAGTTATAAAATGGAAAATTCTAGGAAAATGTCATGGCATGATAGGCATATCAAGAACAAGAAGTTTGAGGTAGGATAAATGGTCCTGTTGTATGACTCCAAGTTCCTGCACCAATCGGGAAAGATCAAGGTATATTGGTTGGGCCCATACATTATCACTTACATAATTGAATCTGGCGCTTTCCAATTAGAGGAACTTGATAGAACAAGGTTTCTCGGCTACTTTAACAAGAGCAAGTTAAATCCCTACTATAAATAAGTCTTCTTTGTGTTTGTAAATAAGGCAAGATTATTTAGTTAGCTTAGGATTTCCCTTAATGCGCTTTTTTATTTCTTTTTGTTTCCCTTCTTCATTGCTTTGTCTTATCTTTTCATTTTTTAGCACGTTTGTGCACTGGTAGCCATTTAATTTTTGAAAGGTTTTTTATGCAAGAGATAATCATGTATCGTTTTAGTGTGGGGTGGAAGGTGTTAAAGGAGAGCCTCTGTGAAGATTCTCGGTAAGGGAAAGTGTCCGAAATGATGTAGTTTGGAGGCCCCGAGGAGAAGCACGTGGGTTCATAAAAGCATGCATAGCGAAGTGATTATGGGTGGAGATTGGTGTCAAAAATATTTATAAAATCCACGTACAAGGATAAAATCATAGAGCAACATGAGGTAGGAGATGACAAGAAATAGGTTTGATTGATGCAGTCTTGCAGTACTGAAGGTTATGGGAGTTTTATGCATGATTGGGCACAGAGGAA
The DNA here is from genome assembly GCA_018340775.1 of Taxus wallichiana var. yunnanensis. NCBI lineage: Eukaryota > Viridiplantae > Streptophyta > Pinopsida > Cupressales > Taxaceae > Taxus > Taxus wallichiana. The sequence continues at coordinate 768,530,429 of CM031242.1, forward strand.
AAGTGTTGGAAAAAATGTGTGGAAGGATGGCATTGGAAAAATATGACTTTAATGTGGTTGTACATTGGTAGGTGGCATGGGATTTTGTGTGGGAAAAGCAAAAATCTATAAATAGAAGGTCAAGGTGAGTTATTCTTTTTACCTTACGTTTGTTTTTGAAGAGATCTTATGAACTAGGGCATCCTTGTGAAAATAAATTTGTGTGCGAAGTGGAAAGATTTAGAATATTTTTGAACCAGAGTGGAAAGGGAGTACATGAACTTGAGCGAAGAAATTTGTTTGGTGGATTCTTACAGATTTTATGTTGTCTTGTGGAAGGAGAGATTTCCAAGTTAGGGTTTATAAAGCTAGGGCATGGGTTTTGGAGGAATTTCGCAAAGGAGTGAAGCCAAGGGTTTGAGAAGAGTTAAAGAAATGGGAAAGGAAGAACTAACAAGGACCAGATGAGGAAAATGGAACCAAGGAAGGGATCAACACTTCACCTAAAAATGGCAAGGGTAAGGGAAAACCACATCAACTAGTTTTAATGAAGAGTGGTACGTGGAGATGTAGTACCCCGATGGCATTCTATTGGGTATGGAATGGGTGTCTCACATGTGGAATATGGTTATAAGAGATTACAACCATAGGACAAGCACCGCGGAGAAGGAAATGGCATTGGAGTTAGTTCACCTGATGGGAGAGAGGACACAAGATGATAAGCATGTTTATAAAAACTCGGTGAGTACCACATTGGAGAAGGCTGGACTCTTGCAACTCTATGAGTTTTCATATTTTGATAAACTCGATAGGTTTTACCAATGGCTAATGTCATAGGTACATGAGGATTATTTTTACTTTGTAGGAAGGAGAATGCACTTGACTACCAGTTGATTTCTAAGTATATTGGACTTATATACATGGGAGAGTTGATGGATGACGATTTGGGCAATACGGATGCGTCAAGGAAACAATCGTGAGAGTATGAATATAATAAGTGTTCGTGCTACTTTGATATTAGAAAAATCACCAACCAAGTTATGAGGATGGCCGTGCACTTGATAACCAAGGTGAATGGACAAGAGCATTGTACACAAGTAGACAAGAGGTGGTTGAGTATTTGTAGGAAGATTTCAGAGGGAACAATTTACAACCTCTCGGCCTTCATTATAGAAGATATCATATATGTGGCGCGTGACAAGGACAAGATCATGTATGGTAATGTCCTTCATACCATTATTTTTTTTGATATTCGAGTGCCCGATGGGGAAAATAGCTATTTCTAGGAGTACCCTAATGAAAACCCTTCCCCGTGAAGAGGTTTAAATCATACACTTGTGACACAATGACTACTGCACATAAGGTGCACTTGGAGAAGTGGTATAAGAGGATGCGCGATGCGTTTGGGGAAGAGTGGAGAATCCCTGAGTAGCTACCAGCCCTAGTGAATGGTGAGGTTGAGTTCACAGTATACCAACACTTCTGCATAGGCATATTTACTTTGACAAATGGCTCAAAAATCCCATGGTGTAAATTATTGTTTTCCTTCACAGTGTAATATTTTTAGAGCGTCATCAATGATTCAAGGAGGCTAAGAAACTTAGATTTTATCTAAGTGAGGTAGACTAGAGTACCATGCGCTACATAGAACATTGGTATACCCTAAGAAACATGCGTATGTGGAGAAGTATGTCTCCCATGACGTACGTATGGTAAAATTTGTGTCAATTCCTATTGCAAGAAAGACATGGAAAGGGTATATATACACCTAAGGCCCAAGTTCGAGAAGGGTACATATGTCGAGGATGATGTATCCATCCTAGAGGACCCTACCATGAAGAATGAGATGAAGAGAGAAAGGGAAGAGAATACAGCAAAGCGGTGGTGTCGAGCACGTGTATAGTTGAGACATAGTAGCGTAGAGTTAGCGCTAGTCCAAGTACCTACACAAGGAGGAAGAAATCTCCCATTAAGGAGAATTCATCTGAAAAGGAATTTTCCTTGTTAAGGAGAAGTTACCAGAAAAATAAGAGTCTCATGTGTTAGAGGAGCCGCTAGTGAAGAAAAATCGGAAGGTGGTGTAGAGTTCATACTTTGAAAAGATGGAAAGCATAAAAGATGAAAACTCTGGGGAGGAGAATGAAGAGTGTGAGGAAGGTAAGAGTCCCCCTATACATGATATACATAAATTTGATGAGGAGAAAAATGATTATGAGGAAGGTGCTCATAATATGGGAGGAAGTGAAGAAGAAGTGGGGAAGAATGTGCAGAAGACCCCACCCTTGGCCGAAGGAAAATTGGAGGATATGGTGGAAAGGAAAGTGGCAAGAACCATTTAGAACTTGGTGGAACAAGAAGTGGAGAACAACGTTGGGAAATATTGAAGAAAAAAGAGGAAGTAGATAAGGAGTATGGGAGCATGGGCAAAGACCTCGGCTTAGTAGTAAGCTTCCCGATGGCAAGCACACCAAGTGGGCAAGGGCGTGGAAGAGGCATAAGGACAAATGAATTATGTCAATAACCCTAGAAAATTCCTTCATGCGTGCTTATAGAGCACAATACCCACATATTAACTCTTTTTTTGTCATCATTTAATAGTGGTATCTCATACACGTGTACTAAGAAGATGTTGTCATGGACTTTCGATTCTCATGTTAATGAGCCTGATTTCAAAGTTGACGTGGATGTAATAATAGAAATAGATAACCCAAGTGAGGTGAATCTTGTCTTGGATACTCAGTGGTTAACTAATGAACAAGTCTACAACACGCTTAATAAGGTGTCAATGGAAGTAGAGGCAAGGTTATTTAGGATGAATAACATAATCAAAGCCCGGAGAATGAAGTGGAGGAGAAGAATAGTGAGATAATTGAGAGAGACATGGTGATAAAAGAGAAGGAGCCTATAATTGCGTGGCTGAAGACTAAGTTGAGGCAAGAAAAGGCAAAGGTGTGTAAAGCTTATAAAAAGGTGAAGACTATCTCAGACTCCATCATTCTAGCATGCCTAGATTTGGCCTCACATGAGCATAAGTATGAGTCAAATTTTCTCTTCCTGGGGAATGTGGCACACTTTATCACATTGGAGAAGCCACCACTTACGTTGGAGTCGGCAGAGGATGTTATGGCACAACAAAGGGTGAGGAGAAAGCAAAGATTGAGGAAACCATATATCACATTACTATGAGCTCCTTGTCTTAGTAAAATTTGTGGCGTAAATGGTTGAAGTTTTCTATGAAAACTATGGAGATAAAGACAGGGTGGCAGGTATATTGGTCACTACCCATGAGGTGGACCTGAAGGAGTTTCAAGAGAAGAACAAGAATAACAGGGTGGAATGGGACAAAATAATTGTAGAGGTCAAGAGTAAGTCTAGGACGATCGAAGGCCTAAGGGTCTTGACTAAAAAAAAAGTGAAAGAATCATATCCATAGGTCACTTGCAAGATGGAAGCGCTACGCAACCTTAGAAATCATATGGAAAACATTGTTGATATGCTGAAGGTTAAGGGCGGGGAGTTGTCATTTTATGAAGTTGGTGCATTGATAGGGGATCTATTTCAATAAGCATAGAAGGAGGTGGACACCTGGAGTAAGATTGAAGCAAGATTGAATAAGGACTTCCTAATTCTTCTTCAACAATGATGGAATTCTTTCATTATTTGGCACAAGCCGGAAGCATGTTATTATTTCCTCCCATTCTTTATTCTTTGCAGAAGATCGGGTTGTTTCGAGGATAGACAACAAGTTTAGTGTGGGGTGATGTTAGACCCTAAAATTTACTAAGTCCTAAGGTAGAGGAAGAGCACGCACGCAAAGAAAGTATGTAGAAAGGAACTCAAGGAAAGGCATGTGAGAGAAGAGGTTGGTGTGTGGAAGTAAAGTAGGGCTTAAGGACTTAGCCGCATTTCTTAGCGGTATTGCAAGAAAAACATGTGAAGTCCTAAGTAGGCGTGATGAATGGATAAGGTGCCAGAATAGAGCCTTAGAGGTCAAGAAAATAATATTCCACGTAAAGCATATTCCCAGGAGGATCATTACAGTTAGTGGAGGCCTTTACAAGCTGGCATAAGCACTCGATCATGGAGGACCACACTTCCACTTGGAAAGTGATTTTCTCATGGGTAAAACTATGACAATGAATCTAGATTCTATTTAAAGGAGTGCTTGGGTCTGAAATAAGAGAGGATGGAGAGGTAAAAAAGTGCTAAAAGAATGCTGACAAGGATTTTTAAGCATATATGTATGCACTCGGGTCTGAAACAAGGTTTGTAATGGGAAAAAAATAGCTAGGATCTCTCGTTCGAGTAGTTGTGTACGAGATGGAATGATATTCCATGATGTATATGGTCTATGATGATCCTTTTTAATGTAATATGGCAATTGTGAATGATTATAATCAATATATGAAGCTATATTTCAAATATCTATGTTTATAGACTAAACCCTATTTTGTTTTCATGTTGTTCATGGTTAGATCCAATTCTATTATATCATTGTAGTGTTTATGCTTGTCTCATTATGCATTTGTACTTAGAACTAGTTCCACTACCTCGTATTAGAATACATGCATCTTTCTATTTTGCAAATTATTCTTCCATTAATGGTGGAACATTCTCACAAAGCTCACATAAAAGAGGGGTTCGGTGCCTCGCACATGCCTCGTGTGAGCGTCCAACACTGGGTGATAGGTGACACACTTGGGGTTAAAAGAGAGATTAGAGGATAGGGGTAAATGATACTACGAGAGGAACCACCATTGATTACATGGGAGACCGGCGTTGATCATTGTTAGATTTAGAAATGAATGTCTAGGAGGTCTAGAATAAACCTCAAGTACCCCAAATTTCTGTAAGGTCTCAAAGAGTAAGTAAACCTCTAAAAAGATTTACTCCATTATTTTATCTTTTATTGACTAATAGTGGTGAACTAGAAAGTTTTGAAGAATCAATGCAACAGGATACCCACTTTGAGTGGGAGCATGGCATGGATGAGGAGATGGATTCCTTAAAACAGAATCAGACATGGGATTTGGTCAAGTTTCCAATAGGTAAGAGGACATTGCAGAATAAGTGGGTTTACAGGATCAAGGAGGAAGAGGGTGGACATAAAAGATACAAAGCAAGGCTTGTGGTAAAAGAACTCGTACAAATAATAGGTATTGATTTTGGTGAGATATTTTCTCATGTTGTTAAAATGACTTCCATCCATACTATTCTGAGTTTAGTTGCAGTAGAAGATTTACATTTAGAACAACTTGATGTTAAGACGAATTTCCTTCATGGTGATTTGGAGGAGGAGATCTATATGAATCAGTTGTTTGGTTATGAAGTCAAGGGTAAGGAGAAACATGTGTGCAAGTTAAAAAAGAGCTTGTATGGGCTAAAACAAGATCTAAGGCAATGGTATGCAAGGTTTGACAATTTTATGCATGATCATGGTTATATGAGATGTGGATCTGACCATTGTGTTTATTTCAAGAAGATTAAAATGGGAGCTATATTATTTTGTTATTGTATGTGTATGGTATGCTTATTGCAGAACTAATATGCAAGACATTTGTAAGCTTAAGGAAAAGTTAGCTCACACATTTGTAATGAAGGATTTAGGAGATGCAAAGAAAATCCTTGGCATGCAAATTCACAGAGACAGAAGAACAGGAAGTTGTATTTGTCTCAGGAGGATTATATCAATAAGGTGTTGAAAAGATTTAAAATGTAGGATGCAAAACCTGTAAGTACACCTATGGTTGGACACTTTAAATTGAGCAAAGATCAGTGTCCTACATCACATGAGGAGGTCGAGTACATGGCACGAGTTCCATATACTTCAGCAGTTGGAAGTCTTATGTATGTTATGGTTGTACTGCACTGCATATCGGACATTGCACGGGCAATGGGAGTTGTGAGTAAATTGATGGCCAATCCAGGTAAAGAGCATTGGAAAGTAGTCCAATGGATTCTCGGTATTTGAGAGGGACATCCAGACATGTAGTTATGTTATGGAGGGTTAGATACTAATTTATGGGGCTATGTTGATTCAGATATGGATGGAGATTTGGATGGTAGGAGAAGCACCACTAGATATGTATTCACAGTAGGTGGGACGATAGTTAGCTGGATTTTGAGATTGCATAAGGTTGTGGCCTTGTCTACTACAGAGGCCGAGTATGTTGCAGCTATAGAGGCTAGCAAAGAGATGATATGGATGAGCATGTTCATAAAAGAGTTGGGAAAGGAGCGAAAGGATTACAAATTGTACAAAGTGATAGTCAAAGTGCAATTCATTTGGCAAAGAAATTAGCATTTCATTCAAGAATGAAACACATTCAGTTGAGATATCACTTCATACGACAAGTGTTGGAGGATGGGCACTGAAGTTAGAGAAAATTCATACGAATGAGAACCCTGCAGATATGCTAATAAAGCCATTGGCAAAGGAGAAGTTGGAGCTACACTCCACTTCTATTGGTCTTCAAGTTTGAGACTTGAAGAGGAAGAAACAAATCAAGAGAGGAACCAAGGATGGAGTTGTGTGGGATAGTGCAACAATTTATCTCCAAGTGGGAGATTGTTGAGATTGTGGAGCTGAATTGCTTCACAAAGGATCTTATTTACAACTTGCAGTTTACATAGTAATCGGTATCTTTTGGTGATGATGTTGGTAATCGGTATCTTTTAGGCTTATATAAGCTAGGAAACTAGGGTTAGAGGTAAGAATCAAGAAGATTGGGAGAATTGTAAGAAGGAATTATTGGTGAGAGCTTAGAGAAGCTTGTGAGAGGAAAAGTATTGTACATCATGTAAGGTGTGGAAGATTGCAGATCTTCAATTGTACAACCTCTGGAATAATATATTGGTTGTTTCTTGGTGGACGTAGCCCACACTGGGTGAACCACGTTATATCTTGTGTATTTTCTTTGTTGGTTATTTTCGTGTTTATTGCTTGTATGCTTTAATCGATATAAATCAGTATAACCGATTTGGTGTAACCCCAACATTAACATATAAGAATTGCATCTAGTTTATTTACATATTGAGTATCATCAAAAGATAATTGAATAATGCTAGCACTAATATGAATTCTAGAGAGATGAAGTAATTATTAGAGTATTCGTTGTTTTGGGAAGCTAATATTTATTGTGGAGCACTTTTGATGCATGCCCTAGGGTTTGTAAGTGTGGAATTACTTTCAATTATGTAAATTATTATTTTCAATATTTTTACTTCTTATAGGTCGGATACGTAGACAATGCTTAAATGCCCAACAAACCCATAACACGAAATTCTAACAATTTGTTGATTTCTTAAGATCAAGATGTCATTGATATTATAGATGAAAATGGAGGGAAAATATATTTTACATATAATAGACCTCATAACACATAAAACACAATGATGTTACTAAATATTAAGACTGGGAGTGTATTAATCCAGTAGTATTTAAGATATTTGTCATGTGCGAAGAACATCCTTCATACCTTACACTTATTGAGAGTACCCCACATTGTTAGATGCCATAATTGTTCACTGTAAGTATTTTAGGTGTGCATTTCTATTTTCTATTTTTAACTTTCCCCAAATGTCATCTTATGAATTTCAAAGTACATCTTCAAACCTTCCATGGGCATCTCTTTATTTTGAAAGGTAACAAATTCATATTTTAATAAAACTTAATTAAAAGTAATCCTAGCAAAGTATTGTGAAAAGTAATGGCACGGAGTAATGAAAATGAGAGACTTAGTATTATATCGATTTAGATGGCGGCATTTACAGAATTGATAGGTTTATTTTGTTTGCAATATCCATATTGAATGGAATTTACATAAAAGTGACAAAATATGAAATAATTTGAGATTTAAGACTAGAACCAAAAATTATTTTCTAAATTGTGATCCAATAGTTATTTTACAGGAATTTTCGTTTTTATTCCTACTATGCCCTTTCGCATATAAATTATATTTACATTATTTTTGGCCTTGTATAAATATAAATCTGAAACTGAAAGACTAATACCAATAATTTATTTAAAGCTAAAGATTGAAGTTTATTTTAGCTTCTTTCGACAAATCCAATTTGATTTTGCGAATAATATTAAAAATATATATTTGTATAGAGAATCTGTATAGAAAAGAAACCCGCAGTCCATAGAAAGCGGAAAAAATAATTGTCGGAGTGTCGTTGCTTGCTTTCTTTACTCATCTATGGCCGCGAACATGAGACAAACAGCGGCCCTTGTTCTCATTTGAATATTTCCTTCATGCTTCTCGTGTTTTTTTTTAATTATTCTAATGAAAATAAGTGAGCAAATAAAAAGAAAAGATGAAAGATATTAGGTAGTGATTAATTACCCACATATTTGTGCATAGTATGAAAAATATATATATGCAAGAAGATTTAGAAAGCGCTCGGAATCGAAAGGAATACGAAACAAGTTTCAAACGAGTTATGATTTTCTTTTACGTGCATAAGTACGGTTTCCGGTTTGAAATTATTCATTTTTGTCCCTTTGCCAGAATTCTCACCGTCATTGGAAGTGGAAGCATCTCCTCCTCACAAACAAACGAGGATTGGATTGTAAAATGTGTAAGTAGCCAACACAAAACGGAATTTTGTGTGCAACGGAAAACACTTTAGAGCTACAGATGATATGGTATTTGGGTGCATTCCAGTCTAGTTATCTAAATTCCAGTGATATTACAGACTCCATGAAAGCCACAGATTTAAAGAAAACTTCCCCAACAACACACAAATAAGACAACACGATCCCTCGCAGATCATGCATATAAGAAAGAAATAGAAGTTGAGCATAACATTTACAATTTTGTGCACAATATAAATAACCATAAAAAAGCTGTAACATAATAAACATGCAGATGGGTGGCTTCATCGAAATACTAGAGTGAAAAGACAAGTAATTAGAGGCTAGAGTAGGGTAGACTAAAGTAAAAGAGGCGGTTATGCAGAGACATCTCGGACTTGGAAGAATGATCTGTTCTTAACGACGATATCGTACATGTGGATGGAGTTGAACTTGGAGAAGTTGGAAGGGAGGGAAATGAGATGGAGGGGAGAGGAGGGCTTGTGGAACTGCAGCAGCTGCGGATCTTGATTGTTGGGATATCTCTCCCATCCCAAGTCGACCAGCTTTTGCTCCAGATCTGCGTAACAAGTGATGGTGTTGTTGGAGGGCAAGTGGACCAGCACTTTTCTCTTCCTTTCACTCGCACTCGCACTCGCACTCGCGCCCTCTCTCTCCACCCCGTCGATTCCCTCCCTCGTCGGGTTTGGCACCAGTCTCGCCACCCCGTTCTTGAAGATCCACACTCCAGACATTTATTCTATAGTTTTTCAAGACTTGTGGCTGACACGCCGATCTGCGAATTCTTCACGTAAGTCCCGAGCTGTGTCGGGGGTGTTTTTCTTTTTCCTTTTTAGTGCTGGGATTTGCTGCAAAAGCGAATGAGGGATGTTAGGAACGTTTGAGGGTTGAGAATCCAAATAAAAGGGGGAAAAAGATGAAGGGAGGGAGTGGCAGAACATGATGGTCGATGCAAGTGGTCGGACGGGACATGCAGTTGAGTCGTGACTCGAGTCAGACGGAGCTCTTGTCTTGCTGACGGGGATTCCGATGCTCTTGTCCACGATTGACTGCCGCCCGGCCGGCCGGCACTTCATCCGCCGCACATACTCCCAATGCCGCCTCCTCCCTTGACATGTTATCACGGTCCTCTTCTCTTTATCCTAGGAAAAGATGGATGTTGATGTTAATTGTTTGTTTCCTGTTTTTCTCACTATAATAAATGTTTACAAAGATGTTTTGACAATATTTATTTTGAAAAAATAAAATGATTAGTTTTGCATGGCTCTCTATACTCGATTTTGAAGTTCAAGTTCAAAACATTTCAATACAAGCTAAGAGTTATGTTTTATATTTGCAAAAGACATTTCCTTATAATTCTTTAATGCTATACGAATAATGTTGTTTTATGTATATCTTATAATTATAACATTTCTTATACAACATATAAATGATATCATATATAATCTACACAACGTTTTCAATCGAATGCCTTAATTAAATGTAATGTCATGGAACAAGTTAAGTATCCAATGAACCATATAACAAATAAATATCATTATTTCCAAGGTTAACTATTTCCAACATAGAAGAAAATGCATTGCTTTTTCTTTGAAGCTTTTGAAGTTGAAAGTGAAACTCATCAAGTCTTTTTCATGGAATAGTCCTAATCATCAACAATGGGAATTGTGCTCATTTCGCTATAATTTTCTAGCAATTTCTTTGCAAATCCTTTGAATTTGCACTCAAGCATTAAAAGATTGCTTGATTCTTTTGCTATTAATATTTTGTTAGTATTAGTGTAATTGTAGGTCAAACAAAAATGGTCATCAACCCAAAATGGAAATACATGAAAAAAAAAACCAAAACCAAGGGGAATGTAGACACCTAAATGCAATTTATCATTTGGCAATCACAACAATCACTTTGTACCTAAATCATGACTTGTGTGCACATATTCACCTAGTTGCATATCCTTAACCCTATTGCATGATTTGCTTCCTTATTCCCACTACTCGAGACGTTCAAAAACTACTTCCATTAGCCCAAAGTAGTACATTCCTCCTAGAAAATATTCCCAAAACTTTACATAATCCTAACACATGTTTTTCTCGTGACCACAAGCATGGACAAAACCATCCAATGGTTTTGTTTTAATTAGAAATTTCATATATATAACCACCCAATAGTCAATTTCTCAATTAGATATCTTCCTATAAGTTGACCTTATTGTGAAATTATTCCTATAAGCCCATATACAATGTTGACACCCATAATTACGCCGAGAGCAATTTAAATACTTAAATAGCGCTAATTATCTCTCTTACGGCAAATTGACAACATATCGTCAAAAGCGCCCATCTTCTCTCTTCCATCGATAATTAATTAAACTATGCTAATTAATTAAGTCGCCTATCCAATGAACACCCTATTAACAACCTTTCGTTAATTAATCACCCTTCTATCTAGACTAATTAATTATTATTAATTAATTAGATTTCCCCTTCATTTAACCAAGAAATCCCCTTCTAATAGCCTAAATCGTACTAATATTCCTCTAATTAACTTCTATGAGCTTACATCTACCTATTAGTTAATCACCTTTGATTAATTACTTGCTAAGTATAAATTAAACCCTTCTAAAGTAAGGTTACCTTTTATAAAGCAACCTTATCCATTCCTAATCTTGTTTTACCTTTATCCCACATGCAAAGGGATGAAGTGTTTCCTTTATCCATTGGGCTATATAAGGAGCCCTCCTTCTACCTTTATACCTACACCTAAACTTCTTGAGAAGACAAATGCAAAGCATATAGCAAAATAGACTAAAAGCTTTCCTTTGTTTTCTTGAGAGTTCACCATTTGGAAGAGCTAAGCCTCCTATTCTTGCATTCTTTAAGGATCAAACAAATCAATTTTTGATTGCCATTGGAGCTACATAGGTCCATTCATTTTTGTTGGTAATCTAGGAGAGTAGAGATTTTGAATAACATGCTAGTTTTGATCTTATGTTTCAAAGTTATGATGTTTAGTATAGATCTTGTTTAGCTCTTTATCTTGATGGTGCTTAGGCTTTGTCTTAGCTAGGTTATAGAACTATTTAGGTGGTAGTTCTTATTTCATTTAATTTAGCTTAAGCAAAGTATACATGCACACATTTGGCATGCCGGTGGGACCTAGTCCCTTGGCATTTTAGTTTAAATTTCATTGTTTTGGCTAACTTTTGATATGCACATGTAGTAATTAATGTCCATTTTCTTGGAATTTTTGCTAATTTTATATGTGTAAGTTCTTGTTCATAGCCATCATTTTAATGGGTTGTTGCCATTTTAAAACTAACTTGCTAAAATTTGAAGTATTGTGAGCTTTCTTGTGTTTTTTTGCCATATTTTGGTTGTAGGGGTGGCGCAGGCACACTACTCGGGAGCGCAGGTACATTTTTGGTGGCGCAGGCACCTCTCGGGTGGCACAAGTGCACTGTCAGAACCTGATTCTCTGTTTATCGACCCTAGCACATATGCACTAATCCGCGCACATACCCTAACCAATGCGTAGATGCACTAACTAACGGTGCGCAAACATTATTTCATATTGTACCTTCACTGCAATTCAAAACTGTCAGATCAGCGTGTACACCCTAACCCAAGTGCACATGTTGTTTTAGTGGTGCAAACACATTTCTGGTGGCATAAGTGTTCTATCAGAATCCGAGGTTGTTTTACAAAGTGGTGGTGCACACACTTTTCTCGGTAGTGCACACACTTTTTGGTGCACACACTTTTCTAGTAGTGCAAGCATTCTGTGCAAATTTAAGCCTATTTTTATCGAAGGTAGTGCATACATTCTTCTAGTGGCACACACGACTCTCGGGTGGTGTAGGTACATGGTAAGCCTAGAAACACACAAAGTGGCACACATGTCTTTTTGGTGGTGCACACATGCCTCTCGGGTGGCGTAGGTGCACTGTAAATCGAAAAAACACAGAGTGGTGTATCCACCCTAACCCATGCATGAGACACCAAAATAGGGGCATAGGTGTCTTTTTGTTTTCTTGAAATTAATGTGTTGAGGTGCTAACATTCTTGTAGGTTTTATCTAATTAAATACTCATTTTTGCAGGGTGTTTTTACATGCTTTTACTTGATTAGATAAACTTTTGCATGTTTACTTATAGGAATAAGATCACGTATGCTCTTCCCTCGCATCCCTTGGGGTGATCTTGGGAATCAGAAATGATTCTTAGGTCCTTTTTGATGCTTTGAGGTTGTTAGGAATATTTGAATTGGAATTGGTTAACTTGGTGTGTTTGAATTAAAGTGTTTTTCCATTTGATATCTTTTTGGATTTTGGAAACATCACGTATGCTCTTCTCTTGCATCCTTGGATGATCTGGAGAATCAGAAATGGTGTTTACTCTTTTGATGGAAAACTACTAAAATCGTCATACAGGACCAAAACACCACGCTTTTCAAAGAAAGGAGGAATCAAAACGAAGTCAAAAACTACTAATACAATTGTTATATAGGTTTCCAAAAGGTGTTCAAGAAAACCACACCTAATTAAACAAGATAAAAAGAACAACATATTCAAAACATTGTATTATAGGTTTTGGAAAAGGGTACGTCCCTCTCGCTCAACTGGAACATAACCCCTTTGGCATAACACCTTAAGCTACAACAATGGGGGTGGTTCAGGAACCCCAAAGTAGTCCACGCAAGAGGGAACCTTGTGGATGAAATGGGAAGTGCTCCACACTACCTACTTGACTAGTGATTCCTTTGTGAGATAGCATTACAAGTTGTCCCTATCGTGACCCTTTTAAGTACATGATGGATGCATTTACTTGCCCACTATGCTTGAAGGGGGAAAATTTGAGATACTCCCAAGATAGTCGGGACTATTTGGGTAAATCACCCCGCTCGTGGACAACTTTGTAACACCTAGGACGAGAGAACCACCTAGGAAAATATACTTTGGCCAGGAGCCCACTTTGACCATTCTAAAATAGTGTTGAGTTGTGAGCCATATTTTCATCATGAAACGTGTGACGCATTACTTTAGCTTAGTTTTTCACTTGCCTTAAGGTGAGGTGAAACTCTGCCAAAGTGAAGCCAACATTTTTCATCCCCATTTTGATTTACTTCCTTCACATTCTTTTGACACTTTGTTGATCAAAAGAAGGGTGACTACCTCTGTGTTACCAATCGATTGTTTTTGCCACTTTTTTGTTTGTTTATGCCCATCCATGTTTGTGGTATGGGTAAGTTAAACATCTAAAGTGTGTGTGGAGTGTATTCATATCATTGGTGGCCTTTGTGATCTTGATACCCATGTCAAGATCATCATTGTAGTTAGGCGTGGTTCATCATCTTGAACTTCCTTAGAAAGGTTACCTTGTTTGTATCGTATCACTACAATTTTGATATTTACGTCTTGTTTCTTGTAAACTTGACCTAAATATCTATATTGTAAGGTTACGTTGCACACATTTTAACTATTCCTAGCTATACTTTGAGCTTTTGGTTCGATTCTATTATTACCTCAATTTTGAAGAGTGCTACGTGTTACCACTTGTGCGTGTTATATCAATAGCATCTTGATATCAATACCTTACTTTCTCACAAAGTTTGGTTAACATATCTTGGTGATATTGTTGTGTCACTCACAAATTGTAACTGGCACTTTTTGGGATATAGGTCTTAATCAAATTTGAGCTCACTTCTAGTATATCTTGTTAGGAGGTCACATTAACTTTTTGTATTTACTTACGTCTTGTTCATTCTCTTGAACTTGGCATAAGTGAGAACATCTTGTTAATTATCTTGCGACACTAAACTACTTTTTGAGACGTAGTCTAGGAAGTACTTCATTTGATAGGCTTAGATACCAAACATTTGTGTCATTGGTGATTTATCACTCTATCACATTGGTATTCTCACATTGTTATTCATTCATATTCTTGACAATTTATCTTGCATTTCACTTAGGTGTGGTCACAAAGTTTTGAACACATTTACAACTTACCTTAGTGAAACTATCACAAATCATGGCTCCCAAAACATGATTAGGACTCAAGAAACAAACATACGAGGAACAAAAGTGCAAGCTTGGGAAGCCTCAAATAGACAAGGGTCAAACCCTTTCATTGGACATGATCTAGGGCCTCTTTTTATGGAAAAAGAGATAGAAGATATGGTCGATCATAGTGGTGATGAATTGGAATCCCCACATGTAGAATTTGACTTTGACCCTACTTTATTAGATGAGTTTCTTTTAGAAATAAGGATAGAGTGCTAGCACGGTCATAGAATTAGGGGCCAAAATGCCCACTAAAAATGAAACAATCCCACCTGCGAATAATGCTAATGAGGAAGAATGACCCCTTATCAACATGGAGGATATTTTGATGCATGGACATGCTTCTACCTCCAACGTAGGAAATAATAAGATAGTGGGACATAGAATACCCTTTATCAAAGTGCCACGTAAAAACATGATGGGACATGAGAATGGTGAAGAACCTCCACAATACGAGGAAGAGGAGGAACCTTTAGAAGAAGAAACCACAATTCAACAACAGATTAGTAACCTAAGCCAACAATTAGCTTTGCTAACCTCTCATGTATAGAAGGAAGCAAGAAAAAAAATGTTCAAAAGTCAAGGCCTAAGGTTAAGATCAATGAACTCCATAGAGAAAATCAAGGAGAAGATGATACGGGGTATCATCGAGTATATATCCCCGCTTCTCCCACTAGAGAACAATTGCTCACACAAGAGGTACAGTCTATGAAAGAAACACTCACAAGCCTTCAAGAGAGCAATATAGGGAGCATTAGAAAGTATCAATATGAAGAATTATGTCCCTATCCTTTTGACAAGACTATGACCCTTCAACCTTTCCTAAGAAATTTGACATGCCAAAATTTGACAAATATAAAGGGAAGGGAGATCCATGGGATCATGTCAAATATTTCTATATGGCATGTCAAGAGGTGTCCTATAGTGACAATTATCTCATAAGACTTTTTCCCAAGAGTCTAGGAGGTCAAGCCTTGGAGTGGTTTACACGTTTACCTCGGGGATCAATTTTCACTTGGCAGAATTGGGAAGAAAGGTTTGTGCATCACTTCTCATACAATATAGAGAGTGATGTCACCATGGCAGATTTATGTGGCACCAAACAACACCCTAATGAGACTTTCACCAACTTCCTACAATGGTGGAGAGGGATAGCTAGCCGCTTCCCTTGCGCTTTCCCTGAAAAAACAAGCTGGTTAGTATTTTTGTACCCAACCTAAATCTGGACATAGCCTTCCACCTCCAAATGCATTGTGTTCACACTTTTGAGGAGGTCATTGAAAAAGGGGTTCAAATAGAGAAATATCTCATTGCCAAAGGAACTCTCAAGTCCCAATCTAGAGATAATCAAAATGTTAAACCCACGGAGAAGCCGAAGGTTTTTAACAAAAACAAAAATGTGGTGGGAGATGGGATCACTGATTCCAAACGTGTACAAATGGTCCAAACCGGTCAACCTTTTAAATTGACCAAAGGACCAATTCAACCACCACCAAAATGAAGAATGTTCACCTCTCTTAATGAACCTTTGTTGGTTATACTAAAACAATTGGATGTGGCTCACATGGTGACATATCCTACGACACAACCATTTGATGACAATGCTCCAAAACCTTCATGGTACAAGGAGCATGAATATTGTGAAATGCATCATGTCAAAGGACATAAGATAGAAAAATGTCTGTGACTTTGTCATTATATCCAAGACCTCATCGACAATGGGGAGATAGAGGTGGACAACCCCTGAAAAACTCGACACCCAATGAAAAATGGGGATATATAAAGAGCCATTCCCCAATCATGATAAATCAGAAAAGTCAAAGCCGGATCGGGGAGAGTCATCCCAAGGTTATAAAGCAAGTGAATTACTTATACACCAAAAAAGACAACAATCATTATGATTCACTTATTGGATGTATTCACTCTCCTACTGACCATATTAATGCCATCCGAATCAAGGGAAAGGATTGCCGCAGTAACAAGGCGTGCCCGCCTCGTGATTGGAACCTTCTCCATCAACCCCAAAATGGTAAATACAACCTCTTAGAGCAACTTGAGAAGATGTCTGCTAAGATTTTGATCTTAGATCTTCTTAAGATATCCAATGTACACAAAGACATTCTATACCAAACTCTTTAGGGGTCGGGAGTGCCATTAGAGGTAGATCCTACACATCTTCAAGCCACAGTAGCAAACATCATACCAAATGAACATATTACCTTCAACCATAGGGAGATCCCTACTGAAAATCCAACACATAATCTTCCTTTGTATATTGAGGTAGTGGTTACCCCAGGAAGATCAAACGAGTGCTTGTGGATAATGGATTAGGGTTGAACATATACACACTAAAGTTGGTTAAAAAAGCTAGGACATACTGAGGATCTTGAGTCAAATATCATCACTATCACCACTTATGACAACGTGAAAGGGAGTTAGTGGGCACAATCACGTTGCCCATGGAGGTGGGTCCCACTTGCCATCAAACAAAGTTTCATGTCTGGACTTGGAACTTCCGTATAATATGCTTCTAGGCCGACCATGGATTCATGCCATGTAGGTCGTGCCATCGACATTCCATCAGTGCATTAAATTGAAGCATGAGGGACACACCATTACAATACAAGGAGATTCAGAGCCCTTCGCTCACTGCAGAGCTCTCAATAGTTTTACACGTAAGGGCACATATGCATGTCCCTCCACCGATATAGTTGTCCCTCTCAATCTGAGGCCATGGAATCTCGGATAGATTTAGATTCTCTCAGTTCTTGTGCCCATGGTGCATCTACATCAACCTCTCCTTTTGATTCATGGGAGATGAAAATCCTTGAATATGGTTACAGAGAATATAATGTGTAGCAAGCCCTCTTGGTTTAGACCTCTCATTGTCACCCAAGACTAGAGGTCGACCCAACTATCACTTTAGAAGACCTAGAAATGAACACACTATTGGGTCATTCTTACCTAGAGGCTTGTTGGCTGAAGAAAAATTGTTAGATCCACCTACAACTTGGGTCCCAGAGGATACTCAGCCAACCTGTTATCAAACCCCGAATATGAGAAATCTAGTAAAATGATGTACTCCATGGGCTACAAGGGCCTAGGATGTGGAAGAAATGAACAAGGACAGAGAGAACCAAGTGCCTCTTCCACATTTTAAAATAGAAAGATACGGCATTGGAATTCCCTTATGGAGCACACCCCAATGATCAAGATGCTACTTGTTTTGAACATGAGGATAGCTCTGACTATCTAGACAAGTGATATGGATTCCCATTGTAGCCAATATGAGGATCTTGCCTCCACAAACCTATTCATGAACAACGTTGTCCTAACCATAACCCCTATGGAACCAACCCTTGACCTTGTTTACCCTTCCCTTGTTGAATGGGACCAACAATGTCACATGTCGCTAGATCTATTCAAGAATGACGAAGCTATCGCAGAGTTCATGGGCATAGATATAATTCCCATTGGAGACCACAAAAAGGGCTTTCTATATTGACTTGGATACCTGCGCTTACTTTGGTGAGGAGGATGAGCTTCGTGGTCAACAAAACTTAAGAAAAAGTGAGGGAAAAATTTCCAACGTAAAGCCTCGGAAAAAATCAAAGTCCAAGTCACATAGTGAAAACCTCTTTGAGGCACTACAAACAAAAGTGCAAAAATCAAGGGACAATAAAAGTGACCATGCCAAGGATGAAAATCTCATGGAGACATCCTTGGATGAAGATCTCAACCTTCCTCCCGATCCTACGTGTATGGAGGACTTGTCAAAATTACTAGTAGAGGAAACCATTGATGTGAATATTGGTACAAAAGAGGACCCAAAAATAGTCAAATTGGGAGCATCACTCTCGGCATAGAGAACAAAATACATTCACTATGCTGCTGAGAGTTTATAGACGTGTTTCACATGGTCCTATAAAGACATGCTAGGCTTAGATCCAACTTTAGTCATGCACAACCTAGTTGTGCATGCAGATGCTAAGCCTATTAAAAGAAGCTCAGAAAGATGCACCCAAGGGTAGCCCTATTGGTTAAAGAAGAATTAGAAAGATTTCTTGTGCAGGATTCATCCGGCCTATTGATTATTCTGAATGGATATCTAACATCGTCCTATCTAGAAAAATCCTGTCGGGATCAGAATTTGCATGGATTTTAGAGACATTAATAAAGCTTTCCCTAAGGATGATTTTCCGTTGCCAAATATTGACATGATTGTGGATTCAACAACAGGATACGAGATGCTATCTCTCATGGATGGCTTTTCAAGATACAACCAAATCAAGATAGCTGATGAAGATCAACACAAAATGGCTTTCATGACTCCTTGGGGTACCTTCTATTATCAGGTGATGCCATTTGGTCTCAAAAATGTAGGAGCTACTTATCAGTGGGAAATGATGGTAATTTTTCATGATATGATTCATGATATCATGGAGGACTATGTGGATGACATCCTTGGAAATTCTAAGACAAGAGAAGATCACCTGTCATTTTATGGCGTATCTTTGAATGCCTACTGAGAGTATAAGGTTAGGCTGAACCCAAAGAAGTGTGTATTTGGCATGCTATCAGAAAACTTTGGGCTTCATTGTATCAAGAAGAGGAATTGAGGTAGACCCTGCTAAAGTGTCTGCTATTATTACTGAAATGCCTCCACCTAAGAATATTAAGCAACTACGTAGCTTATAGGGGAAAATCCAGGCTATTCACCACTTCATCTCCCAGCTTGCAGATAAGTGTCATTCATTCACCCACCTGCTTAAAAAGGATGTCACCTTCATTTGGGGACTAGAGCAACAACAAGCCTTTTGCTTTGCTTAAACAATACTTGGCCAATCCACTGTCCTCATGCCTCCAACTCCTGGGAGCCACTCTTGCTTTATATCTCTACTACGTAATTTTCTATTGGTGCGTTGCTCACCCAATACGACCTTGGTCACAAAGAAAAAGTGGTGTATTATCTCAGTCACACTCTCATCGCTTATGAGCTCAACTATCCCCAAATTGAAAAAGCTTGCTTGGCTGTTGTTTTTACTTTTCAAAAACTTCACCATTATCTATTGAATACCAAAACCAAGCTGATATCCAAAGTTGACCCACTCAAGTACTTGTTGTCTAAACCCGCCCTCATGGGTAGAATGGCTAATTGGATCATTCTACTAAGTGAGTTTGACATAGAATTTGTACATCAGAAGTTGGTTAAAGGACAAGTACTACTGACCAACTAGTAGAAGCACCTTTGCAAGGCACTGAACCTTTGAATCTGGATCTTCCAGATGCCTCATTACTATACATTGAAGAATCTATCGTGTGGTAGATACATTTTGATGGGTCCTTTACTTTTCATGGTTAGGTGCAGGGGTGGTCCTCATTACTCCTTCTGGTGACCCTATACCACAAGGATTTTTCACCTGGGTTTTCCTTGCACAAACAATATCAAGTATGAGGCACTTATCACAGGGATGAAGCTCACTATCAAGTGGAACATTCATCATGTCAAGGTTGTGGGTGATTCTAGTTAATTATCAAGCAAGTTAATGATGAATACAAGGTTAAGGATGACAAGCTCATACCTTACAAAAAGCTAGTAGAAACTCTAAAGAGTACTTTGTGTGCATTACATTTGAACAAATTCCAGAGCACAAAATAGATTGGAAGATGCTATGGTGACAATGGGTTCTATGCTTCGTATTCCGCCAGGAATAATGACATGCCATTCTTTGTAGAAAATTTACACCAACCTACATATATGACATGCCAGAATCTTGTCTGGCTTGTGATGTTGTTGGTCCCAATTCCCCATGGTATGAGCCCATCTTTACCTATCTCAAGGACAACACATTCCCTCCCGATATCTCCCATTTTCGAGAAACAAATCCTGATTCACCAAATAGCCCATTACACCCTTTTAGGAGGTATGCTTTATCATCATGGCTATGATGGGAATCTATTACGTTGTCTCGATATGACGGAGTTGATCCAAGCAATCAAAGAAGTACATGAAGGGGTGTGTGGAGCACATACAAATGGAATGGTTTTGGCCAAGAAATTGTTAAGAGTAGGCTACTATTGGCCTACCATGGAAACCTGATTGTTGTAATTATGTCAGGAAGTGTGTACTTTGCTAGAAGTATGGAAACTTCATCCATGCTCCATCACAACCATTGCAACCTATCACTACCCCATGGCCATTTTCTAAATGGGGACTTGACTTGATAGGGAAGCTTACCCCTACCTCATCTGATGGTCATACCCACATCATCACGGCTACTGAATACTTTACAAAGTGGGTGGAAGTTGTTCCCTTAACCTATGTAACAAGAGCTCAGATTTCCAAATTTATCATGAATCATATCATTTGTCGATATGGCATTCCTGCAACCATTGTTATGGATAATGGAAAGTCATTCAAGAATAAAATGTAAAAGGTCTTTGTCAATGGTTCCAAATTAGGTTAAAATGGTCTACACCATATTACCCCCAAGGTAATGGATAGGCCGAAGCCACAAACAAGACTTTGGTGAGAATAATGGAAAAGATGGTCAGTAAAATAGGTCATAATTGGCACTTGCAAATCCACCCAGCTCTTTGGGCTTACAAACCTCCATTCACACTCCTATGGGTGTGACACCATATTCTCTAGTATTTGGGATGGAATCCATCATCCCACTAGAAATTGAACTTCCTTCCCTAAGAATCTCTCTTAGGGATTATTTGGATAAAGATGAGGATTACCGGGTAGCTAGACTGGCTGAATTAGAGCTCCTAGATGAGAAGCACATTCATGCACTCTTAATCACCTCAAAGTGTATCAAAACAAAGTCTCCAGAAACTACAACAAGAGAATCATACCTCACCAATTTGAGGTTGGTGATTTAGTCATGAAGGAGAATAGTTCAACACAAGAGCGGAACGAGAAAAGAAAGGAAAGTTTCGAACCACATTGGTTAGGACCCTATGTTATAGTAGCCAAGTACGACATAGGGGCATACAAACTTGCTCACCCCAATGGTGATGAGCTCGTGAGCCCATGAACATGCCATGCATCTTAAGCGGTTCTATGCTTAAACATGCACAAAATCAGAAAAGCAAAAAAAAAAAAAAAAAACATGGTAAAATGATCAAAAATACAAAAAAAAAAAAAAAAAAAAAAGAAAAAGAGAAAATAGGTCATCCACAAGTGAAAACCACACAATTGTGGCACTTTGGATAGGTCCTTGGGTGAAAACCGGTTTTTAGCACCTTGGGAGGATTCGTTGTTCACAAGCATCTTACATCTGGAGGGTACTTTTACTTGGCCTAGCCCTAGTTTTGCCTTTGAGATTCCCTGTGAGCCCAATCTGTCAAGCCTTGATCAAATTTGTCTTCTTTTATTCATCTGTGAGGGGCATGGTCTTTCACTATTCCCCATCTTATACTGGGGGAAATTCAATGACTTCACCTTCTTGTTCATACGTGGCCTCTGCCCTTGTATATTCCCCATCTAATGTTGGGGGCATCCACACTTTCTTGGTTACCTATGCATAACTCTAGAAAACCATTAGAAAAAAACAAAAATTGTTCAAAAAAACACAAAAACAATAGAAAATTGTTTAAAAAACAATAGAAAATTGTTTTCAAAACCAAAAAAAACAATAGAAAATTGTTTCGAAAAAAAAACCAATAGAAAAACAATAGAAAATTGTTTCACATAAATAAAAAACAATAGAAAATTGTTGCATGAAAACAAATTTACAAAAACATTTACTTACGTTTACTTGCATTGTCTTGTTTCTTGCTTTGCTTGTTTTCTTGTATAGTTGCTTCATGTTTATGCTTTTGTGTTGTTTGTTGCTTGGGCATACTTTGTTAGAGATTCATCTTTTCTTTCTTAGATTAGATTTATTCTTGCTTGTGCATATTGAGGTATGTTTTTGCATGCTAGTGAATCATGGTGCATTATTATGTTAATTCATTGTGTTCTTTGTTAGCATTTGATTGTGTTTATTGCATGTGCATTGTTTTGTTATCACATCATCACATTACCATCACTATCATCACATCTAACATCATCTATACATCATATATCAAGAAAAAGCTAAGTATACATCATACATGAATGCTAAGCTAATCATCACATATCGTATCATCAAATGGGGGCAAGAGGGATCGCAAATATCAAAATCTATCCCCCCACACCCTTATCATCATATCATCCCATCCACTAAGTATGGCACATCACATAAGCAAACACATTTGATATATTCTACAAAGATCAATCATCTAGAAATCAAAACACATGTGATACATCAACAAGATCATGATACATATACATGTCAAATCAAATCAGAATGCATCATAAACACAACTATCTATCCATGAGAAATAATAAACAAATGTCCATCTCATATACACATATGTCATGTCAAAAATGTCCAAATCATACATGTGTGGTATATTTGTATCAAAATGGGATATACATCATGGTAGTACATCAAAAAAATGCCTTCATCTGAGGTGTAAAAGTGAACATCAAAAATGCCTTCATATAAGGCGTCAAAGGTCAAAAAAAGCCTTCATCAGAGGCATGTATCAAAACTATTATACATCAAAAATGCCTTCATCTAAGGCATACAAAGGTGATACATCTATAACAAAATAAAATCCTTCATCAGAGGCATGTGTCAAAATTGTTGTACAAATAAAAACCTTCATCTAATACAAAAGAATGTGTAAATGTACTCAATAGCCTTCATCAAGATATGTGGAAATACAAAACATAGGGGCTAACTCGAGCCTCTCGAAGGAGTAGCTGGCCTATCTCGAGGAGGTGGCATGACATGAGCATGCTAGCTCTCTCTGGTCATGGATGCTCCATTGAGGCTTGAGGCCTCTCAGATCTAGTGCCCCTACTCGATTGTTGACTATAAGAAGGTGCTCTCCGCTCAGCTAGAACCACCTCAAAATATAAGGACCTGTAATAGAGGCCCTGCCCTGCATTGTGGCTAGATCTCTATGAGTCCGGGAGTCACCATTGTACCCTATGTGCATTAGTAGGATGTTATCTCTGTTGAAGCTTGGAAAGCTCGGCCTGGCCCACTACACGTGCTCTTCCCTGAGCCTATCTCACTCTAATATCATAGGTTACAACCTGGGCTGTGTGTCTTTGGTATAAACTCATCACTGGGCCATTCGGGAGGCCATCTTTTGAATCTGCTGGAAGTGCACAACACTATCACCTCCTGGGCAGCCTGGGCCCGAGCCTGATCTCACTCTGCTAATAAAGTCACAATCTAATCCTGAGCCTGATCTCACTCGGCTGTCATCATCACACACCAGGCTTTGGGCCTCTCTCTCTCTCTGCTCTAGCCTGATCTCTCTCGGCTAGATCCTGTTGTAACTATTGCTTACAATGGTGGCTATTTGTGCCACTTGGTTATGCCACAAGACTGGTCCTGTGGTGCCCTAGATGGCTGGCCCTACTTTAGGAATCTAGCTCTCGGAATCTATGTAGGTACCTATCCTGGACCCTGTGGCCTTGGTCCCTATACTGAGGGGTACCCTGCTCATCATGTGGTATCCCATCAAATGGATCCTCTGGATCATGACCTACTACACCCTCTCTCCACTCAACACCATGCCAAATCTCTATAGGCGGTCAAGCGCCTACTGCCCAGGCCTCCTCTGGGATAGTAAGACACTCGGGGTAAGACAAGTGGCGTACCAAGTCAAATAATATCTTTGTAGTACCTGGATCCCGACTGTCATGTTGGGTCCCATGCCTATGGGACCACCTGTGAGAAACTCACCCTGGCTCGGGCCATTGGTATGCGAGGCCCCATAGTATGCCTCTCTAAGTCTCGGTGGGCATACCATATATCAAGCTGAACCCCCTATACTATGCCAAGCTGTCATTGCACTTCGTCAACTCTATACAACTCTATGATGTAGTTGCTGACTCCCAAGGATAAAGTGCTCTACTGAGCACACACTGAGCTCTATGGCATCCTCTGGCCATTGAATGTCTCATAAGGTCTCCATATGATGTCTATCTCTAGTAACTCATCGAAACTCTCATGGTATCTATATAGGCTACCTAGGTGGCCTCATACATCACCACCTACTGATACCCACGCCATGTAAGATGGCTCCTCTGGGTCTCGAACGTGCAAAGTGCCCATAGGGCATCGATAACAATGTGGTCCCATGACCAAATATGTAATAATGAGGCTAGCCCCATGGTCTTCTGACCATGGTAAGTGATCAAATGTAAATCCTAGTATAAGTGCGCCAGTATGCACTGCCCCCAACAATATGCTCACCACTAAAAATGCCATGTACTAATGGTAGTAACCCTCTCGAGAAAGATGTCCCCATCTTATTAGTGAGAAAAAACCCACTGATAAGTGACATGATGTATAGGGCCCCCCGATGTAGTGTTGGGTCAGAAATACACTCATGTAAAGCAATGGTCATACCATCATGCGGTATGTCATCTATATCGAAAAGGTCGTTGCAAGCTGCTCTAATCTGCCCTATATCGAGTGTACTCAATCAAAGTACCCATGATCGCACACATGGAGAATCCACCATACATCCTCTAGGGTCACAGTCATCTCCCAGTAGGAAGTCTAAAACACTAGCTCTCAGTTATGCCATCGCTCGGCTAGTGTAGTCAGTAATCCATGGTCCAAAGTGATGGATGGCATCGAGACACAGGGGCCTAGCCCCACCACCTCGAGAAGTATGGCCATGGCATGCGATCTCACCGACACATGCTCCCCTCTAACTCGAAATGGGAATGACGCTCCCACATCTATGCAACACTAATAATCATCTCTGTAAAATATCAATCCACTCATCAGTCACTAACATTTCTTCTAAAAATCTATCTATCATTTTAGGGTTAACCCAAAAATCCTAATTTTTCTTCTAAGTGTCATCTTTTTGGAATTTTTCTGTCTATCCTCCTCAACTAGGACACTGTGCACCCTTTAGGATGTGTGCACCTCCTTTTGGCATGTGCACATGTGTACATAATGTCTTTGGGCATTGCACCATCATTTGTGCACTGTACACCCCCTTTTGGGCGTGTGTGCCCCTCTTTCGGTGCTTGTGCCATCATTTGTGTGCCTACGCGTGCATGCATGCATCCCCTCTATGTGTGTGCTCCCCCCTTTGATGTGTACACTCCCTTTAGTGTGTGTGTGTGCGCGCACATGTGTAGTGTGTGTGCGTGCACGTGTGTGTGTGGAGTGTGTGTATGCACATGTGTGTGTGTGTGTGTATGTAAAGAGATGCCTGCCCCCAAAGAGATACCTACGCCCCCGACTTGATACCGCATATGTGCATGCACCGACGTGACCCCCTAACCCTAATTACTCATTTTAGGCATTAATGACAAAATTTGACAAGTGAGGTTTGATACTCACAAAGGTGCATCATCATGTGCATGTCGTTGGTACCCTCGGATTGCATTCTTGCTCGCCAATCAATCCCATGCGATCACCATCGTCCTCATTGTTATTAGAGCCTCACAGTAAAATCTCAATAGTGCTCAGTTAAAATGAATTGGTCGCGGTGATTTACCCCCAGGTGGGGTATATCAACTTGTTTTTCACCGCCGTGAAGGCCTGGAGGCTTTTTTGACCGCCATTTTCTCCTCTGTTCACTGTGGAATAATTATTTTTATTAAATAATTATTTTTCTCTTATTTTTCACCGTATTTGGGGCATTTTTTTGCTATCCAATACCCCTTTCTTCCCCTAGGGCAATTTTATTGCTCCTAGGTGATTTTTCTTCTTATTCACACTCTCGTAAATAATTATTTTTCAAAAATAATTATTTTATTAATTTTTCCACTACACAAGGACATTATTTGTCACTTGTTTCTTCTTTCTTCCACCTAGGGCACTTTCTGTTGTGCCTAGGCCCTTCATTCTATTTCTTCTATTTTCTTCTACTATCCACCGCATTTTAGAAAATAGAAAACAAAAACATATATATATATATATCTCATGTCAAAAATCCAAAAATAGGGAAATTTTTTTTTCACAAAATCCTAAAAAGTAAAAACCTACAAAAATGGTAACTTGCTTATTATGGCTGAAACTTGTGTCTTATGCATGGTATTTTCTCCATATCCTACTAGTTTGTTTCACATCTTCCCCGATTAATATGACTTACGGATCACAGATTCATTCACAACCATTCACAAAGCTAGTTGCTTGCTTTATCTATACTCTGGGGCACGTTTGTTTGCCTGGTGTTGTTTCATTACGCACAACACTTTTTACTTGGACCTCAATGTCCATTATCATTTCCCCTTGCATGTATCCTTGCTCGGGCATCATTTTTAACCCTTGTCATCAATCATGAACATGTGGATCTCTTCAGCTTGATAACAAAACATTTGTACAACTGTCTTGACCATTGTTGGGTTGGATATGTGTGTTTGTACTTGTTTTCCCTGTTAAATGAGCTTGTTTCCTTCTCATATTGCATTGCATTGTTTGTATGTTGCATGGAGTTGGTATTTTCAGCAATGGACAATTGTTTGTAGTATGGCTTTTCATGTCATTCTACCTTTGTCGTATGCTTATATTTTTCATAAGGACCGATGACGTAGCTCTTGTGGTAATATGATGACATCAAAATTGTTCCAATAAACAAGTGGCTAGAGGCTAAGCTCTTCTCTCCACTCCTCCATATTTCTTCTACATCACTTTCCTCTCACCCCTAATCTTTCATCTTACGGGGCATCCTGCCCCTTCCCATTCTTCTATCTATTTCTCACCTTTTTCGATCGTTGATCATCTTCCTTCATCACCCCATCGACACTCGAGGGGGCATCTCTCCCTCCTACTAATTTTTCTTCTATCCCTTCAAAATTCATCTGTCTACTATCTTTGAAGTGGCGTCACTTACGCCACCCCAAAGAGGGGCAAATGTAGACACCCATAATTACCCGAGCAATTTAAATACTTAAATTGTGCTAATTATCTCTCTTCGAAAATTGACAACATATCATCAAAAACACTCATCTTCTCTCTTACTATCGTTAATTAATTACACTATGCTAATTAATTAAGTCACCTATCCAACAAACACCCTAATTAATGACCTTCCATTAATTAATCACCCCTTCTATCTAGACTAATTAATTATTAATTAATTAGCTTTCCCTTCATTTAACCAATAAATCAATATTTAATTGATTTAATCCCCTTCTAATAGCCTAAATCATACTAATATTCCTCTAATTAGCTTCTATAAGCTTACATCTACCTATTAGTTAATCACCTTTGATTAATTAAAACACCCCCAACTCCCATGACTTGCTAAGTATAAATTAAACCCTTCTAAAGTAAGGTTACCTTTTATAAAGCAACCTTATCCATTCCTAATCTTGTTTTACCTTTATCCCACATGCAAAGGGATGAAGTGTTTCCTTTATCCATTGGGCTATATAAGGAGCCCTCCTTCTACCTTTATACCTACACCTAAACTTCTTGAGAAGACAAAAGCAAAGCATATAGCAAAATAGACTAAAAGCTTTCTTTTGTTTCCTTGAGAATTCACCATTTTGGAAGAGCTAAGCCTCCTATTCTTGCATTCTTTAAGGATCAAACAAGCAATTTTTGATTGCCATTGGAGCTACATAGGTCCATTCATTTTTGTTGGTAATCTAGGAGAGTAGAGATTTTGAATAACATGCTAGTTTTGATCTTATGTTTCAAAGTTATGATGTTTAGTATAGATCTTGTTTAGCTCTTTATCTTGATGGTGCTTAGGCTTTGTCTTATTTATTATATAACTAGAAGGGTATGAGGGATAACAACAAGTAGACTAGGGCATGCGAATGGAGATGGGGACCAAAAGTGGCCAAAATCCAATTTTTGGCCATTTTTCACATAACTTGAGCATTTTGTGGCTCAGTCATGTAGTCTTTTGTTTACCCAAACCAGAGCTAGGTGCATTGGTACTTCATCTAGAAGATTTCTAATGCTCACCCGAAGTGTGCACAACCACTAGGTCCCTCCTTTGTTATGCTTATTAGAACATTAGCATGCTTATTCATAATCATGTCATCCATTCATGCATAGAGAATAATCATAATCATGATAGTTCGATGAGGTTAGCGACACATATGATAAGAAACTAATTAACATAAAGAATAATTAACAAAATCTGAATTCCCTTAATCCCATACTCAAATAAAGTTATCTTTGTAATCCAAACACAATTATCCATTACTAACCATAATCAAATTGCATCACAAATAAGTTGAATACCCATACACTTGGTAGATTTATGCATTGATCCATACGTGCATCCATATAGACTCCAAAACCTAGCTCATACATGGAATTACAACATTACATCACATACTTTCTCTAGCCTTTAAACTACAGACACACTATCTATATATAGGGGTGGGGACTTTCCCTTCACCACTACATGCACATTCTTAATAATAGGAGCACTTACAAAATAACCTGCATGCTTTTCCTATTAATAGATCAAACTAAATATAACATGATTTAATCGTATTATTAAACATCTCCATGCATGCGTTTTATCTTGATATGCATGTTCTTTCTTTCCTCTTGCTTTCCCACTAAGTCTTCACATTTTTCTTTATTTCCGGATCTTTCCTGGGTGGCACTCCAAGCTGTTCTTTTCTATTTTTAGCCTTTGTGAAACAATGGCTAAGTCCTTGATTTCATCACATTCCACGCGTAGCTTTTACGGTGACGATTGTTTTATTTTCACGCGCTATCCTATCCTTCTACACGCATGTTATCCTATGCGTAAGCCTTTGTTTTCAATTTACTTTATCATTTTTATCTAACCAACATTACCCCACACTATGGAAATTGTCTATCCTCGTGCAATATTAGATCAAAGAATATCCCAACAACAAAGAATAAAGAATGTGTAAAGAATAGTTTGCATATATCCATTACGTTAAAGAATGTCTAAGTGTGCACTCAAATTCATTCTGGGATGGCCATAGCATTTCAAGAAAATATACATTAAGGATGCTCTCTAGCTTCTCCCATTCTACTAGTTTCTTAACATCTCGTACTGGTATTGACCCAACAATATATGAGATGTGCGGGGTCCATGTTCTCACCCTTCTCTTTTAGCTTCTTGCCAATTCCAGCAAGTTCTGATATCACTCTCTCAAAGTCATCCATCCTCTATAAAATAAGGAACCAAGCTCTTTGAGCCTTGTCTCGAATGTTTCTCTAACATTTTAAAGTGCTTCTCGCTTCTTTGCAATCTCATCCATTATCTCTTCTCACCCAATCTTATCATCCTTTTTGGCTACTTGCGTCAGGTTTTACCTTGTTCCACTCCCTAGTAGTCTATGCCTTGAGGATGGGGTCAGGGTCTTGATAATGGTTGAATGCCCACCCTTTCTTGTTCAGCTCATCCTTCATCATGGTGCCCAACACTTCAAACTTCACTATTTTTCTCTCTATAGTTACTTTATTATTTTTTCGCAATGCATCTAGTTATTCTTTAGTCGTCCTCTTGCATATACTTTTGTTCCGGTAAAAACATTATTACTAGATCCTATAAGTAGTGTAGTGTTGTAGGATATACATCTTTAGCCATTTCTTTTAGGTCCGAGAGTGCACTATAGTAATTGAATCTATAATATATGCTCAACTTTAGTGAATGTATACTACAAGATCTTTGGTCATCCTTATCTCGTGCCTCTATAAGTTGTTGGAATTCTTGTTCCTTATTTTTCTTATCTTTGATTAAAAACCTAATAGTGCCCCCTTTGCCTAAATTTCTTGATGCCACTTATGCTACCATATTTTTTAGAGCATCACTAGCTTGCTCATCTGTTAATTTTGTAGGCTTGATGATTCACAAGGGTTATACCTTACACTTCCTTCATCTTGTGGCTCACACATGCTTCATCAATAACCTCACATTTAAAATCCTCCATGTGATTTTTCATACTCCATAAGAGAATATTCCTAGTGCACATTGTTACTATTTCTAGGTTAGTAACTTCCTAACAATATAGTTCTTTATTTTGCACTATGCTTTGGAATCGGGCGTGCAACACCTTCAATTGATCATCAATATAACTTTCCTAGGTTGTTCACACAACTTCCTCTAATTTCTTCCTTCTACTAGTATGTCTTATTTTTGGTACCTATATCCTTTCACTCAGTTGCGTACTACCTCCATCTCCACCTGAAGATCCCATACCTTCTCTAGATGGTTCGCCATCACTCATCTCTTTCTCTTCACCTTCTCCTATGGGGCATTCTTCGCGCTCACTATGTACCTCTCAGTATTGTGATGTACATTTTCATTCTTAGGATCTTATTCA
Source organism: Taxus wallichiana var. yunnanensis (assembly GCA_018340775.1). Taxonomy (NCBI): domain Eukaryota; kingdom Viridiplantae; phylum Streptophyta; class Pinopsida; order Cupressales; family Taxaceae; genus Taxus; species Taxus wallichiana. The sequence continues at coordinate 768,561,415 of CM031242.1, forward strand.
TCATCATCCACATTAATAATGACCAGTGTTTCTTCATCTTGCATAGCCTCTTCCTCGAGACTTCTCCTCATCGATGTATTTAGTTATTACAAACTTCCTTCTTCTTCTCACCTTTGGAGGGGTATTTTTTTCTACGCTTAGTGGGTCGATTAACCCTTGGGGACCTCCTTAGTGCCTCTGAAGTCCTTGCACCACTATCTTATTCTACACACCTTCTTCATAACTTCCTCCTGCAAACATGATTGAGTGTGGTGTTATTTCCTTCTTCTTCCATCTACTCCTCCTCCTCCTTTCCTTATTCTTTTCTCTTCCTTTTTTTTTTGAGAAGGGTATCTTCTCGTGCTCTCTTGGTCCCCAAAATCTACTTATCTTTGGGTGGTTATGAAAGATGAAGGTATTTCCCATCAATGTACCTTTCATCCTTCAATCTAGGACACAAATAGATATATAATTTTGTCACTTCCTTACCTATTACTAGTGTCTCATAAGTGATGTCTATATTATCCAACTCTATAGGACCTCTACATACAATGACTTTCTAGGATAGAAATATGTAGTGCATAGTGTATGGAATTCAAAATCCACCTTATCTATATCAAACTTCATCTTCCATGCATCATAAATCTTGTTCAATTATGCTCGGGAAGTACCTAGTAGTGAAAGCATAAGGCATCTTACACTAGGAGATCTTAACTCCAGTCTTTATGTAAAACCTCCCCAAATAGTAATGTTGATATACTGTAAATTATTCCTTACCTTCCAAAACCAAGGGAAACTCCCTTGGTATGCACCATTCATTCTCAAATGCCTCGTGTATTTTCATGTATAGCCTATTTACCATGAGTTTGTATGCATTATTAATTCCTTCATCACATGTATACTCGACAAACCTTTATGTTGGAGACTTGTTCTCCATAGGGTATTTCCATACTTTTTCATCATCCCATCAAGAACTCATATTTTAAAAAACAAAACCAAAAGAAGGATGACGCCCCAACTTATCTTTTCTTACACATGTACTTCTTCAATGAACCTTTCAAGTAATAAACTACGTAATATTATATCTAGTCATATGCGCCATCTTTTGTGCTATATAGAACCACTTCTTATTCACCTAGTTCCACCTTTCGGATGTGCCAACTTGATATTAACTGACATGTGACGAATCTTACACTTGGGTCATTAATATGCACTATGTCCATCATGCATCCTCCCCTATGATAGTTAAATGTAATTTCAAAGTGGCCTTTACCCCCACATCATCCTCCAAGTCACCTTTGACTCTCCTAATTAGTTGTATGGTGATGCACGTCCTTCTTCTTGCAAAGTAAAATTAGTTCTCATGCACACGCGATAATAACCATTTATACAAGCGCTCAGGATTTCCAAAGAAGGGTAACTTGTATAGCTGGAGAACTCCAATGCTCTCCAAGTCCTTTTGCACTTTTTCATCACAAAAAAACTGACCATATAAAGTTCTTTGATCCATTTTTTCATTACTTCCCTCTCTATATGCCTTTGAGCGGTGTTTATAATTGGCAACCTTGCACTTGGTCAAGTGTGACTCCCATGGTCGACTAATAATCTAAAAATAATACATAGGTTTAACACACAAATATTCTATTTATTATTCACCATATATTGATTCATATGGGCCATTACATTTATATAGGCAATGTTGCTCCTATAATCAAGGAAGCTAAACATAACCTCTCACTAATTCTATACGAGATGTTATAACAATACACTCCCTAAATTAGTGGATTACTGTAACTCACAACCAACCACACCAATAATGCAATATTATATTATCCTAGATAATATAATTACTCACACTAACATATTAGTGAGCACTAATAGTTAGGATATTCCTAACATTCCCCCCCTTAGTGCGAACATGGTATAAAAACATCCACACGCTCCTCGCAAGCAGGTATTCTCACCCCTGTGGCATGTCCAACTCTGTGACTCATGACCTTGATCCAAAAGAAAGGCTCTCTCCTTCCATATTTTTAAACATGCTTACCACAAACCTTGTCGTGAACAGGTCCCATCAATTGTCCACCTCGTTTGCTTTTCTGGATCCTCCCACAAACCCTTTCAAGATTCATGAATTGACTTACTCTGGTGCTATTATTCATCACTATACTTATACATCAGGGAATTATGTAGGAAACACAACTTGCATATTACAAAACCACACAATAGAATAAATACTAAAAATATTTCACATTACTTCCTATAAGAATCATAATGTTCTTAATCGTAGTCTCTATCATTGATCGCTGCCACTCGATCTCGAACAACATAGAAAACTGCCACTGCCACTGGAAGCTTTCCTTGACTAAGTCATTTTGGGTGCAGAATGGGAATGGAACATTGGTATGTATTCCCCCCCACAATGTGAAATTCCACTCATATAGATACTGAGAAGAAAAATGCATCAAAGAACATACTCCTGAATGGATCTTGCTAGTTAGGTCTTGCTGCACATGGTCACTAATGCTAGTGAATGTATTCTTCTAGCTGACCATCTTCCAATGAAGTACGACAGTCAGAGGACCAAGTCAGTCAGAGGATCATTGACAGTCATTTGCGCTCCAACACAACTTTCTTTCCAACATCCATCAAATACCACACAAAATAGGAACTCTGAAAAATGAACTAAAAAAAGAAACCACACTACACACATGTCACCAAACCATCTATGCGGCCCCATCGTTGGCGACTAACGAGAGGTCGTTGAATGACCTCCAACCTCCATTTTCCTCCATCCTCCAGTTGATGTTGCTAACTCAATGAATTTGGAATTTGAGCATCAATAGTTTTTAGGACGTCGGGTAACACCGAAAATGCGTCCATAAAGAATTTTTGTTTTATTTTTCAACTTTTGATGTCGACTCATTTACAAGTTTTTGACTTTTGACAATTACTCAATACAAAATGAAAGTTTTACAAAAACTCACAAATAACGCTAACAATAAGACTATTGAAATTTATGATACATATGATGACAAAAATATGATTTACATACAAAGACTCTAAGACTCTATTTTCATAGATTTGAAATGAATATTTTCAAAATTGTTTAAATAGACCACTATATATACTATTAAAATTCTATGACATAAATAATGAGTTAAAGCCTTAGACACACAATTATTAAGGTTTTTGAATTGGTAATACTCGACCACTAAATATAACTAGACTTATAATGTATAAATATTTTAGACTTGACTAACTATAAATACCTTATTCCCATAGCCCATAAATATTATTGTGCGGGGAGACATCAACTATTGCAGCAAGTTATGCAATATAGACACATGGAACCCAAATGACATGGATTTACTTGCTATTATTGTCTCTCGGTGATCGGTCACACATAATCTGCAAGAATCACTGAACTCTAGAGTCACAGATCTGAATTCTAATCAATTTGTAAATGTGAGTTTGTAGAGATGTCAATCGTGGATAGTGGAAGCATAAAAGAACATGGAAGGATGAAGAAAGAGATCTCATCTATAGGCATCAATAAAATTCTAATAGAAGTTCGATCTCATACACCTTGAAAGTTGTTTCATTACCTTTGAAGCTCAGCTATAGATGCAACACTGTGGTAACACAAATTATATTGATCACGTCTCTTTTCCATGCCGATAGAAGACAGATCGATCTACCTCAAGTTCCAGATCGAGGAACAACCTAGGTGAGAGGATTTGGTGCTTGTTACAGATGTCTAAGACATCAGAATGGGCACAGAGCACAAAACACTCACACTCTTGACTGGCCATGAAACACAATTTCCACAGTCCACGTAAATCTGAGGCAAGAGGTGACAGTTCGCTGAGTTCTTCGAAACACCTTGTATTTGATCTTAGATATTCTGGAATATGGAATGAAAAAATCTTCTCAGCTCCAATCCAAATGCAATGAGAATGAAGCCAAGGATGAATGAATACACCACAGTCACTAAAAGCCTTCACTATTATTACAATGTAAGAAGGATCTCGACACAATGTAGCAGTAGATAGATCTAGTCGCGTGCTCCAATATGCAGTGCCCTTTGTAAATATACAAACTTAAAATACTAATTAATCTGAACTTATCAAATTAATAGACTTCATTTGCCAGGGCAATAGAATAATCAATTTTCCCCTCTCCAATTTTAAGACTCCATGCCATATACAAAACCTGCTTTGATGCCAATTGAAAATAATACACATGTTTAACACACAAATATTCTATATATTATTCACCATATATTGATTCATACGGGCCATTACATTTATATAGGAAATGTTGCTCCTATAATCAAGGAAGCTAAACATAACCTCTCACTAATTCTATATGAGATGCTATAACAATACACTCCCTAAATAAGTGGGTTGTTGTAACTCACAACCAACCACACCAATAATGCAATATTATATTATCCTAGATAATATAATTACTCACACTAACATATTAGTGAGCACTAATAGTTAGGATATTCCTAACATAATCACCTCATTTGGGGTAAAACATCTTGAAAAACCATTCTTCGACACACCTTCTATTCCTAGATTATTTCCATTTCCCTTGCCCTTGGGTGAAACTATAGGTGTTTTATTTGGTGCCATTATTTTAATTCCACTTTAGACTCTTACTCAAATAGTGTGTGCCCTAAGTGCTTATTTACTCAATGTTCTTCACTTCTCTGTGAGAGTTCAATTCTTCAACTATCCTCCCAAATCCTTTCTCTTCATCATGTTGTAAGTCATTATTCAACTCCTTGTGCCCTATCTCTCCAATTAGAAGATCTAAGATCAAACACTAGCTACGTGAAAAAACTTTCAAGCCTTTTCATTCTTATCCCATTCCTTCCTTTCATGCTCAAGCTTCCTCTGAAGGAGCTCTAACTCATGTCGTGTACAAATTCTCTCTAATTCACGCTTTTAGCACACCTTATGTTACTAGATTCTTTCCCTTGCCCTTTCCCTTGGGTGAAACTATAGGTGTTTTATTTGCTTCCATTGTTTGAATTCCACTTTAGACTCTTACTCAAATAGTGTGTTCCCTAGGAGCTTATTTACTCAACATTATTCACTTCTCTGCAAGAGTTCAATCCTTCAACTATCCTCCTAAATCATTTCTCTTCATCATGTTGTAAGTCATTATTCAACTACTTGTGCCCTATCTCTCAAGCAATGGAATATCTGCAATCAAACACTAGCTTTGGGAACAAACTTTCAAACCTTTTCATTCTTATCCCACTCCTTCCTTTCATGCTCATGCTTCCTCTGAAGGATCTCTAACTCATGGCATGTACAAATTCTCTCTAGTTCCTCTCAAATCTCTTTCGCACTTAATCACTCTTACTCACTATTCAATGGCTCAAATATATTCAATATGCAAGGTAAGAATGAACTTTACCATGAGCTTTTATAGTATTCCAAAATTTTCCTGCATTAATTTCTCCTCACCTACCACCGATTTAAAGCATTTTATGTATTTTTTTCCATGATTTTTCCTACTTTCTTCCATGTAAGGTAGTCGTAACCTTTTGGCATGCCACTACTTCCCGGGATGCGGGAATCCTTGTGTGCACTCCTTTGCATTGCAACCAAACCATCTTCCTCTATGCCATATACCGGATAGTCTTTCATGTTTCTTCCTCCCTCACATTACACCACGTGACATATTTTCTACATGGTTTCCAATCCAAGAAATTCCTTCCACGCACCATCATCCTAAGTACCACCAACACCTTACTTTTTCTATTACATGTTCCTCAACTTGTATCCAGAGAGTATCAAAATTTTGAGTTTATCGATTGTACTTATGACCATCCATGATTTCCCATTCAATAATCACACCTACTTCCACCCCACACTAAAGGGATGTGTGTTCCTATGTGCATCAACTCAATAAGTAGTAATCATTTCCTATGCACAAACATGTTTATTACAAAAAAAAACAAATTAAAAATAAAACATGAAAGGAAAATCTACTTTAAGTGGGAATACTGCCTTATTACAAACACAAAGAAGCTTATTTAAAGTAGGGTTTCATCCTACTCTCATTGAAGTAAACGGGAAACATGGTTCCATCCAACACTTACAATTTACATGCCCTTGATTCTAGTATTGTGGTCACTACAAAGGGTCTCAACTCGTGAACCTTAAACTTCCATAGGTTTCATGCAAAATTGGAGTCATATAGAAGGACCATATTTCCAATTACAAAAGACTTGTTCTTAATGTGCCTATCATGCTAAGCCTTTTGTCTTTCCTTTTTTGTCTTCGTATCCAATGTCTAATAGCGCACCACTCGTCTAACTACATTAATTTCTCAATGAACTCCTCCACAACCTTTTCATCAGATAATCCACTTGTACGTGTAATATGTAGGGATGGTAACAAAAATTCCACAGGTAGTACAACCTCTGTACCAAACACAAAATTAAAAGGTGCGGCCTTGGTCAATTGTTTATAGGCTGTCCTATATGCCCAAAAAATGATTAATACCTTTTCATCCCAATCCTTTCTTCCAATACCACATAGTTTCCTAAGGTCGGCCTAAGATCTTGTTGAAATATTTAGTGGTGCCATTTACTTGAGGGTGATAGGGATTACTCTTATGGCATGCCACCATAAAATTTACCAATAGAATTCTAATATCCTCATTCAAAAATGATTTCCTCTAACACTTGTCAAGATCAATGGGAATCCATACCTACGATGATATTCTCCCAAAGGAACTTTGCTATTGTGGCTATTGTGTAATGTTTTGTAGGCACAACCTCTACCCACTTTGTAAATTAGTTAGAGCATGTGATAATGTAGCGTGCCCTAGTCCTACGCATGAGTGGTGAAATAGGTCCTACAAAATCAACATCCCATCTCTTAAAATGTTTTGTGATTGCTATAGTTCACAATGACATTTCATATCTACTTCTAGGATTGCTAAGTCATGAAAATGATCACATGATTTGACATAAGCCTAGGTATCATTATACAATGTCTCCTACCATAATCCATCTACAAATATCTTACACACAGATCACATCTCTAGCATAATGTCCTCCTTAAATACTTCCATAATCTTCCTCCATAATGGCTTCATGCTCATGCTCCAAAACACACATGAGTAAGACCTCATCATGACACATTTTATATAAGTATGCTCTAATGATTTGATATGGTGTGGGTAAAATATAAAGACGTTTCTTCTCCAATGTCTTCATCCCCTTTGGTGTAAGTCTAGTGTGCAATAATATGGCTATGTCATCCAAATCAACATGCACGTGATTCAACCTAAATAATTGTGCATCAGGCATAATGTATTTAATAATCTACATGTCCTCACTAGAATTGATCCTTAATAAGTGATAAGGTATGATATTTCTCTTTCCTAGCTTGAAAAAACCTATAAAATCAAATTCCTTGAATAGGAGTATCCACCATCAAATGTGCCCTTGCAAAAAAGTTTGTTAACCAAGTACTTTAATTTCATATGATTTATATAAAATATGAATGATGTGGCCAATAGTAATTGTTGAAATTTGTGAAGAGCATATATCATAGGCAATGCCTCGCACTGTCATTATATCATTCTACTATACGAGTGTCAACTTCCTACTTGCAAAACATATGGGATGATCCACATTACCCTCTCCTGGTTTTTCCAATATTGCACCAATGGCCATGCTAGAGGCATCAACATATAGAAAAAATAGTTTGTTTCATGAAGGGAAGCACAATATTGGTGTAGTGGTAAGCTTCCCCTTCAATGTTTCAAACACTTGATGTTGTGCATCACCCCAATACAAATTTCCTTTGGATTTGATTAATTCCTCTAGGGGCACGTAAATATTTACCTATGACTTGTTAAAATTCATGTAATGACTCGTACGCCCTAAGAAACCACATAATTTTCTTTGATTGGTAGGAACTTCTAATCCCAAAATCAATGTAATCTTAGCTGGTTCTACCAACAATTCATCCTTACAAATAATGTGCCCAAGTAAAGTGCTAAAAGGTATATAAAATACACACTTTTTGATGTTAAGAGATATGTTTAAATACTTGCACCTCGCGAACATGAGCCACATATTATCACAATGATATTTTACTAACCCATAAATAGTCTAATCATCCGAATAGGCCTATAAAAATTTATGGATGAAGTCATGAAAGTCATATATAACTATGAATGAGAACACTACTTGGTGTATTCTTCAATCCAAAAGGCATAATAATGTATTTAAAAATTCCCCATTCGGTGGCTAAGGTGTTCTTTTCCTAATCCTCAAGCACAATGTGCACTGGTGATAGCATGAGAACCCATCAAGTAAAAGAGTAAATTTTGCATCATGCGACTCCGTCAAGTATCTCCTCTATGAATGGTGTAAGAAAGGGATCTATGAAACATGAAACATTAAGTTCCCTGTAATATACATAGATCCTAATCCGTCCATCCTTCTTGATGATAATAACCATGGGGCTAACCCATTCATACTCCTCAATTGGTTTGATGATCATAGAATTAGGTATTTTTCAATCTCTTCCTTCACCTTCACATGTAGGTTCAAGTTCATCCTATAATGAAAATTATGAATTAGATGCATGCCCTCTTTTAACTTAATCTTTATCTCTCCTAATGAGGGGTGCACACCTTTCAAATCATGATAACCTCTTGGAAATAGATCCTAGAAATCATGCAATAGTTTAATGATCTTTTCTACCTCTTGTTCTAACCATAAATCTCCAATGATAGCCTCCTTATGCAAGTCTTCAGTCCTAACAATTAACCTTCTTGGTGTTTATAGGAGCATGGAATGAGTGTGGATTTTCATCTATAGAGTCCATTACCTCATGCGTAACTTTTGTATGGATAACATCTAGATTCTCAAATTATTTGTCTTCAATAAGGTACACCATCTCTTCTTTCTTATTTTTATTTCAAGTTACACCCCAACAAAGTCTCATATGTTTCTAATGTATCATTGTGCCCCTTGGGATCAAGATCCCCAAGTAACTAAAGCATGATATCGTATGCGTTTACATTATCCCCCAATGTGATGCACTTCATAATGTAAAGCCATGTGTATTGGTGACTTATTAGAAAAATAATTAAAAGTGTGAGCTATACCTTCAATCATATCTCACCAATTTTTAGTCTCTTTCTTAAGCTCAACATATACATACCACACTAACATGTATCTGCACAAAGTGGAATATAACTTATACACCTAAAGAGATGGTGGTAAATCCTTCTTGGCCTTACACCCATTGTCTCTCACAGTTATGAATGTGTACCAAAGCAAGAGTCTTCCCATCATACTCATGTATAAGTATAGGCACATTATTTTTGGTAAACCTTATGGAAAAAGTGATTTGCACTTCTTGCTAACCAACAACGGGTTGTTTCTTTTTCTTTCCTACCAAAGTGTGTTTCTATTCCCCACAAGGTATACACCAACATATTCCTTTTGTCACCTTAATTCTTCCATTGTTATTCTATGACACGAGGAAAGATTCAGGATTTTATTTTCTAGCATACCTAGGTAACTGAGTTTTTCCCAAATGCCTAATCATGCACGGCTTGATGATCTGAGTAACTCTTCCTTTAACCTCACACCCAAATAATTCATACGTGTCATGGGTCAAATTATCACAAGTAACACTACTGGTGTTGATGACAGATTACATGTCTTCCCTTTGAAGTGCACATTTTTAGATGGTTCCACATTCTCAGGGTCACGCATTGTGCATGCATAAATCCTATTGAACTCTTCCTCGCTCACAAGTTCAACGTAAGGTGTATCCTTCACATCATCCTGGGGTATGATTGTTATCACAAAATTATAGTACCCTGAATGGCCATAGTTGTGAATGGGGCATTTGGTGTAATCTACATAACATTGGGTTATCCCTCAAGTTGTGGGACTTGCAAACTTGAGATAACTCTCCAAATAAGACCAAATCCTTTCCTAATCCCCCTGTCACAACTACTCCTAATGAAATAAAATCAGCTAACTACACGTATCTTAACATTCCAAGGAGATAGGGAGAGACATGCATGAAATAAAACCTACTCTAGAAGTACGTGATACACCAAGAAAAGGAGATGAGACATTCTACTTTGAGAGAGAACGGAAGTAAAAAATGCAAAAAGGGAAGGTCAGAAAACTATGACATAAAACCAAGTTACATTCACCATCAAATATCCATTAAAAAAACACCAAAAACTTGCAAATGAGAAATACATGCATAGAACCAAAAAAAAAGAGAGGCAAGGAGATACAATGAAATCAAATGATAGGGTTGAAGAACACCACAAAACACCAATTCAATTGCTCTTAGAATATGCATAGTCTATTACATTTGTAGAGTAGATTCACAATTTCATTCACAGAGCCCATGAGAAGGGTTGTAACTCAAATAATTTGAGAAAACAAATTGATAGATTTTCCCTAATGCCCGAACATCTCTCTTTCTAAAAATGAGAAGATTAAAATTTTATATCGAAAGACGAAGAGAGAGAAGATAGAAATATTGAATTTCTCCTTCCACCAACCAACAAGAAATAGTAAAAACTTTAAAACAACATGGATTACTTGAAAAATCCCTTCCCTTCATGTAACATGCCTTGTTGGAGAAGAAAGAGAGCCATACTACATTAAATTTTGGTGGTTGGATGTTATAGTGCCTGAGCATGTAGAATAAATAATTTAATTTTTGAACACTTTCCCTTCACCAAATTTGAGAAATGAATTTTCTGGTGCGTAGAGGGCTCTAATACCTTTCTAAAAATTTCAAGAATGCATGAAACAAAGATCTGAGATAAAATTTACGATCATTTGAAGTTTTGTAGTTCTCATACTTACCCCTGGGAATCTGACCCCCATTTACTTTTCCTTACCTGCGCACTTCTCCAACTTTTTACTTCACTCATTTTGTGAAGTAAAGTAATTATATTTCACTACTTTACTTATCTTTTGAATTTTCCTTTCATTACGGGAAACAAGGATTTCTTTACCACCACCTCACCGTTAGTTCATCGTTTTTCCACATTACTATACTTTTCTTAATTTCATGAAGTAAAGTAGTTTGCATTCACCGCATTACTTTACTTCAACTTCCCTTTGTTAGGAAGATTTTTCATACTGCTTTATTGATCTTATATGTTTTGTGAAGTAAAGTAGTTCTAATTCACTCTTTTACTTTTCTTTATGATCCCCTTTGTTATGTGGATTTTTCACACTACTTTATTGCTTTACTTAAAATAAGTAAAGTAGTTCCAATTCACCGCATTACTCTATTTTTGTTTCTACAAGTTCCCCTTTACCTATGATGATTTTACATTACTTTCTTGCTTCACTTAAATAAGTAAATCCATTTAAATTCACTGCTCTACTTTACTTTTCTCCCCTTACTGCGGTGATTTCACATTTCTTTCTTGCTTCATTAAAAATAAGTAAAGCATTTTCGATTCACCACATTACTCTATTTTTCTCCCCTTACCTATGGCGATTTCACATTGCTTTAATGCTTCGCTTAAAATAATTAATACAATTTAAATTTACCACATTACTCTATTTTTATTTCTACTAGTTCCCATTTACATGTGGTGATTTCACATTACTTTATTTGCTTCATTAAAATAAGTAAAGCGATTACTGTAATTCACCGCTTTGCTCTATTTTTCTCCCCCTTACATGTGGTGATTTCACATTACTTTATTGCTTCACTTAAAATAAGTAAAGCAATTTCAATTCATCGGATTGCTCTATTTTTCTCCCTTTTACTTACGATGATTTCACATTGCTTTACCGCTTCACTTAAAATAAGTAAAAGCAGTTTTAATTCACTGGAATACAAAGTTAAGCAAAGTAATAGGGGTAAAAACCCGATTTTCCCTAACTTCGACTAAATGCTTTATTTTTTGAGATCTTGGACTTTCTATAAATATCATGACCTCCTCTTCATGTTGGAATCATGAAAATCATATTTTTATGGGGTTAAGTGGGAGAAAAATGGTAAAACACTTCCCAACAATAGGAAGTTAGAAAAATTGCAGTAAAGTGCCCCCAAGCCAGTTTTACCATTTTTAACCATTTTTGCAATTCTTTGGCTGGGTATGGAATTTTGAAGCCCATAGAGAGGGGAATGCCATAAAATGACTGTAAGTGCTAAAAAACATGAAATTTACCTGCTTTCTTCTAGATTCATCACTAAAACTCCATCAACTACCCAAGTCCATTTTTCTCAAGTTGTCCATTTTTACAAGGGTAAAAATGGATAACAATGACCACACACTCATCCTTGTTATCAAAATTGATATACCTTTTGTTGAAGTACAAATCAAAATTGTTTACATAACAATAGGTTTCCCAAGTAATGTTGGGAATTTTTACGCCTTGCTAGTTCCAACATTCAAAATCCCCTATAAACTTGGAGCCCTAAATGGTAATTGAAGCATCCTTTAGTACCCCAATAGGCATGGCCCTTGTCTTATTTTCAATATACAACACATTAGAAGAGGGATGTAATGGTGGACTCCCATTTGATTTCATGCATCCAAAGTCAATAAATTTACCTCGTGCATGTGTCAATCAAAATATTATTCACCACCAACCATCAATTAATGCATACAATGTGTTTTCCTTTCCTTACTCATGGTTGTGGTGAAAAATTTTCATGGAGGATTTTTAACTTGCACTCAAATCCAACACGTGGTACCTTATTATACAACCATTCTCCTAGTAGTGGGATGATTTTCTCCTACCTTAACATCTTACATATAGCCTTAAAATAATATACATACTTTTTTATGAGTTCATTATTCTTCATGTGTTCTATTTCACACCTGCTCCTTGAAGCATTGGATCTCACCTTGAAGATATCTAATCACTCCCATTACCTCTTGATATACCTCCTTTTGATGAGAATCATTTGGATACTTGACATGCATAATTTCCTCTCTCTTGATGAGTGGTTTTTTCTTTGAGAGGCTCACACGTTGCTTTCGCACGTGTAGTAACTAACATAGGTTATAATTATAGATCATGCATCTTCTTAGGTGCCCATTGTTCATTCTTTGTGTACTATTCCTTGATCATTACCACTCCTTTGTCATTATATTTATTTTTACACATATGCTCATAAAGATTAGGGCATTCGTCAACCTTATGTTTCTTTCCACAATATGCACATACCTAATTCTAGGGACATTCACACTAGTAATGATATGGGGAACCACAAGTATAGTAATTCCCATGCATAAATCTTCCTCTACCACCATGACCTTTGCTCCTATATCCACACAGAAATACCGTTCTCCATTATTAATCCCTATATTAGGTTGAGCTTCGCACTGAGAGATACTTGCCACAATGGTTTTCTACAATTGAGTCTCACATATCTCATGAATTTTTTTCTATCAAGTGATAATATTTTATATCATGGGTATGTGCGTAGCAAATATTGCATTACATAGAGACATTCTTCAACATTTTGTGCTACGGAGAGATAAATTCTAAACATCATAATTCTTCTAGAAAATCTCACAAGATTATAACAACGCACGTACGATCCTGCATGAACAACTATCATTTGTATGCCCCTCACTTCAAAATTAGTGCACCATAACCCACTACACATATCATGTGTTAAGTTGACAGAAATATTCTCTAAATATGTCTCCATAACTTCTATTTGTGACTCAAGACAAGGGCTCACTCTAGTATCTACACTCCCAACTACTTCTGCATGTAAAGCCACTTCCAAATCTTTGTGTGAAATTGAGTATGTCTTATGTGATAAGGCCCTTTGAAACGAATTCAGTAAAACTCCAACAAACCATTGTGCATGTTGAATATGATGAATTTCATAAGATAGTTTGGATAATAAATTTTTAAACCACACATCATACTCTCTCACACTTTCAGACAAGCCCTACTTGATATATTTTAGTGCATTAATACTTTGTTTCTTAAACATTGGAATGTGAAATTCTACCTAAAATGTAATGTGCAATTCATCATAATCCACCACATTTTGGTGTAGGTCATAATTTCTATACCAACTGTGTGCGCACCCTTGAAGTGTGTTAGAAAATTGACTTACCTTTATATCGGGATCTGTAATCCCATTTGTTCTCCATAGAAATTTACACTTGTGTACATACTTAGCCACATCCTCCACAGCTCGGTACTCTAGTAAGTGAAGAGACATCTCAAAGTATACTTGAGGTTTCTGCTAGTGAGGTTATTGAGGTGGTGTTTGCTAAGACTGATTTGGTATTTGGTGGTAGTTGTTGAGGATGTTGTTGTGGTTTTGGACCCCATCTTGGGTTAAGACCAGGCCCAGATCCTAAACCTCCACCAAGATTTCCATCGTGTGGTGGCTAAATATAACCTCTTGAGCCTCTCGTGCCGCCTGCCATAATCTATGGTCCTGAAAATGAACTTCCTTGTGTCCCAGTTGTTGTACTGAACTAGGAACTCACTATCTTTGCTATCACAACACCTATAGGATTACTTCTAATGCTTTGTGTGCTAACACTTTGTCCTGATGATGTGTAGGAAAAACTCCTCCAAATGTAATTCCAAACACTAGCACATAATGTGATGCTACTTGTGCATCCCTAATATGTTGTAATTCTTGAGATGAAACTAAAATATGCCTACCTGTGTCTCCTTCCCAATATGGAGATCTTGTTGGCTCACCTTCACCTGTGATGCTCTTAAACAACTACCTCTAAATCCAGAACACCTTGCACAAGGGCTAGGTAGTTAGTTAAGATTAGATGCACATCCATGGTCCTCACTCTCTCCTTTGACACATTCTTATAAGAAACCAATGGGGTATCTCTACCGTGCTTTACCAATTTTGGAATTAAATGATATTGTGGATCCTCATCTTCCACGAGGCTCTCGTCACTTCTATCAGCCATTATTCTTCTCGATCTCGGTGTGTCATCAACTACCCTCTATCGCACCTAATTATACTTGATCCATATTTTCTCTCTCTATCATTCTTCCTCTATGACTCACACCATCTTTATCCACCCCTGCTCTTGCACCTACACATGGTGGAGATTTAGCTAGCTATAGGTAATCTCTCTAGTCCTATTTCTACCATCGGGATCTTGATATCTAAGGGTCCTATTTTCACATGTAATTAGGATCCTCTTGGCTCACACAAGAACTAGAATTATACCTCCTTTGGAAAAAATAGGTAAAAATTGCATACTCCAAAGTATAATTGCATAGTACATCTTCCCAAAAATTATCTAAAACTCCACTCTATGTCTTGGTAAACTAAAAAAGAGTCGATAATCTTCATACATCCATGCTCTCTTCCTTGGGAAGAAATATTTGTTTCATGTAAAATGTTGGAAGAAAAAGGGACTAAGAGGGGGTGAATCAGTCACACAATTATTTTTATTTCATTTACCAAACCATACATTCATCAATTAGATTTTTCATACAAAATTCATAACCATATGTTATTATTAAGATATGTAACATCAACCACAAGAGAAAGAAACAAAGTAAACAACACAAGAACACCATATGTAAGTGGGAAAAACTCATCAAGAAGAAAACCCACTAAAGCTATGCTTATATTACACAAAGAAAATATATTTATTGAAGCACCAACTTCACAAGCAGTACCAACCCCTAATTTAGTAGAGCACCAACCCTACAAACAACACCAACCCCTAATTTAGTAGAGCACCAATCCCTAATTTAGTGAAGCACCAACTCCACAAGGAGGATACAACCCCCTAGGATGGCCAAACACCAACTCATTCATTGGAAAAAAATTTATATCTAATTTTTCTACTACCAAAACCGATGGAGATCACTTATTCATCTCACAAACCCTATCTCATACTATAGGTCTTCAAACTTATTCTATCTTCTTATTTATCAACTTCTCTTACCCCTAATCTCTTGCACACATGATATAAAATTTCCTCAAAACTAAAACACATATGATCAGCCTTCAAATCATCCACACATATATGTAAAACACTCACCTATGCATCACGATTTTCACCCATGCAAGACTAGCACTCAAATGACCCAAAAACATGTTTTATAGCTTCTTCTTAATTAAAATTTTAAATAGGTCAGTTTCCTCCTTTATTTTGACCCCATCATCATATAAAAATCCCATATGAATCACCACAATAGTCATATATGACCCATATAGGTCTTCCTAGCGAAAAACCACTTTCCATGCATAAAAATTTCTCAAAACTACCTCATTGGGATGATAAAATTATCCTAATAAAAAACCATTTTTATTCAAGCTCTAAAAATCACCACACATGATTAGAATTAAATTTGAACACCATATATGGTAACATTTTTGATGAACCAATCAAATTATTTCGTTTGATGGGCCCACTGGCTCTTTACCTTCTCAAAATAGTTGTTTCCAACAACATTATTTCGGCTTTGGGCCTCAATACCACCTAAGAAAACCTCAAATAGGGAATGGTACAACTATATGTAAATGGAAGGATTTACAAAACAATTCTAAACAAGTTATATCTTATGAAACATCTTCCTTCTCAAACCACAACCACTTTTGTCTTCACAAAAGCAAGTTTCCCAAAACCATTTTTCCAAAATTAGATGATAAAAACAATTTATGTCACTTAAAATATATATATATATATATATATTTTAAATAGGTTCCAAATTTACCCCTATTTTCATTCCAGGTGATATTAAGCATCAAATCAACCATTTGATGCTCCAAACAACTCAATACTTCAATAAATACAATTATGTCCTAGATAGCCAAAAATCTTCTTGTCCACAAATTGACCTAGAAAACATATCAAAACACATCACCATGAATAAAAAATTATGTAAATGAAATATATATAAATTATATTTCCAAAAAACTTGAATCACCTCTTAACTCCACATATAGCTCATGTTATGTCCATTTTTTTGAAGACTACATTTTATTGCCCTATGACCGTCAACCTAAATGAGGAATTCGTGACCATTTATCAACATGACCATGACCTAAAACCTATTTGAACATAAATAAAAAATCACATACATCACATAATGGAAATTTAGTTCATACCTTATTTGGAAACTTTCTCCTCAAACTACAACTCTTCAGAAACTTACATTTTTAGGTGGGGCCCACGTACTGTCACAAGCACTAGCATACCTTTCTGGAAACCTAGAAGAGTCCACTAAAACATACAATCATTAATTTTTAACTAACAATAAAAAAGGATCTATACACTCACTTCTCTACAAGCTGCTAGCTATGGTTTAGCTAGGTTTTCAAACTAACTTAGCTTCTTAACGATCATTCATAAAAATGTGACAATAAAATCACCTCATTATTTTTTTGAAAGTTTACTAACGGCATAAGAATCTATGATAAAGAGATCAGGTCCCATGTAAAGTACGTAGTTCACAACGAGCATAAGAAGGTCTAACTTTTCCTTAAAAACACATTACAACTTACCCGGTTTTTCCAAAACTTGCATATATTCAAAAATATTCTTCAGAATGACCTAAAATTTTACATGAAGCACCATTGCAACTTGATATAATTTTTCATACTAACCATATAGCTTTGATATTCCTCAAAATCTCTATCCACAATGACTTACCTATGTAAGTCTACTTATTTCTCACTTGTTTCTGCCCAAGGACCCTATAAATGCATCAAATCACTAAATGTAGACTTGAAACTCACCATACACCTCGTACTATTGACGATTATCTTTACAGATGAACTGTTAGAGTCATTGGATACCTTAGGTTAGTGGGACATGCACCCTAAGGTAACCTCCAAATTTTAAAGAAGTTGGCTCTTCTCTAGTGTGGGATAGGGTTAGGAGAAATATTTAAAAGAAACAAAAAACTAAGGTGATGCACCAAAATAGATCCTAAAGAGATGGAGAGATACCCAGGGAGATTATTTGAAATAGTTTGAAGAGCATTATAGCATGATCCACCTATTTTAGAAATACCTTAGATTTATTAGAGTCGAGGAGATGAAACAAATGACAAACACATATAATAGATAATTCAAAAACCCAAGGGTGCATGACACAATATATTTCTTAAATTATCTAGAACTACTTAGCAAAAAGATAGACTCAGAATAGGAAATCCATAGTGCATTTAAAAGGACTTTTATTTATATAGAAAATGATACATAAGTTTGAAGTGGCATGGATTACAATTTCCTTGTATAATGGAGTCTTGCTAAGGCTAGCTATTACAAACACTAAACCTTCAATCTATTTTTCAAATTTCGTATATTTTTCTTAAAAATCTCCTTTTCTTCCCTATGGATCAAGCATCCTTTTATAGATGTTTGTGGATCTTGCTTTGATGTCGAAATTAAAGCTTCTACTGGCAGCCTTCAATTCTCTTACATGATCTTCTCTTTTTGGGTCAATATCTCAACTACCTATTGAGATATTTGTGTTTGTCTTTAATTCATCCAACTGGTGCTCTTTGAGTTGATGATGATGTTTTCTACCATGTGGAGGGAGGGAACTCTTTTGAGATTCTTTCCTAGGACTTGGTTTTCCAATTTACACCTGAGAGACATGTGGTGAGTGCACACTAGTTTGGGGATTCTTCCTCTTTTTATTTATTTAAAAGTGTGTCTGGGTGACACATGGAGGCCTGTGTGTTCTTACTATGCTTTTGAATTTTCAACCGCTAGGGAAACCTTTATTGGGCACGGGACACATAGAAAACATGATGCAAGTTTGAGATCCTTTTTTATTTTTCTCCATGCTCCGATCAGCGCCAACGAGACATGTGGACATGTTCTTCATTCACTTTATACTTAGTTTATTTCAAGCTTAAGAGGATAAATTAAGCAAGGGTCAGGGTGACAAAATATGGTGAGGAAAAGAGTTTAATATAAAAGTAACTCTATAGTTATGATGAATCAACTAGGGAGTCTGTGCTAATCATGGAAGAACTTGAAGATCCTTCTGTCTCAAAAATAAACATAGTTACTGATGTTGCAGGTCCAATGGCTAGGTGGTGGTGATGATTGATTAGTGGGATGGAGCTTGGTGCCATAGTGGTACTTCTCGGAATGCTACCATGAGAGTGATACCTCTAGATCTATCTTGATGTTGGCTATGGCTGCTTGGATGTGTGAAAGAGCTCTAGTTCTTGCTTGCATGCAGATCTCCTTTGCTCCCAAAAATTTGAGAATGTGGCCAACCTTTCAAAAAAGGTTACCAAAATGGTTATATGGTAACTAACGATGGTTCCTAGTGTAATGGCGTCATTTTAGGGATGAGAGGTGTCGGTTAAGGAGGTGTTCTCTAGCTTTACTAAAATGACAAATATTTTATCATTTGGGTCAGGTCTATCCATTTATTCATGGATCAGAATGGACGTTATATTTTTATGAGCAGGGAAGGTGGTTAGAGGAATAATAGGCATTGATTTTTAGGGTTGAACTAAGTCTTATTCATTTATGGAAACATGCTATGAATAGGTATATGGTGAGGTGTCTAGGTGAGGTGTGCATCCATTTAATTAAAGTAACTAAATTAAATTAATAAATGGGGTGAGGATGGATATTAATTTAATTATAAATAATTAAATTAATATAAATGTGGGATATAAGTTTCATGGTTAGGTGAATGTATTTAAGTTAGTTATTCGAAAGAGGACCAAGGGGAGTGTGACCCGATTTTGGTGTCTACACCTAGATTGTAATAAGAATGCTGAAATTTTCGTCCTGAAGCATCAACATCTACATAGAGTGGCTTATCCCAAGAAGGAAAGCATAATATGGGTGTAGTGACAAGCCTATCCTTTAAAGTGTCAAACATCGTATGTTGTGCCTCTCCCTAGTGAAATGCACTCTTGTGTTTTAGTAACTCCTCCAATGGTGTGACGATTTTGGCATACCCCTTGATAAACTTCTGGTAGTATCCCGTATGCCCAAGGAATCTGTGTAGTGTGATTTTACTTGTAGGTTCCCCCAACCCCATAATAAAATAACTTTGGTGGGATCCACCAACAAACATTCCTTACATATAATATGCCCCAAAAGGGTCCCAAATGGAGTATCAAAAACACATTTCTTAATGTTGAGGGATATCCTCAAATGTCGACATCTTTCAAACATCAGCCTTAAATTTTCATAATGGTCCTTTACTAGTCCATACACTATCCAATCATCAAGGTAGAATTGAAGAAACTTATGAATGAAGTCTTTAAATACCTACACCATAATGCGTGAAAATACAGTAGGCATGTTCTTCAGTCCAAAAGGTATGATAGTGTAGGAAAAGATACCCCATTCATTGGTGAAATTGATCTTTTCTTGGTCTTCCTTTACAATTCTAACTGGATGATATCATGAGAATCCATCAGTAAAGGAATAAAAATCGCTCCCATATACTCCTTCTAGGATTTCTTCGAGTGAAGGGGGTATCAAAATTATCCATTTTGATTCCTTAATGGCCTCAAATATGCCTGATGTGATCATCTTGTATATCACCTCCTTGAATTTGACATAAAGATTTAGATTCATTCGATAAGGCCTCTTCCAAATCGGGTGTGCACCTTGCTTTAACTTGATTTTCATTTCTCCCAAGGATTCATGAATGCCTTTAAGGTCATGGTGTACATGTGGATATAAATCTTGAAACTCACGTAATGGATCAATGATCTCGATACCTCATTCTTTGACCAATAATGTCCAATAGTAGCCTCCTTAGATTACGCCTCCAAACCAATGTTAACCTTCTTTTTTTTAGAAGCTCATGGTAGGAACACATTTTCTCATCACCACTATCCCTAACTTTTCATGTAACTTCATTATGGTTGACATTCATATTTTCCACGTCTTCACCATCTATCATAAAGACCAATTGTCTTTTTCTTTCTCCATGCATGTGCACTTAAGCTATGTTTCTTTTGATTCTTCCTCATTAAAGTGCATCTCCAAACCGGGTTCACCTAATAATTATAGTATTCTATCCTTTTCCATGGTACTATTTCCCATCATATGGTGCTTAACAACCTATAATGCCCTATCCATTGATGGCTTAGTTTTCTAATATTTGAAATCTTGAAGGAGGTCAACCATCAAATCCTTCCAATTTACTATCTGATGGCACATCTTGGAGTGAATATACCATGTGCATGCACAACCTTGTAAAGTGGAGTATAACTTATGCACCCATAAAGAAGGTGGCAAGGCTTCCGCACCTTCCATCTAGGCTTTCTCACATGCTTGGACATGGAATGAGGTGGGTTCCTTCCCATGATTGTATTGTATGATAGTGGGTGAAATGTTTTGGTAAAAGCTAATAGAGAACGTGATTCTCATTTCGTGCCACTCTAGAAGGCTATCAAAATGTGTTGTAGTCTTAAGTAAGTTATAGTTGAGCATCCCTCTTCTTTCGATCTCATTTTTCCATTGAGCCTCCATTTCTCATAAGAAATCATCATGGTGGGCCCATGAGTAACTTGGAAACTTATTTCCTCTCGGGTGCTTGATCGAGCACACCTTTGTCACCCTTCAGAATCGAGCCTCTTGACTTTCACCCAATTAACTCATAATTCTGTGCACCCACTTGTCACATGCCACACTAGTTATATCACTCATGGACTGAGCATATTCAAACTGGATAAATCCTTCTGTAGGGTGAATCACCTTAGGTCCCTGATAGAACACACATAGATTTGTCAAGAAATTCTTCTCCTAAAGGATTAGTATAGGGCATTGACTTCCCATCGGTCAAGGGGATGATAACCCATTATTCCTTGTTTTCAAAACTTATGTACCCCTTATTGAACCGTAGGTTAGCATTATTCTTATAACACCATGGGTGCCCAAGTAATGCTGGAAAGTTGTCCGCCTCAACTAACACCAAGACTTCAAAATCCCCAGTGAACTTTTCCCCTTGGATAGTGATAACAGCATCCTTCAAGACACTAATGGGAATTACCTTCATCTTGTTAGCCATATACAACACATTTGAAGATGGTTGTAATGGGGGCCTTCACATTTGATGTCATGCATCTAGAGTGAGGACATTGACTTTTTGCATGTGTTTATCAAAATATTGCGCAAAATACACCCATCCATAACAACATTCAAGGTAATCTCCTTATCATAGTCAAGGTTGTGGGGAGGAAGGTTATCCTGTAGAACCCACCTTTCATGCTATACTCGGCACATGGTACCTTTTCTTGTAACTATTCCCCTAATAAATAAATGATATTATCTTGCCTCAACATTTTACATACTTCCTTGACCTCATCTAGATCCTTCTGTGGAGCTTTAACACTCTTCCTTTGCTCTAACTACCTTGACTTCTCCTTTAGGTTCTAGATCTCTCCTTGTTGGCTTCAGATTACATCCATGGTCTCTTAATATACCTCCTTCTAATGAGTAGGGTCTAGATACCTTCCATGTACCACCTCTTCTCTAATAATTAGTGGTGTCTGCCTTGTTACTTCCCTTGTGCATGTAGCCTCATCTCACGTTGTAACTAGTATGGGTTCTAGTTCGAAAGGTGCGCCACTCTTGGCATCCATTGTGAATCTCCCTTCCTCATAATTTCCATTCTAGTGCCTTTTTATTTCTTGTGTTGCTAGCTCATATGTTCAAATAGCTCGGGAACTCCTCATACTTATGCTTCTTCCCATACAAAGAGAATTGTAATAGATCTATGCATTCACATTTATAGTGCTTTGTAGACCCACAATTGTAATAGGTTCCACATAGGAACTCACTTCTTCCTCCTCCATGGTTACCACGACCACGAAATCCTCCTCTAAAACCTCTTCCATGTGCCCCTCCATCTACGTGCCCTTCATAGTGATGACCATCATACTTGGAATTACTTGCGAGGTTGGTTTTGCGCACACCAATATCAATGACATCATGTATCTGGTCAATCAACCTATAATCCTTGGTGTCATGAGTAGTAGAGGTATAAATATTGCAATAGCAACACACATTTTATGAATCACTCACTAAAGAGTGGGAACTTAATTACATCATGATATTTTTGGTAAATCTCACATTCCACCATCATGGTGCATACTGATATTTACGGGAAGCTATCCTTTGTATGCCCTTCTACCTCATAATTTGTGCACCACAGGGCACTACAAGTCTCATGTGCCAAGATCGTAGATGGATTCTCTAATTTATTGGGGATTGTAACAATCTAAGCTTTAAGAAAAGGGCTAAAAAGTGGTTTTTATGCTTCCAACAACCTCAAAGCATGCAAGGTAGCTTCCAAGGCCTCACATGGGTCAGTGAAAGTCTTATGTGAATAAACTCTCCTAAATGGTGTTATCAACCCTCTAATGAACCACCGAGCACGCTGATAAGGATGAATGTCATAGAATAGTTTTGATAAGAGATTATTAAAACATTTTCCATATTCCCACACACTCTCTATCATACCTTGTTGGATCTCCTTCAACACGCTATGTAACATTCCTATTTTAAAGCTTTAGAAACAAGATTTTTTTTTTTTTTTGAATAGCATTTTTTGTTCTAAAGTATCATAATTTAGAACACACATATCAAGTTTTTAAATAATATTCTATATTCTAAATTATAATGATTTAGAACATGCATTCCATGCCAATTAATCTCATAACAGATAACCATATGCAACTATAATGACTAGATGAAATGCCAATCTCTCATTTCATGACTTGGAGTTTTATTGGTCTCTCATTTCATGACTCGGTTTCTTATCGATCCTTCATGTTGACTCAATGTATTGTATACTAAGTATGCTTGGTTCTCTTAACCTTTTTGAGGTATTGAAGTGTTCCATTTAAGAGGCCTATCTAAATATTTTTTACCAATATTCATCTAAAATCCTACTTCTTAAACTAGGTGATATAGGACAATACAACCAACAACTTGCGATACTTTGGCCAAAGATTTTCACATGCTTTGTAGATGACATACTCATTGAAAAATATGTCCTTCACCCCCACTTCATCTGTTATCTAGAATGGTCTTCACTGACTCCTATCAGTCCTCTTGTCCAAGGCTTACCATAACCCAGATTAGCAACATAGAAAGGTATAGAGCATCACTCACGGTGACTAAGGGTACATAGACATACTCAGTCAACCCAATTCAATTACGTGTGTCTAGTTACCTTTAGTCATCATGATTTTCCCCCTATACAAAGGCATGTCCCTAACCTGACCTAAGGTAAAACTAAGGTCAAGTCCAAGTTTATGTAGATCTAGATGATCCAATTTGGAAGGGTGTTGTGACGTGTCAGATGCAACACTATGCCATTATGAAGACCCCGGTCTTCATGATGTCATAGTACTATAGTTGGCATGTACCAACATCCTACAAAATCACCTCATCTAGAAGTACATATCCAGTTAAAAAGTTAAATACTTTCTTATCTTCTTAATTTAAGATTCAGCCAAAGAACCCCGTTGATTTCCTAATCTCTTCGATCATTATGGTTTCTAGTCATAAATGACTTATGGTTTTTTTGTAGATTAATCTACAACCAATCCTTCTTGAAATTTTGCATGTCATTCTTTAGTTTCTTAACTTTAAGTTTCAAACTAACATTCCAAACTAGCTTAACAACAGTAAGACTAACTTACTTAACTTGACCAAATTTATCCATGGCTGAATTTAGATTCTGATTTCTTTATAATAGACTTCATTAAGATGAATTCTATTTCATGTATATATATTTTCATTTTCAGTTACTTTATTTTAGTTTAGATTCTTCATGAAGTTTTGCATGTCATTCTTTAGTTTATTAACTTTAAGTTTCAAACTAACATTCCAAACTAGCTTAACAATAGTAAGACTAACTTACTTAACTTGACCAAATTTATCCATGGCTGAATTTAGATTCTGATTTATTTATAATAGACTTCATTAAGATGAAGTCTATTTCATGTATATATATTTTCATTTTCAGTTACTTTATTTTAGTTTAGATTCTTCATGAAGTTTTGCATGTCATTCTTTAGTTTATTAACTTTAAGTTTCAAACTAACATTCCAAACTAGCTTAACAATAGTAAGACTAACTTACTTAACTTGACCAAATTTATCCATGGCTGAATTTAGATTCTGATTTCTTTATAATAGACTTCATTAAGGTGAATTCTATTTCATGTATATATATTTTCATTTTCAGTTACTCTTATTTTAGGATTAAGGTTTACTAAGAAGAGGTATAGATTCCCTCTTTCGAATATCCCTTGAGTATGATACCCAACAAGATCATAACAAAATATTTATTCGAAGACTAATTGTCTTTCCTTTAGCATATGTTAGTTAGGGTCCATTGCAACAATTCACTTATACATAAACCATATGTAACTTTACTCTTCTATTAGTGTCAATTATTAATCCATATTGACCTAGTTGAATATTCATCTATACATGCCAACTTAGAAGTTGCATTTAAGAGAAGAATAGAGTATCAACTCTCTCTCTCTCTATTTCATTTGAGTACAACTGAAATGATTCAAAACTAGATAGGTTTACGAGAGAATAAGAATAAGTTTACGATCCCCTTTATAGTATGCCCAAAATATAATGACACATCAAATATCAATAACACTCAATCCTTTTTCATTGATCAAACAAAATACATATTTTATAGGTCTAAACATTTCAGACATCTTTCATGTCATTCTACATTGATAAATTCAAGTATAATTTACAACTTTTCCCTTTTTCAAGTACATCTCAAAAGAATAATAATTCCTCATTAAAAATGCAGCCTTTAAGTAAACACAAGAAGCATCATAAAAGAACTTGTCTTCTTTTGTCACTTACGAATCCATCTGCAAAAATTGCTAGCATGGGTTAGTTCATTGAACTGAGCATGATAAGCACTAAACATTAAAATGATGTGCTTTTGACTAACTGTCTCATAAAAAGAACTCTACTTTTATGAAACATTTAAGCACTTCAGATAGATATCTCATAGAGGAATAAGAATCATAAAGGAAAGAACTGAAGGGGTAGCCACATTACATCAAGTAAGACTCAAGATCAAATCAACACTCTTCAATCAGTAATTTCATAAGAAAAATTACAACAGATAAGTAATAGTCCATTTCAATTACTTATCTGCTTCATACTATAGATACCTATAGTTCATTCTTGATTTAACAAATGTTCAAGAAGATTATTAACTCAAACAGTTCTTAAAATAGAATTATCTAAAGAAGTAATGAATTACAATTCACAGACAAACATACTCTTCATACCATACCAAAAACCAATTTCATTCCATCTTTAATAATTCCTTTCCTTCTATTACTCACTCGGCTTCAACCAGGTTTAATGTAGAAGAGGGAAAGTGAATAGATGCAATTGAAACAACCTTTGTCATCCTTCAGAATTCAACGAAAACAACATTGTATTCAACAACTCAGAGAGAGAAAACATAATGTAAAATTTCTTCAGATTTTGAAGAAAGAACAACAATGAATACCCTACTCAGAAAGAGAGGGGATCGAAATATTCCTTTCCAAGAATAAAAGTGCATATCAGCATAAAAGAACCAATACAGACTTCACCAAACAATCCTTTAACTTCTGACCAAACACTGAAGTCAGAGAACTATTTGGATTGACATAGACTAAGCAACATGTAAGTTGAATACCCAAGAAGAATAAGGTCCATTCAACATATGAAGGAACAAATATAGCTGTGTATTAGCTATGCTAAGAGAGGGAGGAATTTTAGGTAAATAGATTCAACATTATTACCAAAAAGAACAACAACTGAACAATAAAATTCCTCTCACATTGATAGCTTCCACACTACAAGTAAAGCTTAGTCCTCCTATGCATGATACAAAAACAAGATTACCATCAAGTTGACATGGATCCCCCAACTGATGAAAATAACTATTTGGTAAGAAGGGATAGAACCTAACCCGGTTCGAACACAATGAGGGACAACAAGGAGGTTTAACCTCCGAATTTAGAAACTTGAAATCAACTCAACGAGAAAGGAGCAAACCAAAAACAACATCAACTCATTTCCTTAAATAATCAAAACTGAACTTTTATCTAGTTCATTTAAGGTAAGTTATTCCTTTAGTAACCAACTGTATTATAATGCACAAGTGAGTAAACCCCAAAATTCCTTCAAATAGTTCCAGAAGAAACTTAAATCAAAATTTATCTAATTCAAGCAAGGGAGAAATTTTGTAACAACATTCTTCCACAAAGGAAATTCTACCAAATGTTTCAACAGGTACACAATAATTCACAGACGTTACCCATACCAAGCACAATGCGAGGTAAGACTCCTTTATTGTTATTTTCAACAAGTTTGATTCCATAAGACAGAGGCTCCCAACTACCATGACAGTGAAGGATCAAACTAAAGTGACATAACCTGAAGCAACTTCAAGAATGCAAAGGTTATCTTCTTTCAAGCGATCTAACAAAGATTCACCATGCAAATGAGCAAGGCTCAGAAGTAATAAAATCATTTCTATTACATTCAACAAATGTAAATCCGCAAAATGCAGAATCCAAATAGTCATTCAAGTTTATCTTAACAAACCCATTTCAATTCTTTATCAAATGATTTTTCCCTAATCCATTTTGCATAGAAAATCAGAAGTCTAGATGACTTAAGAAACATTCCAGTTTCAATAAGATAAACACAATTTACTCAAATATGCATCAAGAAAATGCCCATTTTGCATCTTTTCCAAACAACAAACTCAAGTAGAAGATCACAGCCAAAAATACACCAAGGCATTTCCACAAAATCATTCGTTTCAAAGAGAAAAGTTCTTTTAATGAAGACATTTAATAAAAAGTAAAACTATTTAATAAGAAGAGCCTATCATGCCTGATAGTGTTCTCTTTTGATTTGCAGAAGATCTTTAGTTGAGCCTCCCAAAAATATCTTCTTTCCAAAAAATGTCAACAACCAACTCTCCCAACTACCTCCATGTTTCCACAGGTTCAGAAACATTTTGAGGATGCTCAAGATCACTATGGATTGAAAAAAATAGACTTGCTGGTTCAAAGAACCAAAACCACATGTAGAGAAAAAAAAAAACCAGAAAGACCAAAATGACCAACAACTTCCACAAAACCCCCTTCTCCTCTTTCCTAGGTGGTTTATTTACTGAAATAAATGCTATTGAATGCATTGAATGAAAATTCCCTCTCTTTTCTTACGCCACCGCCACTTCAAATTTGGCGAAGTTGATTTCAAAATTTAACATGCATTTTAAATTTAGAAATGATGCCAGCTAGGCATCCTACCTACCTTCCTTGCCTCCGCCAAAATTAGAAAATTAAGATGTAAGGACTGAGATTTAATTCTCATTAATACCTTAGAAACCACCGCCACCAACCTTCCATTTTCCACGTAACCCATAGGTCCCTTTTAGGCTTAGTAATAGTTTAGGTCACCTTAGCATTGGTTAGGTTTTTCCACCTTAGTTCTTAGGTTAGTTCAAGACTCCTAGCCTTATAACATACCTCCTTAGGTTAGGTCATCACCTCTTAGATTAGAATTTATATAAGGTAGGAACCACAACCTAGTTTTTGGCATCAACCAAAATAGTTTAGTAATAGGTCCTAGGTAAGTATTATTACCTTAGGTCAAAAATCCAATAGGGAAACATTATAGTTTGGGTCAGATCCAAATAATAGCACACATTCTGACCAAGGTTAAGGCATTTGCCTTATTAGCCCACAACAGATCCTTAATCTCCTCACACTGATCAACATTACAAAACATTAATAAAGGAGGTCCAAATTTACAGTTTGCAGCATGATGCCGAGTAAGGACACTTGAAGCTAGGTCCTTCACAATTTATAACAAAATATTACTCGGTTCCATAATATGTTTCATTCAACATGTCAATTAACAAGATGACAATAAAGAAGAACCAAAGCATACCTTGGATCAATGGAATTGATTCAAGGTGTGTTGTTAGCATATGGAAAATGTGAAACAATAGTATAGATTTACAACCTATATTTCACATAGCATAATGGTTTCACTTCCAAGTAAACAAAATTACAACTAGCATGAATTCTGAACAATAATAACTTATCCATTACAAACATGATTTTCAACATCAAAATAATACACCTTCCTAAGACAAATCACATGTCAATGTTTGCAATGTCAAAAGTGGAATTCATCATAGTAACGGTCATGACCAAGATGTTACATACCTTCCTCCTTAAAAGAATCATCGTCCCAATGATTAAATTAATCAAACCATTAAGGTTTTAGGAAAAAATTTAATTATTATCCTTCCATTCATATGTCCATAATAGGACTAAATTTGAAAAATTCAATTTTTCAAAACAGTATTTAAAATAGCTGTCAAATTGTTCAGTAACTACCCAAGTTTGGTAGATTTAACATCAAAATATGAATTAATTTTTTTAGATTTTATCAATTTTTCAGAATCAATTCTGATCAAACAAGTATGGAAAAGAAGATCTCATATCTTCGAGATTTTTCTAGGTTGCACTTTCTTCATTAAACTGGTCCCACTTTGGACCTTACATTGACTTATTTAATGATTTCTTAAGTGTAACTGGCAAGTTTTCAGCACTCGAATGGGTTTAACCATGATTATTCCTAGGTCTTGGACCTGTAAGGAATTCTAATTCAACACATGTGATAAATCTGAAACATATTTCTTAAGCAAATAAATATAGAAAACATCATGCATTTGTGATAAAGCTAGAGGTAAAGCTGAATGATAAGCTATAGGGTTGATTACTTGTACTCTCTCAAAGGATCCCACATAACGAGGTGATAACTTGGTAGCCTTGCCAAAAATTATAGAACTCTTTTTCAGCTTAACTGAAGAAATACCTTCTAACAAAGTTCAAATTTCCTATCCACCGCTTTAATTCTTTGTAACTTTTCTACCTATCCGCAACTTCCTTCAAGCGTTCACGAATCATTTTAACTTGTTATTCCATTTTTGTAAGGATTTCAGGCCCTATAACCTCTTTATATTTAATGTTTTCCCAACTAACAAGGGTTCTATATTTCCTTTCATATAGTGCTTCAAAGGTTCCATTTTTAGAAAGACATGATAAGTATTATTATAAGCAAATTCAACTAATGGAAGGTACTCCTCCCATTTATAATGCTGACCCATACAATACATTCTTAGCATATCCTCTAAAACTTGATTAACTCTTTCAGGTCTATCTATCCATTTCTCGGGTGATACACGAGAACTGAAATTTAGTTTATTTCCTAGAGCTGCATTAAGCATTTTCCAAAATCTTGATGTCATTCTCAGATCTCTATCTGATATGATTAATTCAGGTATTCCATGTAACCTGAAAATCTCATGCAAAAATCTTCTTGCTAACACAGGTGAATCATCCTTTAGATTACCAACAATAAAGTGTGCTACCTTTGTTAGTTTATCAACAACTACCAGAATAACATCATGTTTATTCTTTGACATAGGAAACCCTTGAAAAAATCCATGGTTATCACTTTCCATTTTTACTGTGGAATGTTGTGAGGGTACAATAAACCAGTTGGATGCATATGTTCTCGCTTTAACTCGTTGACATTCTAAACAGTGTGTCATGATTTCCATCACATCCTTTTTCATCCCTTCCAGAAAATATTGTTGTTTTATATCAGCCAACATCTTTGTAATGCTAGGGTGTCCAGAAAAATGTGAGTTGTGAAATTCAACTAATAATTTCTTTGTTAAATCATTTACAAAAGGTATGTATACCCGGTTTTAAAACTGAAAAATTCCTTCATTGTTGAAATGAAAACCCTTATATCTTGCATCATTTGGATTTACAGCAAGTGCTTTCCTTACTTGCTGAAAATAAGAATAAGATTCCATGACACTTTTAACCTCGTCTTTAAAGCGAGTTCTTAATGTTATAAGAGCAGAAATGTCCTTCCTACGATTTAGAGCATCAACTACTCTATTTTCCTTTCCTTTAATATAGCTTATATCAAAATCATACTGAGATAAAAATTCCAACCATATTCACTATCTTACATTCAGGTTTGACTAAGTGAAAATATACTTCAACCCAAGATGGTTAGTTTTTAGTTCAAAAGGCCTACCGAGAAGATAATGCCTCCATATTTGAAGGGCATGAACAATGGTGACAAGCTCTAGGTCATGTGGAGCATAATTCCATTCATGTAACTTGAATTTTCTACTTTTATAAGCTATGACATGGTCATGCTGCAACAAAATACCTCCGAGGCCCTCTCCAAATGCATCCATTATAACAATAAAGTCCCCATTCAGATCAAGTATAGTCATAATAGGTGTTGTAGTTAATTGATCCTTTAAAATCTTAAAAGTAGATTTACATTTTTCATTCCAAACAAATTTATTATCTTTCTTTTGTAATGAAGTTATTGGTGCAATAATCTTAGAATTTTTTTAGGAAAATTTCTATAGTAACTAGCAAGATCCATGATGCTTCTAACTTCATGCACATTCTTGGGTACAGGCCACTCAGTTATAGCTATGATCTTCGAAGGATCTACAGCTATTCCATTATTTCTTATTATATGTCCCAAATAGTGTACTTCCATGTCATAGAATGAACTATTTAATAAGAAGAGCCTATCATGCATGATAGTGTTCACTTTTGATTTGTAGAAGATCTTCAGCTGAGCCTCCCAAAAATCTCTTCTTTCTAAAACAATGTCAACAACCAACTCTCCCAACTGCCTCCATGTTTCCATAGGTTCAGAAACAATTCAAGGATGCTCAAGATCACTATGGATTGAAAAAATAGACTTTTTGGTTTGAAGGGCCAAAACCACATGTAGAGAAAAAAACCAAAAAGACTAGAATGACCAACAACTTCCACAAAACCCCCTTCTCCTCTTTCCTAGGTAGTTTCTTCACCAAAATCAATGCCATTGAATGTAAATTCCCTCTCTTTTCTTATGCCACTGCCACTTCAAATTTGGTGAAGTTGATTTCAAAATTTAACATGCATTTTAAATTTAGCAATGATGTTAGCTAGGCATCCTACCTACCTTCCTTGCCTCCGCCAAACTTGGAAAATTAAGATGTAAGGACTGAGATTTAATTCTCATTAATACCTTAGAAACCACCATCACCAACCTTCCATTTTCCATGTAACACATATCCCCTTTAGGCTTAGTAATGTGAGTTTATGTCACCATAGCATTGGCTAGGTTTTTCCACCTTATTGGCATCAACCAAAATAGTTTAGTAATAGGTCCTAGGTAAGTATTATTACCTTAGGTAAAAAATCCAATAGGAAACATTATAGTTTGGGTCAGATCCAAATAACAACACGCATTCTGACCAAGGTTAAGGAATTTTCCTTATTAGCCCACAACAAATCCTTAATCTCCTCACGTTGATCAGCGTTACAAAACATTAATAAAGGAGGTCCAAATTTACAATTTGTAGCATGATGCCAAGTAAGGAAACCTAAAGCTAGGTCCTTCACAATTTATAACAAAATATTGCTTGGTTCCATAATATGTTTCATTTAGCATGTCAATTAACAAGATGACAATAAAGAAGAACTAAAGCATACCTTGGATCAATGGAATTGATTCAAGGTGTGTTGTTAGCATATGGAAAATGTGAAAACAACAGTATAGATTTACAACCTATATTTCACATAGCATAATGGTTTCACTTCCAAGTAAATAGAATTATAACTAGCATGAATTCTAAACAATAATAACTTATCCATTACAAACATTATTTTCAACGTCAAAAGAATACACCTTCCAAAGACAAATCACATGTCAACGTTTATAATGTCAAAAGTGCAAGTCATCATAGTAACGGTCATGACCAAGATGTTACACGCTAATGGTTTTTTTGTAACTCGGGTATATGAAATTTATCTTAGAAGGCATTCCACAGCGTGGTGTAATCTACCACTATCTAGTGGGGGTCATACTGCAGTACCAACTATTTGCGCATCCTTGCAGCTTTATTACAAAATGACTTGCCTTCCGCTCTGGGTAGTTCCCCCTTTGTGTTCCATAATAGGTCACACTTATGTGCATGCTCTACAACATCCTTACTTAGATTTTGTAGTCTGGTATATGCAAGGACATTGTTTCACTTGGATTCTTGATAAAGTTAATGAAATGGATAGAGGGTGATAGGAGAAAGAGAAATAATTGTTTACGAAGTCGGTTGAAGATTGTGCACACATTTCTAATTTCTAATCAAGGATGATTGTGAAGAACTTTGTTTTGGCTAGGAAGAACTACCTGTAAATGCAAAACAAGACCACAAAAAGAATATTAAACAATATATGTTAGTAGAATGCCTAGTGTGTGCTAGATTCGGGAAGTGTGATACTTCCTAGATGGCTTTCAATCCACCGTTTAATAAAATATAATGCAAGAAATAACGTAAACAAGTAACATCCTACTCTAGTTAATATGATTTAGGAAAATCATTCAATTATAGTAAGAAAATATAATCTAACAGGAAGGGTTATGATCAGATCTAGAGGTTGGGTAGGTGGTTTTGAGTTTCTACAGGTCTTATAGAGGTCTAGTAAATGTTACAAATGGTTCTTGGTCGGGTTTGGGAGTGGGTATTAGCTTGTTTTCATGAGTTTGGTTATTAGACACAAAGATCGATGCACCACAATGTGACTGATGATGGTTTAGCTATGATTGACGATGGTTTAGGGTAGATAAGGGTACAATAGTTAAATGGAAAAAATAGGGGTCCAAGATATCTCTCGTGTATGTATAGAGAAATGGGGAGGTTTGTGGAGTGGCTTTGGTAGTGTATCTATCTTGGGTGAGGCTTTTGTGAGGTTTTAGGGGTGATAAAGTCAACTTAGTGATAGTCTGTCACAAAAGATACAATAATTGGCATTAGTCTATTGATAGATTTGGTGAAGGGGCGACGATGGTTAAGGCGAATAGCGTCCGTAGGGGCTAAATGGTGGAAATCAAGTAAACTTGGTTTTGGAGCTTCTTTGTGATTGCACGCAGAGAATTGAAGGAGGAGGATTAGGCTAGGATTAGGCTAGTAAAAATCCCGGGAAGGCTTAGGAATGTATAAGAATCATATATGGGGGTTAAAGGGGTTGTGGGTTGTTATATGGGTGGATTAACAAGAAGATGGGGATGGTAGAATGAAAATTTGAATAGGATCTAATAAGCAGAGCTAAAGAAACCACAATATAAGTATATAATGATATAGATCAAAACAAACTTAATTTTATTTTTAGGCCTAGTTAGTAGAGGATAGGAATTGTCGATATGTGAAAATGGTGATTAGTCCTATGAAAGTGCTTCCCAAAATGTTACCGTGAATTTCAATGCCTTGATTAGTACTACTACTTGGCTAGGGTCTTCAGGATGCTCGAGAAAGCTCTAGTTCATGCTTGCATGCAAATATTTCTTTCTCTAATACTCCAAAATGCCCACTTCTTGAAATTTCCAACCTCTCAAACAAGGTTACCAAAATGAATATATGGTAATTGTAAATGATTTAGGTTAAGTGACATGAATATATGGTATCTTTTGGCCAGTTCTACTCATTTCTTTAGGTCTAAAATGGTATTTTGCACTTAGATAAGGGGGAATGTTGTTAGAGAAAGAATAGGCATCTAATTTTAGGGTTAGACTAAGTCTCGGTTAGTTAGGGAAAGTAGATATTGAATCTTAGTTAAAAGAAACATGTTAAGAATAGGTTTATGATGAGGTGTCTAGGTGAAGTGGCTAGGTGAGGTGTAAATTAATTTAATTAAAGTAAATAAATTAATAGATAAAGTGAGGATGGGTATTAATTTAATTGTAAGTAATTAAATTAATATAAATGTGGGGTAAAGGGCGTGGTTATATGAACATGCTATGTTAACTGCTTGAAAGGGGATCAAGGGTAGTGTGACCCAAATTTGGTGTCTAAATTTTCCCCTTTTTGTCATGTAGCTTGTATTGGTAAGTGATTCTAACAAAAATAGAAATTGATTTCCCCATATGTGGGTAAGAGCAGGGTTGCCCCAATTGTGGGTGAAGGTGATCCCCCTCAAACTAGGAACTGATGAGGTGTTATACGGAGTCGATGAGTGGTTTGATAAATGTGTGGGTGGTGTAAGTCAAGGTAGGTGGGGAAGAGTATGGGTACTTTGGGAAATGGTAATGGTCAACATGGGTAATCGGTAATGGGTTATGGCCAAATTGGGTAATGGTTAATGACAATCAAACACACACACACACATGTATAGACCTGTAACATAGTACTAGGTTGAAGAGATTCCAAACTTGACATCATCCAAGGTTGATAGGTTTATCAAAAAAAGGGTGAATTGATTCAGGTATCCAGGGTATAGGATATGGTCCAGAAACACAATGTAGGTCAGTGCGCAGGAACGTTTACGTATGTTCCAGTACACCAAAGGTTTGGTCGGAAAAAGCATAGTGATAATAGTAAAGGTATGGTTCTTTAGGCTAAAACAACATAGGTAATGACATCACAAGGTATAATGAGTACAAAATTTCAATGGTTGTAAGTTTGGTAAGAGATAAGTACCATCTAATGCACACACACATATAGATTACAAAGTAAGGTACTAGACTGAAAAGTATGAAAACTCTACATTAGTAAAGGCCAATAGGTTTATCCAATAGGGATGAAGTGATTTAGGTATCTTAGGCATATGATATGGTCGGGAATCATAACAAGGTCAGGTGCGGGACATTTAGGTATGATCTAGTACACCAAAAGATATAGGTAGGTTTGGATAATCAACATGACATTAAGGCAAGGCAAGGTCATTGGGTTAAAAAACCCAAGTATTATTATCACAAGGGAAATCGAGTACATGAATTTGAGGGTCAAAAAGGTCAAGGTTGGGTGGGGGAAGCTAGGAAAGCCCATTGGTAAGGACATGTTAGAGGCAAAAATATTCCACAACAGATAATAAGGGCAGGTGGAAGGTAAAAATTTCTCAGGCTGGGGGTTCAGGCCAAAATTTGGTGGTGGAGAGGTTGGGAGGTAAGGCTGTGGGTAAGGCCGATATAAAGAGAAAGAGGTGGTATGGAAAAATATGAGAGGTACTAGTGTAGTGGAATACCTTGAGTGTAGTGGTGAAGGTATGTAAAGGGTAAAAGTGTATGAAAGTGGTTAAATTGATGAGAAAGGGCAAAATGGGGTATAAGGATTATGACCGATACTTGAAAAAAAGAAAAACTAATATCTGTCTAGTTGAACCACTAGCGGTAGACTAGGGCATTTGACTAATGTTAATATGGGAAATATGTTGTAGGTAAGGTTGGGTCGAGGGTAAAAAGTAAAAATCCGTAGTGTTACGGATTCATTTTTACGTTTTACATTGTTGGAAAGTAACTAGTCAGGAGTGTGTGGTGTTTTTGTGGAGAAAAGGACAAGGTGATTATATGAGATTGAGGTTGAGGGGGTTGAGTGGCTACGAGAATGAGGGATATAGGTCCACATCATCGGGTGGAATGAGTTGATTTTCCCTTGGATCGTGAAGTCGATTATAGACATGGTGGTAGTGGGAGGGAGTAGTGGAGGCCTACGTGTAGAGACCCGGGGTTTTCGGTGAGGAGGAGGAAGAAAGATGAGGTAGATTCTAATCCCTCTGGATCATTTGTATTTGGAAATTTGGGTAAAAAAAAAAACAAATGGGGAAAATGGAAAATTTTAAAATGTGGATAAATTGAACCAATTTGGGTATGGGGAGGGTGTAATGTAGGCTAATTAGGCTGGGAAATGAATTTGGGTGAGGTGTGGGTAGAATGGGGGTAGTTTAGGGGTAGTTTATGAAAATTTTCAATTTTATTACCGTGGGGGTTTAGCTTTGGGGACGAAACAGAGAATGACGTCAGTTAGGCACACGATGATGTTAGTGGGGTAAAAATAGGACCAGTGGCAGTCATAAGGGACCGATGTCAGTCATGGGTAACCAATGTCTGTGTTTCACTATTTTCTTTACATTATTGAGATGAAACAGATAAAGGTAGTGGCTGAGGAGGAATACCTATTATTTCTGGTTAGTTGATGGTTGTTGCACACGTTCTAACTTCTTGATCCAATGCTGAATATGAGAGCTTCCTTTTGGATTTGAGGAACTACCTGAAATAGTTTAAAAGACCACAAAAGGAGAGTTAAATAATGTATGATAGTGGAATTCCTAACATGTGCTAGATCCGGGAAGTGTGATACTCCCTAGATGGCTATCAATCCACTGTTTAAAATAACTTAATGCGAGAAATAAGAAAATTCCTATTGTAGTTGATATGATTTAGGTATCTCATTTAAGAACAATAAGAAAATATAATATAACAAGCTAGGCTATAGTAAAATCTAAAGGGGAGGTAGGTGTCAGGGTGTTGGAATTGGTCAGGGTTAGATTCTAGGTTGTTTGGGTCACTTGGTAAAAGGTAGGTTGGCTCTGTTATTGGCAAAGATGTAAAACACAGAGACCGACATCGGTCAAGTATAACTGATGATGGTTTAGAAGGGACCAACGATGGTCATGGATAACCAACAATGGTAAGGTTGGGGTGAAAGGAATTTAATAAGATCTAATTGTGGGGATTGAAATGGAGCTAAACAGAGATGGAAGGGTGGATGGGGAGATCTATAAAGGTCTCAAGTATACTCAGAGGTGGGTAGTAGGAAAAAATGGGTGATTTGGTGGTGTGGGTAGAAGAATGGATGAGTCTACAAGTAGGTAGAAGATGGGAAAAGAACATGCAAAGTACAAACTGATAACAAAAGTAACAAGGCTATTATATTGAAATAGACTATGCTAGAAAAGATATACTTACTATGATACAAGATTGATGGCTGAATGGCGATGGTAGTTGATCATAAGAATGGTGTTTGGTGCCACAGTAGTGCTTCTTGGAATGTTTCTGTGAATGTAATACCTCTGCATATGTCATGGTGCTGGTTGTGGATGTATGGGTGTGTGAAAAGAATGCAGTTACGCTTGCATGAATCTCTTCTAGTCTCCTTGATATCGAAATGTGCCAACCCAAAAAAAAGGTTATTAAGGTGAATAAATGGTAACCGAAAATGGTTCTTGGGTTAATCGACATCCGTTTAGGGGTGGCCAAAATTGGTTAAGGTGAGATTCCCTAGGTTTACTATAAATGGTAGATCTCTTTGATTTATTTGGCTAGGTTGGTTTATTCTAGCACATCGAATGGAAGCTTCCAATATAATGAGTGCGAATGAGTGTGAATGTGGTTAGAGATATCTTAGGAATGCATTTTTAGGGTTAGACAAAATATTAGCTCATTAAGGAAAGTAAGATTAGGTCTTAGTTAGTTATGGAAACATGCCAAGAATAGGTCTAGGGTGAGGTGGCTGGATGAGGTGGAAATTAGCTTAATTAAAATAATTAAGTGATGAATATTGTGAGGATGGGTATTAATTAAATTAAATTAATATTAATGTGGGGTATAAGGGTCATGGTTAGGTGAATGTGTGTAATATGGTTATTCAAAAGGGGACCAAGGGGAGTGTGACCCAATTTTGGTGTCTACATTTTGCCCTTTTTGTTGTGTAGCTTATATTGGTAAGCAATGCTGATAAAAATAAGATGTGGTTTCCCCATGTGTGGGTGAAGGTGATGTTTCCCCAAGCATGTGTGAAGGTAACCCCCTAAAACTAGGAATTGATGAGGTGATATAAGGAAGCGGTTAGTGGTTTGATAAAATGAGGAGGTGGGTTGGTTTAAGAAAACAAGGTTAGGTGTGAAGAAGGTGATGGTCAAGGGTATGGTGATTGTAAGAGGTAGGGTGGGTGAGTAGGTAGAGCATTCAAACATACGCACACATTGTGAAATTCCATGAGATACCAGGGTTGCTCAACATAACAAATGTACGTTAGCTAGGGTCATAAAGGTCATCCAAACAAGGGTTGTTGAGGTATGATATCAAGAGTATAGGATACGGTCCAGGCACTTTGAACGAGCTAAGATACAAGAACACATAGGTGTGGTTTCGGTAGATCTAAAATGTCAAAGATCAAGGTTTGTTTGGATAAGGGTCATGACCATAGAAAAGGTAAGGCTATTAGGATGAACAAAATAGGTACCATCATCGCAATATGCAACGGGTGATGATATGGGAATATCCACTTTATCAATGGTTAGGTAGGTAGGTGTGTGTAGGGTAAGTGGAGGTAAAACCGGGTAATGGGAAAAAGGTCAAATCGGGAAAACAGGAAATGAGCTAGGGTCAAAGGTAGTGATAATCAAATGTAAACACATGTATAAAGCTGTGTCACGGTACCGAGTAAAAGATTACAAAATCTACATCATCCAAGGTTGATAGGTCTATCCAAATAGGGTCAAATTGAGTTTGGTAGCCAAGCTATATGATATGGTGTGAAAAAACAATAGAGGTCAGGTGTAGGAACGTGTAGGTATGTTCTAGTACACCAAAGGTCAGTCGAGGATAAACAACATGGAAATAGGACATGAGTAAGGTCATTAGGATAAACAAATATGGGTAATCACATTACAAGGTATAGCGAGTACAGTGGTTAAATGGTCACTAACAATGTTTCAGGTCCAGGAATATAGGTCATGGCATAAGAGGTCAGGTGTGGGTAAAAGGAGGTGTGGTGTAAGTAAGGCCATAGGAGGAAAAAATATGCACCAACCTGATGGGGAGGTTGGGTGATAAATGATGAGGTCAGGAGGATGAGGTGGAGGGTCAGGGTCAACGGTAGGTTAGGTGAAAAAGGTTGCATACAAGTAGATAAGGTGCAAGGGATTACCATGGGGTCAAAACTGGTAACCGACACCGGTCTTACTTAACCAATGATGGTCTAGGTAAACCATCCATGGTTTGATATGGTACGGGAATGATGTTAGTCTAGGTACAATGACCATAGTTTGCTAGGGCACGAAATGATGTCAATTTAGGGACAACCGACATCGGTCAGTCGGGATGTGGTTAAAAAGGAAATTTCCACTTTTTTGGAATCATTTGTAATTTTCAAATAGAAGAAAACAACAGAGGAGAGAGGAAAAGGTGGAAAGCGACCGAATGAGATAGAGAGATGAGTTGGCGAGCCTCGTAGCAAGTGATTGATAAGTGATAGGTAGGTCCATTATATATGTTTGATTGATTCGGTTGGTTGGAGGTGAGGAGGTCGGTTGGTGATGGCATAGGTGGGAGAGGGATCGGGGGGACCATCGTTGTAGTGGCCCAACATGCCACTTTGTGGAGATGATAGTGTGATGAGGTATGATTCAATCCCAATCCTAGTTTGGTAGGTAGATTTGTGTAAAGAAATTGGGTTAGGGGAAAATATGTTTGGGGGAAAAAGGTAAATTTGAATTTGGGGTGAAAAATGGATAAAATAGGAAGGGAGAGGGGTACATTGAGGTGAATGATGGGTGGGGATGAATTCAAGGGGGATTTAGGTAGGGAAGGATAGGTGAGGAGAGAAAATGGTGTATTTGTGGGGAAATAGGTTAAGGCATCACAGATTTGGTTCTTTGTGTGTTGACCAATGTCGATCAAGGGTTGGTGGATGTCAATTAGTGTGAGTTGAAAATTGTCATAGATGAGGTGACCAATGCCGGATGTATTTAACTATGGTTGGTCTCATTTAAATTGGTCCCGGTCATTATTTGGAGAAAATTGGGAAAAAAAAAGGAGGTAGGGTGGGTGGGTGAGATAGCTAATGGTATAAGGTGTTGTGGATGGAAAAATAGTAGAGGTGAGAGATTTAAATAGGTATGGTGGAATGGTAATTGGTTAGGGTTGGGGTGGGTAGATAGGACATGTGATAAGAAGGTAAGTTACAAGGGGAAAAGAGGTAGGGTAATAGGTATAGGTGAGGTGTCAAGGGTGATTATGGGTATGGTCAAGGTGTATTAATGTGATGGTTTTTTGGATGCAGGTGAGAGATCAACTATGGATGTGAGATAGGGTATTCTCCTTTCTTGTGGAGGTATGAGGGAGTGTGAAAACTGATGATTAGCACCATATTGCAGAGGTTGGCTTGATTGGGGTCGAGGCTACTAACACATAGTCGATATCCGAGTTTTATGGTTTCCCTCATTGATAGATGAGACTCAGTGACCAATACCTTCCATCTTCGACGGTGAGATCACAGTCACCCTAGAGGATGTGTATAGGATCCTACGGTTATCAATAGTGGGGACGCATAAGTATATTTGATCTCCTCAGAGGCATCGAGGAGTTGATGTTGACCGTGTTTGGTGAGGGGATAGCAGAGTTGAGGTTCCATAGCACCAGTATGAGCTACAGAGATATGTACCGAGCCCATCTAGAGGAGATGAGGCTAGTGGTGTTGCTAATGGAGGTAGTTTGTTATTTTGCATTACCAGATGTAGAGGGTGGGAGATTCCCATGGGCATTGATGGGGGTTCTTCATGATATGATGGAGGATATGACCTGGTTTGCATGGGCACCAACATTCTTGTTTTGATCTAGATGAAATTATCTTGAGGGGTGTTGTAACATGTCAATCTGCAACACTTGTATCCTCGTGAAGACCCTATCATTCACAAAGGTATAGTCTTGTAGTTGGCGTGTGCCAATATATGATAGAACTACCCATATTAATATACATAGCTCGAGAAGAGGTCATTTACACCCATTTTATTTCTTAATTAATATTCAAATTACAAGTAACCCCTCTTAACCCTAATTCCAAAACCTTTAATCCCATTATAGGAGGAGAGGTGGATGTTCGCATCCCAACCACTATGGAAGGGGTTGTTGAAAAATCCATATGGTAGGAACAAAAATTGAAGGCAATTTTTGCTCATAAGGAAGAATACAGAAAGAAATTTCTGAACTCCTCTTCATCATCCCTTACACCTAAGAAAGGACCATGGAAGAAGTTTGGTATGAAAAATATGTTTTCGACAAAAAATAATAAGAAAACAAAAAATAAGCATACTGCTAATGTACAAAATAATTTTTTCAAGAACAATAATAATGGACAAAAGTCTTATGGAGGTCAGAATGATAACTTTAAGGCTGGAAATAAATTTTAGCTAAAAAGGGACCTATAGGAGGCTGTTATAATTGTGGCAAGGATCATTACATAAATTAATTTCCTTTGAAAAAGGACGACTGTAATAAGCAGCACAAGATACATGCTATAGTGGTGATAAACAAGATGAAAAGCAAGTCACACCCATAGAGGTTCCGAGTAAGTTATTTGGGATACATGTAACTATTCTTTTTGATAATCTTTGGAGCTATTGAATGTTTTATTTATAGTAAATTAACATCTAATTAGAAAGAAAAGTTGGAAAAATGGATAAAATATGGGCTGTACATTTTGGAAATAATGTTGTTCATACAGTTAGTATGTGTCTTTTTGGGGCAGTCCTTGATTTACCTAGTTTTTCCATGGAAATTGATCTTTATATTGTTTCTTTGGGGTCTTACGATGTAATCATAGGTGTTAATTTGTTAGCTGATCATAATGTAAAAGTTGACTATTTTGAAAAACATATTAGTTGTTTAGCAGACATTCGTGGTGTAAAACATGAAATTTCTATTAGGAAGTTGTCATCTATGCATCTTAAAAAGGCAAAAAATAAGGGTTGTACCTTATATGCAGTAAAAATTTCTGAATCTACTAAAGAAAATAGTGATTTCTTAGAATGTTATCTGCTGTTATGAAACTTTAGTGATGTGTTTCTAGAAGAATTACCAGGTCTCCCACCTAAATGAGAATTTGACTTCACAATTGAAATCAAACCTAGAATAGAGCCTATTTCTAAGGAACCTTATAGGATGAATACTATCGAATTAGTAGAGCTTAAAGCTCAGTTACACAAACTTTTGTCAAAGGGTTTGATTAGACCGAGTGTCTCACCCTGGGGAGCACCGGTAATTTTTGTGAAAAAGAAAGATGGTACACTTAGATTATGTATCGATTACAGAATGTTAAACAAGGAAATGATTAAGAACAAATATCCACTTCCTAGAATTGATGATCTATTTGATCAGATGCGTGGTTCATTGGTATATTCTAAGATAGAACTTCGATATGGATATCAATAGATACGAATTAAGGATGATGAAATTCATTAAAAAACTTTTAGAATGAGGTATGGACATTATGAATTCACAGTTTTACCTTTTGGATTAACAAATGCACCCACAACTTTTATGAATTTAATGAACAATATTTTTCAAGAATACTTGGACAAATTTGTGCTTGTATTCTTGGATAATATTCTCATATACTCTAAAAGTATTAAAGAACATCATGAGCATTTGAAGATAGTTTTGAAATCTTGAGAAAGAGACGGTTATTTGGTAAGTTATCTAAATGTTCTTTCTATGACATGAAAGTGCACTATTTGGGTCATGTTATAAGAAAATATGGAATAGTTGTAGATCCCTCTAAAATTGTAGCTATAACTGAGTGGCCTACACCAAAGAATGTACATGAAGTTAGAAGCTTCATGGGTCTTGTTGGTTACTATAGGAAATTTGTTAAAGATTTCTCCAAAGTTGCTGCACCAATAACTTCATTGCAAAAAAAGGATAAGAAATTTGTGTGGAATGAGAAATGTGAATCTACATTTAAAACTTTGAAGGATCAGTTAACATCAACACCTATTTTGGCTATACTTGATCCTAATAGAGACTTTATTGTTGTAAATGTGATGCATTCGGGGAAGGTCTTGTAGGTATTT
Organism: Taxus wallichiana var. yunnanensis; assembly: GCA_018340775.1. Taxonomy (NCBI): domain Eukaryota; kingdom Viridiplantae; phylum Streptophyta; class Pinopsida; order Cupressales; family Taxaceae; genus Taxus; species Taxus wallichiana. Next base: position 768,605,131 of record CM031242.1, read on the forward strand.
TATTAAAAATGATCATGTCATAGCTTACGAAAGTAGAAACTCAAGTCACATGAGCTTAATTATGCTCCACATGATCTAGAGCTTGTTGCCATTATTCATGCACTTTAAGTTTGGAGGCATTATCTGCTTGGTAAACCTTTTGAACTAAAAATTTATCATCTTGGATTGAAGTATATTTTTACTTAGCCAAATCTAAATGCAAGGAAGATGGTTAGAGTTTTTATCTCAATATGATTTTGACATAAGTTACATTAAAGGAAAGGAAAATAGGGTAGCTGATGCTCTAAGTCGTAGGAAGCACATTTATGCTCTTATAACATTAAGAACTTAGTTTAAGGATGAAGTAAAAAGTGTTATGGAATTTGATTCTTATTTTCAGCAAGTAAAAACAACACTTGTTGTAGATCCAAATGATGTGAGATATAAGGGTTTTCACTTTGATAATGAAGGAATCTTATGATTTTAAAACAGGTGTATGTACCTTTGCTAATTGATTTAAGAAAGAAATTATTAGTTAGATGTTTGCTGGTATAAAATAAAAATATTTATGGAAAGGGATGAAAAAGGATGTGATTGAGTTTATGACACACTGCTTAGAATGTGTACAAGTTAAATCTAAGCATATGCATCCAGCTGGTTTATTGTATCCTCACAACATACTACACAGTACAAATGGCAAGTGATAAGCATGGATTTTGTACAAGGGTTACCTATGTCAAGAAATAAACATGATGTTATTTTAGTTGTTGATAAACTAACAAAAGTAGCACATTTTATTGTTGGTAATCTTAAGGATGATTCACCTATTTTAGCAAAAAGGTTTGTACATGAGATTTTCATATTACATGGAGTACCTAAATTAATCATATCTGATAGAGATCCAAGAATGACTTCAAGATTTTGGCAAACACTTAATGCAGCTCTAGGAACTAAGCTAAATTTCAGTTCTATGTATCATCCGGAAATAGATGGACAAACTGAAAGAGTTAATCAAGTTTTAGAGGATATGTTACGAATGTATTGCATGGATCAGTAATATAAATGGGAAGAGTACCTTCCATTAGTTGATTTTGCATATAATAACACATATCACACCTCTCTGAAGATGGCACCTTTTGAAGCATTATATGAAAGGAAATGCAGAACCCTTATTAGTTGGGACAACATTGAAGATAGAGAGGTGGTTGGACCTGAAATCCTTATGGAAATGGAACAACAAGTTAAAATGATTCGTGAACACTTGAAAGAAGCAGTGGATAGGCAGAAGAGTTATGCTGACTTGAAGTGGGTTGATAGGAAATTTGAACTTGGTGAGAAGGTCTTTCTTTGGGTTAAACCGAAAAAGAGTTCTATAAATTTTGGCAAGGCTACCAAGTTATCACCTCATCATCTGGTACCCTTTAAAATTGTTGAAGTAATCAACCCTTTAACTTATCGTTTAGAATTACCTCCTACTTTGTCATGAATGTATGATGTTTTCCATATTTATTTTCTTAAGAAATTTATTTGATTTATCATATGTCTCAAATTGGAATTCCTTGTAGGTCCAATATCCATGAATAATCATGGTTAAACCTATACGAGTGTTGGAAACTTGCCAGTTGCACTTAAGGAATCATGAAATAAGACAATGTAAGCTCTAGTGGAATCATTTTAACAAATAAAGTGCAACCAGGGAAAATCTAGAAGATATAAAAACTGTTTTTCTATATTTGTTTGAACAAAATTAATCTGTTTGATGATAAGTTGAAGTTTTTATTCTTTTTATGTCAATAAATCTACCAGTTTTGGGTAGACATTTCATATTTAAAATAAACAACTACGTAAATGCTGATTTTGGAATTTTAAAATCCAGTTTTGTTTGGAACATATGAAAGGTAATATAATAATTTGATTTGTCCTTGATGTAAATTATGTAACTAAGTAAATCATCGGGATGATGATTCTTTTAAGAGGGAAGTATGTAACATCTTTGACAAACTGTTAACTTTTCCTCTTTGCATTGCAAACATTGACATGTGATTTTTCCTAAGGAGTATTCTTTGGACTGTTGGAAATCATGCTTGCAATGGATAAATTATTCTGTTCTTGGATTCATTTTGCTTTAAAATGTTGTTGCTTTCAAGAATCCATTCTGCTTGAGATAGGTAAGGTTGTAAATTGGTAATGTTGTTTGCAAATTTATCTCTATATAATAGCAAAACCCTGGATCAATTCCATTGATCCAAGGTATGATTTAATTCTTCTTATCTGATCTGTATGATAAATTGACATTCAGAAATTAAAGGAAATAAGGGACTGAGTCCTTAAATATACACAATTTTATTGATCTTTCTTGGAATTCCTTGCTCGAATTTTGCTGTAAATAGTGTGCTCAGATCTTCTTGGTAATTTCTTAAGGATGTTGAATGGCATAAGAAGGATAGAGGTCTATTTCAATACTATAAAAGGTAAAAACCTAAGTCCTATATCTTTAAGATCTATCCTAACGAGATTCTAACCTAAGGTAAACTGGACCTACCTTAGATCTATGTCTACACTAATCTGTTGCATCCTAATCTAAGTTGTATGTTATATAAGTGTGGGATTTGGAAATAACCTAAGATAATGATAGGTTTATCTCTAACCTATTACCTAATACTAAATTACTATGTGGTATGGCTTAATCTATGATGGCTTGTTACCTATGGCAATATTAAAATGACCTAAGGTAAATACTTTCTATCTAACCTAAGGTCAGATCCTAAACTAATGTTTATCTAACCTAAACTAATGTAAGGATGGAAGGGGACCTAAGGGGTCACATGGCAAGTGGAAGTGGTGGTGACAATTTCTAATTCATTTATGTGATTTGATTTTTGAATTTATGGGATGGTACTGCCAGTTTTGGCAGAGGCATGGAAATTAGAGGGAATCCTAGTTGGCATCATCACTAGAGTTAAGTGATGCATGCTATCATTGAAATTGGACTCACCAACTTTAGATGGCAGTGGCATGGAGATATAGGTAGGAAAGTGAAATTCAATGGCATTAATGATCATCGGTTTTGGTGAGCAAACCGCCTTGGAAACCATGTAAGCAGATTTTTGGGAGGTTGTTTGGTCTTTCATGCATTTAAATTTTTCTCTACATGGAGATATTTAGTTCTTTGAACCAGCAGTTATATTTGCAATTTGTTTCTATTTTTAGCTCCTTTGGACTATTTTTGATCCAATGGAGGTATAAGAGGCATATGAGAAAGAATTTTTAGTTGTTGACTTTGTTTAGAGAAGAAGGAATTGTGGAGGCTCAGCTGGAAATCTTCTTCAAATCGATAGAAGCACTATCAGGCATGATAAGCTCTATCCATTAAGTTTTTTTCTTTTCTCTAAATGTCTTCATTAAAACAACTCTACTCTCATGAAATAAATGGGTTTTTATTTTTGTTATGGTTACCATGCATTTTTTCTTAAAAATTCTCTGTATTTTTGTTGAAGAATCTCTTCTTGATAATGTAGGAAGTGGGTTGTTTTCCTATTTATTTAATGGTGAATCACACCTTAAATATGGTTGTGACTTGAGTAATGTTGAACATGTGTGAACCCTGCTTGTTTGCTCAAAAGGGGGTTTATGGAAATATAATGTTGCTTTAAGTTTTGAACTAGGTTTGTTTGTTACTGGTTGTTAGAAGGTAAAAGAATATCCTTCTCCATCACATCTTTAAATGGAAGCTTTGGTTCAGTGTTGTGTAAACTTAAACCCGTATGGGAACATTAAGGAATGAACCACTTCTCTTTGAACTTTGTTGTAGAAACTTTCACTGCTTGAACCTTGCATTCGATGAGAGCTAAGTTGATATTGGGTGATCGGATTTTCTATTTTTGTGGATTCAACTTGTATGGAAACAAGAATGAATGTTTTATTAATCCTCTTATCCTTTTCAGTTAAAACTGAGTTTCTCAAATTAAGTTCTTTTATGGAAACTATGTGATAATTGTTTCTTGGACACTTAGATTTTGAAGTTATCTTGTTGAGGATATCTATGTGTGAAGTCTCCTCCTATACTTTAAATATTGTTGGGTTTTTCTTTAAATCTCAGGAAAATTAAACTAAAGGTTGGATAGATGAAGCCCTGTTTTGTTTGTGGATATTTCAAAAGTTGGTTTTGTCTAAGTTGATAATTGGGTTTATTCAGGTAGCTCTGTTGAGCTTGCTAGATGTTGACCTTGCTATCTACTCCACTTTTGAGTTAGATGTTGTTGATTAAACATACCCGTTCTTGATCTGGGTTAACCTCTTAAGTAACTTGTTAGAGTAAACTTGTTAAATCCTTCCTGTTGTGGTATCATGAAGCTTTAAGGAATGTATATTCAGATTTTTGGTTGACGTTTCGTGATCTGGAACTAACCAAATTGGTTCAAAATAATGGGTTTTCTAGACTCTTCAATTTCTTTGATCTCTGAGTAAGTTGGAAGGAATAAAATACCTTTTTGACTTAGTAGAGGTGTGCAATTGAACCTATCCATAGAAATGTAATGAAAATAATTTTTATCATCTCTGTTGATAGCTTGTGCACCTGTAGCTAAGCCATGTCGATCTTGTGTTGCACCTTCTTTGAAATCAAATCACAATGGATCTTTCTCTATCCATTCATAAGATGTTTTTACCTCACCTTTGTGAGGATTCGAATGTGATTCTTTCTCACTGATTGTTTCACTATTGTCATGAAGGAATGGAAAGACTATGATTCCTTTGACTTGAAACTTGATGATTTAGAATGACTGTTGAAGGCTATTAATTCCCTATAAGTTATTTAGCAATTCTTGTTATTACCTCTCTTTCTTGATGAGGATAGTAATATTGTTACTAATTTTGCTTCATGTTGGGTGAACCTTATTTAGAAACCCGACTTGCATTTACGGTCACATGATTTAGTTTAACAACTTTTGGTGCATGATTTCTACGTTTAAAAGAGTTAAAGGATGTTATGATTGGGCCTGTACCAATCCTTTTATGACCTTATTTTCTTGTGAAGGAATGTTGGAATCCTCCTCTAATCATGTCGATTGACTCCTTTCTCTTTTATTCTCTGAGGTAAAGTTTCATCATTGCCTCCTTTGGAAATTGTAAGGGATTATGTGTTGTATTCTCTTTTCGAATTGTGAAATGATATTCGGTTTAACTGAATTGGAAAGGAAGCTCTAATTGTTTTATCTTAGTTTGACCTTCCCTCTTTTGTGTAACTTGTATATAGATTGGATTGGTCAGTTGCATTACTTCTAGAATGCATCGAGTAGTTGTTGATACTTCTCTCTTATTCACTTGATTTGTATTGGAATTAACATTGTTTTGGATCATTAATGTTATATGCCTTTTATTGAGGGAATACTTTCCTAATTCTAATGTGTGGCCTAACTTGAGAGCTTAGGTTATATCGTGGACTATGAATTTGGGTATAGCATCTGAAATGGGAATCTCTTATTTTTATGTTGTATATGATTCACCCTAAAACCTTTCAAGAAGTTGGAATTTGCTTGGCTATAGATGTCTTTTTATGGAATTTTGTAATGCTGAGTTTGTTGTTATTGCTTCTTAAAGTAACTCTATGTTTGGAAAATAGTGGAGTTAGTTTTTTTATTTCTAATTCAGATTGAATTATGTAAGAAATAAGTAGTAAGTACTTTTAATTGATGTAGATAAGTAATTTGGTTGAAATATTACTTATCTAATATAATGTTGTAAAGTTTTGATTATACCATGATCTTTTCTTAATGTCATTTTAGGCTTATTAACTATTCTTCTTTTATGGTTGTTATTACTTATTATTTATCTATTTTCTTGGTTTTACTATTTCATAAAAGCAGAGTTGGTTTTATGAAACAATTAGTTAAAAGAACATCGTTTTAATGCTTAGTGTTTATCATGCTCAGTTCAATGAACTGACCAATTCTTGTAGATGGAATTCGTAAGTGATAAAGGAAGGAAATAACTTATATGATGTATTGGTTGCTTAAAGTATGGATCTTTTATAGAGAAATTTGATTCATTATTGAAATGTATTGAAAGAAGAAATGTTGTATTCTTTAATGATCTTGATATTGATTGACATGGAATATGTCTAAAATGTATGGTCTGTAAAATATGTATTTTACCATGATGAATTGAAGAAGATTGAGAGTTACTCATACTTGATATGTCATTTCCTAGTGATTTATATGAAGGAAATTGGTAATCTTATTTACATTGTTATCATTCTTATCTGTATGGATCCTTATTTCTATTGTAACTAAATTAGTTGGATGTATGGGAATTAGTTACAATATCCCTTATTTGAATGTAACTTATTAAGTTGGAATTCATCAATGTTATTTTATATAATCATGCATGGTTGATTGAAAAGATGATAATAGAAGTATAACTTAACTACCACGACTCACATAATGGGAAAGGTTATAATGAACCCTATCACTTAACTAGAAAAAGGAAGGTTCACTCCCTCTGGAGTAATACCTTGATAGGTTTCAAAACAAATGTTTGGTACATGAGATTGTAATGTTTCACCTAATTCTAGAGCATTTCTTCGAATGTTGACGAAACAAATAAGGGTAATGGGTTAGGAGGAATACCTATTGAAATGTTGGTTGTAGGTTGTTGTGCGTATGACTTCTAAATCCACAATTGATCGTGAGAGCTTCCTTTTTCTTGGAGGAACTACTTGAAATGGAACACAAGACCACCAAATAAAATTTAAACAATATATGTAGTGGACTTCCTAGCATGTGCTAGATCCGGGAAGTGTGATACTTCCTAGATGACTATCAATCCACTGTTTAAAGCAAATTAATGCAAGAAATAAAGGAAATCCTACTATAGTTAAAATGATTTAGGTATCTCATTCATCTACAATAAGAAAATTCATTCACAATAGGATAAGCTATGATTGAATCTGAAGGCCAAGGTCACTATCAAGGTACTGATGCTAGTTAGAATGAGATTCAGGGAGTTTTGGGTATTTGGTGGAAGTTTAGGAGCTTTGTTCTTGGTTTTGGCAAAAGACACAGAGACCAATGTAAGTTTGGTATGACCAATATCGGTTTAGGCTAACTAGAAATGGTTGTGGGTAACCGGCGTCGGTATGGTCGGGGTACATGAAACTCAATAAAAATTGGTTGGGTGATAGATCTAAGATTAGATGAAGATGAAAGGGCAATGGCAAGATTCGTATGGATCTGAGTTATGCAAAAGAATGATTAAGGTCTAGGTATGGGAAATGTAAGGGTGTGGATAAAAATATGGTCAAGTTTTCATGGAGGTAAATGATGGGGGATGGAAATGAGAGAAGAAACTAATAATAGATGTAAAAGGATCTACCAAATGATAAATGGATAAGTGTTGGTTAACAAAACTTACTGTTTATATGAGCTTGATGCCTGGTTGGTAATGGTGGGTGATCAAACATAATGAACTTGATGTAGTTACGGCACTTTCTTGGATGCTCTGTGAAGGAAGGTGGCTAGGTGATTGCTTCAGGTATTGGATATGGATGCTCTCATGTGTATACTAACATAGGTTTGGCTTACATGTAGCTCTGGTTTTGTCACTTGTTCTCAAAATATGTGATTATCTCTCAGAAATGTGCCAACCACTGAAATAAGGTTTTTTTGGGATTAAATGGTAATCGATGGTGGTTTTAGCTTAACCGGTGGTGGTTAAGGGTAACCAATGTTGGTTAGGGAGGGATTTCATAGGTTTACTAAACTAGGTAGATCCCCTTGATTTTATGGTATCTCGTTTGTTTTATCCCACAGATTATCATGGAAGCTTCCTTCTAATGGGTGGGAATGTGGTTAGAGGGAATGTAGGAATTGATTTTTAGGGTTTGGTTAGGTCTTAGTTAGTTATGGCAACTTACTAAGAATAGGTCTTAGGGTGAGGTGGCTAGATGAGGTGTATATGTGGGCATTATCCCAATTAGGATATTTAAATAATAAATATTGTGAGGCTAATAAATTAATTTAATTAAATTAATATTAGTGTGGGATGAAAGGGGCCATGGTTAGGTGAATGTGTTCAAGGTGTTTTATTTGATGAGGGACCAAGGGGAGTGTGACCTAATTTTAGTGTCTACATTTTTCCGCTTTTTGTTGCGTAGCTTGTATTGGTAAGTGACATTGACAAAATAAGATGTGGTTGCCCCATGTGTGGGTGAAGGTGATCCCCCTTCAAACCAGGAGCTAATGAGGTAGAATTTAGAATCAGTGAGTGGTTTGATAAAAGGTGAATGTGAGGAGGAAGAAGGTGGGTGAATGGGGTAAACAGGGGAATAATGTCTTCTTAGGTAATCCAGGGTAATGGGTGGGGAAAAGGTAGTAACATTCAAAGGCATGCACACGTATAAATTGTAGTACGGTGCACTGGTGAAGAGTAGGAAAAATCTACAATGTCTAAGTTTGATAGGTGTATCCAAACAAGGTTGAAGTGATTCCGGTATCAAGGTATAATATATGGTTAGGAAACATGATGTAGGTTAGGTGTATGAATGTTTAGGTATGTTACAATGCTTTTGTAACATTACCATTTTAAGACTTTAGAAACAAGGGAATTTTTTAAAAAATATATAAATAATGTTCTCTCTGTTCTAAATTCATAACTTAGAATACACATTCTTTATCAACCATTCATATAACAGATAACCATATGCAATTGTAATGACTTGGTGTGCTACCGATCTATTCATGTTTAACATTAAGTATTGAATACTTATTCGTATACTACGTATACTTGGTTCTCTTTCCCTGTTCAGGGTATTGAGTGATCTGTCTAAGGAACCTATTTGAATATTTGTTACCAATATTCATCTACATCATGAACCTTAGACTAGGTGAGAGAGGACAATTCAACCAGCTACTTGCGATACTTTGGCGAAATATTTCTAACATAATGTTCGTATTACTATTCCTTGATGGCATACTCTTCAATCTACAATATGTCCTTCACCCCACTCTATTGTTATATAAAATATCCTTTCTTGACTCCCTTTAGTCCACTTGCTCGAGGTTTAACCCTAGTTCGGGTTAACAACATGTGTTATGATAAGGGGAAGCTCACTAAGACTTAGGGTAAGTTGGCATACTAGGTCAACCTAAGTCAACCCCGTGTGCTAAGGTATCCTAAGTTTTAGAGGGCTACCCCATATCTTAAAACATGTTTCTAACTCGACCTAGAGAAAAACTAATATCAAGTCCAATTTATGTAGATTTGGATGATCAATGTCGAAGGATGTTTCCACATCTTGTTGCATCACTATATCCTCGAGAAGATGCTAATCTTCTCGAAGGTACAGCCCCGTAGCTGGCATGTTCCATCATCCTACAAAATAGCCTCATCGAGATGTACATACCCTAAGGAATTTATTAATAATTTAATTAATTTGGATTATTCAAAATAGATTTCAGCAACTTGGCCTAACCCTAATCCAACACTCCATAATTTCTTCTCTATAACAAATTCCATTGATTTTTAAAGAACTTTCTTAGCTTAAGATTGCCTTTAATGTTATTTAATGGACTAACAAGCCGTCAACCATAACAGGACATCAATATCATAAGTTCCATTATTGTGACTTAACCATTCAAGGAAGTGTAACAACCATCTAGGTTGTAACTAAGTAGACTTTATTAAACAAGTCTAATGATTAGGAATCACGTCTTCCATTTTATTTGCATTCTCAAGATAGAGGAAGGATCTTCCTTTACATGATTAAGTGCTAGGGCCTAGTGCCCTATAAATCATTTACAATTTCAATATTCATTAATGAATGTTTATTCCATATCATATTATTACATTGAATTGTTTAGTTATGATATCAAATTCTGCAACTTAAGAAGCTGCATCCTATTAGGGAGATTAGTCCAATTCCCAATGTTAAACTTATCTAAGAATACCCCATTAAGCATATACATAATATGGAGTATAACAACAATATAAGATTCCATCTATGCAATGAGAGTACAAGATAATATACACACCCAAAGTAATAAATTATCAACATTAATTCATCTCTAAAACTTATACATTTAGGTATGCTACAAGACAATTGCCTTCATTACAAAAGTGTACTAATTTTCTTTTCTAATACAATTTTAATAACGAATTAGATTTCTTCACATAAATCGAATTAGATTTCTTCACATAAATCGAATTAGATTTCTTCAAATAAATCAGCCAATGGTCACATAAGGTTATGCCTTCCTTTTCACTTACGAAGTCCATCTACAAAAATTGATAGCACGGGTTAGTTCAATGAACTAAGCATGATAAACACTAAGCCTTAAAAATAAGTGCATTCCAATAATTCTTCCATTAAAACAAATCTGCTTTAATGAGACAATTATTACATCCTATAATCAATATATCAAAAGCGAAAAGAAGTACATTTTAAACATTTGATTTCACTTCCAAGAAAAGGAAAGAATATAATCTACATTATCAGCCTTACAAAATAGAGTCTAATTGATAAAATGAATTATCCTTAGAAAAACAACATGTCATAACATCTCATTGTTCCAATATTTCATAAAAGAAAACAACATTTATCTTTGCTTCAAGATAAAGGAAGAGTTTAAAGCATTGTTCAGATTAGGATGACTCATGTATCTCCTAAACAAAAGAAGAAGAAGAAGAACCATTACAACTATGCCCAAACACAACATATCCAAGAAACATAATGATTCAAAACATGATTTAAGCTGTTTCATTCAAAAGACAATTACCTTAAAATTTAACAATTAAGATATTCATCAGAACACAATTTCATTTTAATCTAAGAAGGAATAGAGAATCAATCAGTTTACCTATAAGTTTAAATCTACTTCAAATATAGAAGTTAACTTTTAAAGATCTGAAACAACATTCAAAGATCAAGGTAGACTCATACAGGAGTTACTCTCTACTCTAGATCATCCAAGGATAATTCTTAAAAAGATAGAGTGCAAGAGACAACTCACTCATCTCAAACCAAACAAGTAAGTCTTGTCAAACAATAGTCTGCCAAACAAGCTGACATTTACAGTTCAATAAAAATGAATAATATAATCTCTTCCAACATCATTTCTACAAATGATTGTGTAAAGGAATATAAAAAAATCATAAGGAAATCACTAAATAAAGAGAGAGAATCAAAATAGAAAAGTTCAACTAGTAATCTATCCAGTAGTAAGAAAGCACACTGCCATATTTCTTATACTTCTTTTCTTTCAAAGAGTACGAGTTTCAATTCCATACACAGAATGAAATAAAAATAGCAGTCCAAAAAAACACAGTTGGTCTTAAGGGAATCACATTCCTTTCCTATATAAAGTATCAAGGTGTATTTATAGTATTCATGAGGAGATAGAAAAATAACCGATCAGTAATTTCAACATGATCAGAAGTATCAACAACTCAGATTGAAATCCCATAGTCAGATTTCATTTTTGCATTACAAAAAGAATAACCAGTTCTTGATTCAATAAGTATTATAATACAAAAACTATTAGAACAGAGTCAAGTAATCCCTCCATAATAGTACAAAGTACTAATTTACTAAGTTCTTCTCATAAATGAAACCCAGAGTCTATTCTAAGAGATCTGAAGATACAAGTTTCCACGGAACAGAGAGGAAAAGAATACCCTCAATTAAACACCATTGATATCTCAGAAAAGAAGAAATAGTTCTTAAAATGAATTAACAAATATATTCATCAAACGAGGACATTTTTCATCAAGATCTCTGAGATTTTTCCCAACAACTCAGCCAATTATTCTCCCAATTTTCTTTGAGCAAAAACTCGACAAAAGAGTTATAAGTTTTAAACGTTTATTAAAAGTAGAACCCAACTCCAAAGTACTAGAAGGCGAGTTGACATGAAGTCCTAAGAAAGTTCATAACTGTACAAATAACTAATTATGAATGCAATTAAAAACACAACCTCCATTAACAGTTTGAAATTCCATTAAATAAAACATGGGTACAGAGCCACATAAAACTTCAACAACAGTCCCACGTTTTCCAAGGTTTCAACACTAGTTTAGAACAACTAGAAGGCTCCAACAACAAATTCATAACAAAACCCAAAGCCAAGTATTATCCCAGATAGAACTCAAGTTTTTCACCAAATTTCGAGCCCAAAACAAAACGAGTAATAACATTCAAATACCGTGTACATTATGAACTGACAGTAACAGTTCAGATTATCACAAGGAACTAAGATACAAGCACCAAGATTTATACGGGCTTCTAACAACAGTCCAGAGATATACAATATTCCAACATGATTCAGAACAACAAGAACCTCTATCAACAGTTCTCAACAAACACAAAACAGAACCAAGTTCCAAACCAAAAATGAGCTCAAATAAAGGTTCAACAAAACACGAGCTCAACACAAGCTTGAGATTAAATAAAACAAAAACTCCAACAAGGTCAGATAGAACCCAAGGTTCTCAAAATCTCTAAACCAAATTTAAATAGCAATGAAGATTACCAAACAAAATACTTCCATTACCCGTTCTAGAATGATAAGACCAAGTTACAGGAATACATTTTTGCATGCATTCTCCTTTTTAAGAACTATACATGGTAAGTTTCCAAACAAAACATCATTTACCAAGGATTCAAAACCAATATCACAAGATTTAATAAACCCAACAAGCCAATAACCGAGATAAGATAAGAAATCCAAGAATCTCAAAAGAGAAGACTTGTTTTAATGAGACATTTATAAGAAAGAAAGAGATCTTAAAGTTTAGAGCCTATCATTCCTGATAGCACTTCCATCAAATCAAAGAGAACCTCAGTCGAGCTCAAAACTTCTCCTCTTCTCCACGAAAGATCAAATAACAATGTTCTTTTCCCACAATGCCTCCTATATATTCCACGAACTGAAAATAGGTTTAAAACCTCAAAAATAACCATTAAGTGCAGTTCATTTTCTGGTTCGAAAAACCAGAGAGCATGCGAGAGAAAAATTGTGATGTATGCAAAGTGAAACAACCACATTCCAACCCATTTGCATGCCTTCCAAAGTAGTTTGATATCAAAAACTAAAAATAATTTTGATTTTCCTGCCTATCTTCCCTTGCCACCGCCTTCCATGTTTAGCGATTGCCAAATCAAATTTAAAAAGAAATTCCATTTTAGTGACACTTCCACATAAGCCTCTACCAAGTTCACTAACCCCTGCCAAAACTGGCAGTACTTCCCTGTAATTAAGACCTTATCAACAACTTAAATGCTATTGGAACCGTCGCCCATGACACATGCGACCACCAATCCCCCTTCATGTCCATTAGTTTAGGGTAAACATAATTGTTTAGGTTAGATCTTAGGTTAGCTTAGGATATGTAACCTTAGGATATAACCCAATAAATAATTTACCACCTTAGGTAGTTTCCATATAGGTTAGACTAATTCTAACACAATTGTTTTTAGGCATTAGGTTAGATATAACCATATGGCATTAGGTTTTAGGATAATTTAAATAACCTAGTAACCCCTCCATGATCCTTTAGTAAAAGCTTAGGTTAGGATAAAATTTAATTAATTAACATAGCTAGGTAGTAAATGTGTATATTCTTACCTAGCTTAGGATTCCATAGGACAGTCCCTTTAGTTTTAGGAACCAGAATGTTTCCTAAGCCATGTACAGGCTATAGTTTGTTTGCATCAACATTGTCCTACCACGATCAAACTGAAAAGATCCAAACACAACATACGACTGAATAGAACAAGTTCACACAAAAATCAAAGAACTTGTAACCAACAAAGTTCAGTCATATGTCTTTTAATTCTTGGAATGTCGATTTACCATTCATTCAATAGAGCAGATTTTAAAACATTCCTTGGATCACTAAAATTGATCCAAGGATGAGTCAGATTAATAGATAAGTTCACAACTCTTAAACTAGATTGCAACCCACCTACAAGAAATGAAAAATGGATTCAAGGAATCCATTCCAATTTAGTCAAAGGATCTTAAGAATAGAAGATGATTTATCCATATCAAGCATGATCTTCAAAAATCAAAAGAACATATCTTTATAAGGAATATCACATGTCAACACTTCAAATGAAAAGGAGGAAAATAACAAATGGCAAGGGTGTTACATGCTCCCCTCCTTAAAAGAATCATCATCTTGATGATTACCTTTCCTTTTTTAACAATATACATCGGGCAATCACTTCATTCACTTATTTTACCATAAGTCAAAATATATTAAAATCTTATAATTCAAGAAATCAACATTAATAGTGATTATCCAAATCAAATAAATATACGCCCAAAGCGGCATATTTAATGTCATATAAAGATAAAATCATAAGTTTTTATCGAGTCAACAAAATTTATTTTGTTCAAATAGATATGGAAAAGAAATTTTCATATGTTATAGATTTTCTCAAGTTGCGCTCTCTTCGTTAAAGCTGGTCCCGATGGACCTTACATTGGCTTATTTCTCGATTTCTTAAATGCAAGTTGGTGAATTTTCAGCACTTGAATGGGTTTTAACCATGATTATTCTTGGGTTTTAGACTTGCAAGGAATTCTAATTTAACACGTGTGATAAATCGATACGTATTTCTTAAGAAAAGAAATATGGAAAACATCATGTATTAAGTGACAAAGCAAGAGGTAATGATAAACAATAAGCTATAGGGTTGATTACTTCAACTATCTCAAAAGGTCCCACATAATGAGGTGATAGCTTGGTATCCTTGCCAAAATTTATAGGACTCTTTTTTGGTTTAACTGAAGAAAGAATTTCTCACAAAGTTCAAATTTCCTATCAACCCTCTTCAAGTAACGTAACTCTTTTGCTTATCATTTGCTTCTTTCAAGCATTCATGAATCGACTTAACTAGTTGTTCCATTTCCATAAGGATTTTAGGTCTAATTACCTCTCTATCCTGTATGCTATCCTAACTAATAGGGTTCTACATTTTCTTCCGTAAAGTGCCTCAAAAGGTGACATCTTAAGAGAAACATGATATGTATTGTTATAAGAAAATTCAAATAATGGAAGATATTCTTCCCACTTATATTTGCTGATCCATACAATACATCGTAACATATCTTCTAAAACTTGATTTACTCTCTCGGTCTGTCCATCATTTCGGGGTGATACGAACTAAAATTTAACTTAGTTCCTAGAGCTGCATTAAGTGTTTCCCAAAATATTGACGTCATTCTAGGATCTCTACCAGATATGATTAATTCAAGTACCCCATGTAATCTAAAAATTTCATGTATAAATATTTTAGCCAAAACAAGTGAATCATCCTTCAGATTTCTAGCAATAAAATGAGCTACTTTTGTTAGTTTATCAACAACTACCAAAATAACATCATGTTTATTTCTTGACATAGGTAACCCTTGTGTAAAATCCATGCTTATTACTTGCCATTTATATTGTGGTATGCTATGAGGATACAATAAACCATTTGGGTGCATATGTTCCGCCTTAACACGTTGGCACTCTAGACAATGTGTTACATAATCAATAACATCTTTCTTCATTCCTTTCCAGAAATATTGTTGTTTTATATCAGCAAACATCTTTGTAATGTTAGGGTGTCCAGAGAAAGGTGAATTATGAAATTCAGCTAACAATTTCTTTCTCAAACCATTAAATAAAGGTACATAGACTCTGTTTTCAAATCTTAAGATTCCTTCTTTATTAAAGTGAAAACCTTTATACCTCAAATCATTAGATTTTGTGTTTTTACTTGTTGGAAGTAAGAATCAGATTTCATAACACTTTTACTTCATCCTTAAATTGAGTTCTTAGTGTTATAAGAGCAAAAATGTGCTTCCTACGACTTAGAGGATTAGCCACTCTATTTTATTTACCATTTATATAACTTATGTCAAAATCATATTGAAAAAAACTCTAACCAACTTTTGTCTTGCATTCAAATTTGGTGAGTGAAAATGTACTTCAGCCCAAGATGTTGAATTTTCAACTCAAATGGTTTACCAAGTAGATAATGCCTCCAAACTTGAAGTGTATGAACAATGGCAGTAAGCTCTAAATCATGTGGAGCATAATTCAACTCATGTAACTTAAGTTTTCTACTTTTGTATGTAATAACATGACCACTTTGTAACAAAATACCTCCTAGAACTTCACCGAATGCATCATTTACCACCATAAAATATCCATTAGGATCTGGTACTGCAAGAATAGGTGCAGAAGTTAACTATTCCTTCAAGGTTTTAAATGCAATTTCACATTTCTCACTCCAAACAAAATTTTTATCTTTCTTTTGTAAGGAAGTTATTGGTGTAGCTATCTTAGAAAAGTCTTCTACAAATTTCCTATAGTAGCCAGTAAGTCCCATGAAGCTTCTAACGTCATGTACATTCTTTGGTGCAGGCCATTTTGTTATCGCTGTAATTTTTGAAGGATCCACAACAATTGCATCTTTACTTATTACATGACCCAAATAGTGGACTTTGGTGTTATAGAAAGAACATTTGGACAACTTACCAAACAACCGTCTCTTTCTCATAATTTCCAAAACTACCTTCAAATGCTTATGATTCTCTTCAATGCTTTTAGAATATATGAGAATGTCATCCAAGAATATGAGCACAATTTTTTCCAAGTATTCTTAAAAGATATTATTCATTAAATTCATAAATGTCATAGGTGCATTAGTTAATCCAAAAGGTAAAACGTAAACTCATAATGTCCATACCTTGTTTTGAAAGCTATTTTATGAATGTCCTCATCCTTAATTCACAATTGATGATACCCAAATCGAAGATATATCTTGGAGTATATCGATGCTCCATGCATCTGATCAAATAAATCATCAATCCTAGGGAGTGGATATCTATTCTTGATTGTTGCTTTGTTTAACATTCTATAATCAATGCACAATCTAAGTGTTCCATCTTTCTTTTTCACAAAATCATTGGTGCTCCCCAAGGTGAAACACTTGGTCTAATCAAACCCTTAGACAAAAGTTCTTGCAATTGAGCCTTAAGTTCTACTAATTCTATAGTAGTCATTTGATATAGTGCCTTAGATTAGGTTCATTTTCAGGCTTGATCTCAATCATGAAATCAAATTCCCTTTTGGGTGGAAGACTTGAAAAATCTTCCAGAAATACATCGCTGAAGTCTCGTAACAACGGATATCGATCCATGAAATCATTATTTTCCTCTGCAGTTTCTGAAATTTTTACTGCATATAAGGTACATCCTTTATTTTTGGCCTTTTTAAGTTACATAGCTGACAATTTCCTAATAGAAATATCATGTTTCACACCCTAAATCTTTGCTATTTTCTACAGGTCATCTAAACAACTAATGCATTTTTCAAAACAATCCACTTTAGCCTTATGTTCTACTAACCAATTAACACCTATGATTACATCATAAGACCCTAAAGGTGCAACATAAAGATCAACCTCTGTGGAAAAGTTGGGTAATTCAAGGACTGCTCCAAAAAGACACATACTAACCATATGAACAACATTATTACCATAATGTACAGTCCAAGATTTATCCATTTTTCCATCTTTTCTTTTAAGTTTCGAAGCAAGTTTACTAGAAATAAAACATTCAGTATCAACCGTATCAAAAACAATAGTTACTGAGGTATGCTAAAGAACTTACCAGAACTTCAATAGGTGTAGCTTGCTTTTCAACTTGCTTGTCACCATGTAGCATGTATCTTGTGCTACTAATTACGATCATCCTTCTTCAAAGCACATTAATTTTGTAATGATACTTACCACAATTATAACATCCTCCTACACGGGTCCCTCTCTAGACTCGTAATTATTTCCATTCTTAAATTTATTATTCGACCTCCATAGGACTTATGTCCATTATTATTATTCTTGGCAAAATTGTTCCATGCATTTCTAGTAGTCTTATTCATTGTTGTTTTCTTATTATTATCAGCTGAAAACTTACTTTTATTACCAAACTTCTTCCATGGTCCCTTCTTAGGTGCAAGAGAAGCTAAAGAGGGGTTTGGAAATTTCTTCCTTACTTCCTCCTTATGAGCAGAAATAGCCTTTAATTTATGTTCCCGCCTTTATGGATTTTTCAACCCCTTCCATAGTGGTTGGGATGTGAACATCAACTTCTCCCCAATCTGGGATTCAATCCCATAATGAATTTTTGTATCCTGAACTTCTCATCAATTTGATACTGAGGTACATACTTGAGGATTTTCATAAACCATTCCCAATACTCGATTCATCGTTAGCCTTCCTTGAGCTATGTTCTGAAATTTAGTCATTTTCTTATCATAGTAGAGTTGTGGCAGCCATTGTTGCCTAAAATAACTTTTAAATTGATCCCAAGTGATGTTAGTTTCATCAATATTTAACTCAGCCTTATAGTTGTCCCATCATGAAGATGTTTCATGGGAATTCGATATACTCCCATATAGCCTTGGTTTCCTTTGAGAAGTTCCTTATTGCAAAGTAATTCTCCATTTCATTGAGCCAATTCTCAGCTCCATCTCCTAATGTGGTGCCATCAAACTTGGGTGGACTTATCCTTTTTATGTCATTAGTGAGTTCTACTGCTAGTCTAGCCTTTTTGTTCTCAGGTTAAACAGGTATGTTAACATTTTTATTATCAACACCCACATTGGCGTTGTCCCTTGGAGGTGGATGATTATTGTTATCAGCTTCTTGTTCCTCCTCATTACCCATTACTTATTGTTTATGTACAACAAAATGATCTCTTGTGTCCAATAGGGTAGCAAAGATCTCATCAAGTTTCTCGGGTAGTTGGAACTACTTCCTCGGGTGGAGGGTTATTTGCAACATTTACTCTTGTTCTCACCATTTTTCTATTACTAGAAAATGTAAGTTTAATCATATTGTGGACACAATAGGTCCAAGAGCTGCAACCTTCAGCTATGATACCAAGATGTAACATTCCCATTTTAATACTTTAGAAACAAGGGATTTTTTTTAAAATAATGTTCTCTATTTTAAATTCATAATTTAGAACACACATTCATTATCAACCATTCATATAACAAATAACCATATGCAGTTGTAATGACTTGGTGTGCTACCGATCTATTCATTTCATGACTCGGTAAACTATTGATCTATTCATGTTTAACATTAAGTATTGAATACTTATCTGTATACTACATATACTTGGTTCTCTTTCCCTGTTCAGGGTATTGAGTGATTTGTCTAAGGAACCTATTTGAATATTTGTTACCAATATTCATCTGCATCATGAACCTTAGACTAGGTGACAGAGGACAATGCAACCATTAGCTTGCGATACTTTGGCCAAATATTTCTAACATAATGTTTGTATTACTATTCCTTGATGGCATACTTGTCAATCTAGAATATATCCTTCACCCCACTCTATTGTTATCTAGAATGTCCTTTACTGACTCCGTCAGTCCACTTGCTCGAGGTTTAACCCTAGTTTGAGTTAACAACATGTGTTATGATAAGGGGAAGCTCACTAAGACTTAGGGTAAGTTGGCATACTGGGTCAACCTAAGTCAACCTCATGTGCCAAGGTATCCTGAGTTTTAGAGGGCTACCCATATCTTAAAACATGTTTCTAACTTGACCTAGAGAAAAACTAAGATCAAGTCCAATTTATGTAGATCTGGATGATCAATGCCGAAGGGTGTTTCCATATGTCGACTGCATCGCTATATCCTCGAGAAGATCCTAATCTTCTCGAAGGTACAACCCCATAGTTGGCATGTGCCAAGCATCCTACAGAATAGCCTCATCGAGATGTACATACCCCAAGGAATTTATTAATAATTTAATTAATTTGGATTATTCAAAATAGATTTCAGCAACTCGGCCTAACCCTAATCCAACACTCCATAATTTCTTCTCTATAATGATTCCATTGATTGTTATAGAAATTTATTAGGTTAATATTTACTTTAATGTTATTTAATGGAATAACAAGCCGTCAACCATAATAGGACATCACTATCATAAGTTCCATTATTGTGACTTAACCATTCAAGGAAGTGTAACAAACATCTAGGTTTTAACTAAGAATACTTTATTAAACAAGTATAATGATTAGGAATCATGTCTTCCATTTTTTTGCATTCTTAAGATAGAGGAAGGATATTCCTTTACATGATTAAGTGCTAGGGCCTAGTGCCTTATAAATCATTTACAATTTCAATATTCATTAATGAGTGTTTTATTTCATATCATATTATTACATTGAATTGTTTAGTTATGGTATCAAATTCTGTAACTTAAGAAGTTGCATCCTATTAGGGAGATTAGTCCAATTCCCAATGTTAAACTTATCTAAGAATACCCCATCAAGCATATACATAATATGGAGTATAACAACAATATAAGATTCCATCTATGCAATGAGAGTACAAGATAATATACACACCCAAAGTAATAAATTCTCAACATTAATTCATCTCTAAAACTTATACATTTAGGTATGCTACAAGACAATTGCCTTCATTAGAAAAGTATACTAATTTTCTTTTCCAATACAATTTCAAGAACGAATTAGAGTTCTTCACAAAAATCAGACTTAAATCAGCCAATGGTCACATAAGTTTATGCCTTCCTTTTCACTTACGAAATCCATCTACAAAAATTGATAGACGGGTCGAGTTCAATGAACTAAGCATGATAAACACTAAGCCTTAAAAAGAAGTGCATTCCAATAATTCTTCCATTAAAAAAATCTACTTTAATGAGACAATTATTACATCCTATAATTAATATATCAAAAGAAACAAAAAATAAGTACATTTTAAACAATTGATTTCACTTCCAAGAAAGGAAAAATGTAATCTACCTTATCATCCTTACAAAATAGAGTCTAATTGATTCAATCAATTATCCTTAGGAAAACAACATGTCATAACATCTCATTGTTTCCAATCTTTCATAAAAGAAAACAACATTTATCTTTGCTTCAAGCTAAAGGAAGAGTTTAAAGCATGGTTCAGATTAGGATGACTCATCTATCTCCTAAACAAAAGAAGAAGAAGAACCATTACAACTATGCCCAAACACAACACATCCAAGAAACATAACAGATTCAAAACGTGATTTAACTATTTCTTTCAAAAGACAATTACCTTAAAATTTAACAATTAAGATATTCATCAGAACAAAATTTCATTTTAATCTAAGAAGGAATAGAGAATCAATCGGTTTACCTGTAAGTTTAAATCTACTTCCAAATATAGAAGTTAACTTTTAAAGATCTGAAACAATGTTCAAAGATCAAGGTAGACTCATATAGGAGTTACTCTCTACTCTAGATCATCCAAGGATAATTCTTAAAAAGATAGAGTGCAAGAGACAACTCACTCATCTCAAACCAAACAAGTAAGTCTTGTCAAACAAGCTGACATTTACAGTTCAATAAAACCAAATAATATAATCTCTTCCAACATCATTTCTACAAATGATTGTGTAAAGGAAGACCAAACAACTCATAAAGAAATCTCTAAATAAAAAGAGAGAATCAAAATAGAAAAGTTCAACCAGTGATCTATCCAGTAGTAAGAAAGCACACTGCCATATTTCTTATACTTCTTTTCTTTCAAAGAGTATGAGTTTCAATTCCATACACAGAATGAAATAAAAATAGCAGTCAAAAACACAGTCGGTCTTAAGGGAATCACATTCCTTTCCTATATAAAGTATCAAGGTGTATTTATAGTATTCATGAGGAGATAGAAAAATAACCGATCAATAATTTCAACATGATCAGAAGTATCAACAACTCAGATTGAAATCCCATAGTCAGATTTCATTTTTGCATTATAAAAAGAATAACCAGTTCTTGATTCAATAAGTATTATAATACAAAAACTATTAGAACAAAGTCAAGTAATCCTTCCATAACAGATACAAAGTACTAATTTATTCTCATAAACAAAACCCGAGTCTATTCTAAGAGATCTAAAGATGTAAGTTTCTACTTAAGAGAGGAAAAAAATACCCTCAGTTAAACGCCATTGATATCTCAGAAAAGAAGAAATATTTCTTTAAATAAATTAATAGATATATTCATCAAACGAGGATGTTTTCCGTTAAGATCTCTGAGAGTTTTCCCAATAAATCAGCCAATTATTCTCCCAATTTTCTTTGAGCAAAAACTCGACAAAAGAGTTGTAAGTTTTAAACATTTATTACAAGTAGAACCCAACTCCAAAGTACTAGAACAGAGTCGACATGAAGTCCTAACAAAGTTTAGAACTATACAAATAACCAATTACAAATGTGATGAAAAACACAACCTCCATTAACAGTTCAAAATTCCACTAAATAAAACACGGGTACAGAGCCACATACATGGCTTCAACAACAATCCCGCATTATCCAAGGTTTCAACATTGGTTTAGAACAACTAGAAGGCTCCAACAAAAATTCATATCAAAACACGAAGCCAAGTATTATCCCAGATAGAACTCAAGTTTCTCACCAAAGTTCGAGCCCAAAAAAAAGAGTAATAACATTCAAATACCGTGTACATTATGAACTGACAATAATAGTTCAGATTATCACAAGGAACTAAGATACAAGCACCGAGATTATAACATTCCCATTTTAAAATACCGGAACAAGGGATTTTTTTTTGTTTTTTATATATATAACGTCTCTGTTATGAATTATAAAATTCAAACACATGTTCAAGTTTTAACAATTGTTCTCTACCCAAACATCACGGTTTGGATCACACAATTTATTTTTAAAGCGAATGTTCCCTGTTCACATATTTACAATATGGAACACACATTCAATGCCATTGATCTTATAAATGATTCTATATGCTCTGTAAATGACTCGAGGCCGCCGATCTTCCATTTTCATGGCTCGGAGTTTCAACGATCCTTCATTTCATGACTCGGCAACAACCGATCCTTCATGTTCGTTTATGCATAGTATATTATATATACCTGTTCTCATAACCTTTCCCGGTTATCGAAGTGATCCATTTAAGAAGCCTATCTGAATATTTGTTACTGATATTCATCTGACATCCTGCATCTTAAATTAAGTGATAAGGACAACGCAACCAGCAATTGCGATACTTTGGCCAAATATTTTCACATGCTTTGCATGATCATATTCCTGGATGTGATACACATCTACGGAATACGTCCTTCACCTCACTTCACCTGTTATCTAGAATGGTCTTTCCTGGCTCCTACCAATCCTCTTCGTTTAAGGTCAGTTTTAAACTTCCAATTCCAACTAGTAATATGAACGGGTATAGGAAGGCACTCCTGGTAACTAAAGATACGCAGACATACGGTGTCATTCCCCATGACTCCGTGTGTCTAGTTATCCTTAGTGTTCCGGAGTCACTCCGTATACCAGATCATATTCCTATCCCCTACTACGAGTTTCACATTCAGCCTATGTATTCTTGATGTTTTAATTCGGGAGGGCATTGCAATATGTCAGCTACAACATTGTGTCGTCATGAAGACCCTGTCTTCATGGAGACACATTGCTGTAGCTGGCGTATGCCAATGTCCTACAGAATTCTCCCATCGAGAATGCACATCCTGCTCAAGTGATTTGGATACGATTTAATAATTAAAATCAACCTTCAGCATCCACGCCGATCCCTTGACCCTCCTTTCCGTTACAGTTGTACAGAGCTAAGAGGGACTAAATCCATCCATTAACTTGCTATGCATCTTCTCCTTTGTGTCGAAGGGCTGCATTTCCCTACTTGGTTCACTTCTTAATCAATGGATTAAGCGGTCCGTACCGACGGACGTGATAAGTTTAACCTATTAAACTTAGCCAAGATTTTCTCAACTGCAACTAAATTCAGAATATTAACTTATTAGACGTCATTCATACGAGGTCTAAATTTCGAGAAATGTATTCATTTGTTCTCCTTAACGTCATATAGTTAAGGTCCATTAGTTGTGGATATACTTATCCTATATCCTTTATTCTGAATTCAGCATACGAGATCATTAACGGAATTCGAAAATGAAGTTCGATTATTCCAAAGTTATTTGATATTCCTTAGCTCCTAAGCTAATCCTGAATACCTTCCGATTATGGAATCATATTCTTCTTAATCCTTTTTAATGTCAATTAAAAATTCATCTTTACCCAAGTATGAACTAATTGCATTTTTCAACTTAAAAGTTGCATTCAAGTAAGAATAGATATCAGTTTCCATTTAGCGTCCATCCAAGGACAATAAACAAATCCAAATCAAGAAATAACATTATATTTCCAATTTAGACAACAAAATCAAACTGATATAATTATTAAAATAATACACATGTAATTGGATTCAATATTTCATGTCATAATCTGTACATTTGCCAATCCAGCTGATTGGGCATAGTTTATATAAAACATCAATACAACTCATGGACAGAAGAATATATTTTCTTCTTTTCACAATTCCTCGAAGAGAAATCAAAGTAACAATTACAATTCATTTTACAGCTAATCAAGAAGCATCAGAAAACAGCCATGTCTTCATTCTAATCAAATTTCATCTGCAAAATGAATTGCGGTCGATTCAATGGCCGAGCATATTAACACTTATCCTTAAAATAAGGTGCTTGACTAATCTGTCTCAATAAAAGAACCCTGCTTTTATGAAACGTCAGTAAAACATCAATCACGAAATAGGCACAAAAGAAAGATCAACATAACAACTGAACTATCAAAATATCATCACAATCAGCCAGAGGACTGCTGTCCCGTTTCCACATAACCGTAAACATTCTGTTATCATTTCCTCGCCTTTCATTAATAATAAATGCAAAGGATGAAACTAACTGAAATGTAAACTCATTACTTTCCTTTCAGTTCGTGTATTAAATTAGATTCCAAGCACTCAAGTATAGACAAGAAAGCGAACAAAGCAATGCATATAGTTGCTCCCATCTAAGCACTACAAAATTCATTATTCACGAATTACAGATTTCCAACTGAATGAAAGAAGAAGAGATCATTTTTCCAAGTTATTCATCCATATCTCTATTTCTTTCCACATGACTGTCCGAACAATGGAATCCAAATGAGAGACAAATCAAGATAACAGTTCAGAGTGAAACTTACAAAATCCATTCGGAATTCACCTTCCGGTAGTAAGAATAATTTCATTTAATTCCGGTTCATACGAATACCAAAACAGGTTAGTAAGACATCGTATTCATCATAGAAAAAGCAATATCAAGATGCATACTATGTATTTGCTGTACTAGAAGATTCCATACTTCTTTCACTGTAGTGTTAACCAAACAAGCAGTTATGCAATCACGCAATCATTTATTCATATGATCTTTTATATCCATGAATGCATACAGTTCATAATAACAATTTGCACATTGCTGTTACCTACAGCAAAACCAATTCATATGCACTAGAAAGCTCCAATATTACTTTGAGTCCCAAATAGCAAAAAGAGAAGAATTCATTCTCTATAATTTCATTAAGAAACAATCATTGTATTCAGAATGAAGTAAAAACATTCAAATCATGTTTTTCTTAGCATGACAACTCAACTTAGAAAGATAACAGAGTAAACGTTCTCATTGATAAGCATCTCACATAGCACATCTGACTTCAATCTAATATACCACAAATAATGAACATTCAATTCGAGTTCTATCTCGATCAACCGTTAACTCCAAAACAACATTCTCCATTTTCTTAAGGAGGGACAGAACTCCAATTATAACATTCATATATCAGTACCTCTATAAGGTCAAACCCGCTTAGGGTGTTAATTGTGTAGGCTTAGTACGGTCGGAAAGGACTCGGAAAAAAGCTAATTCCAACATTTTTCCATTTATTTAAAACATGAAATCCCGATCAAGTTCATATTCACAAGACACTTAAAATTAGAAGGTCAAACCACAACTACAAGGCGCAATGGAATCAACTTTCCATCACAGCAAGAAGGAAATATAATCATTCATTACACAGAATACAAAATCAATTTGTAATTGTGTCTACAGCCCGAACAGGAAGACCGAACAGTATCAAGAAAACACAATAAAACCATCTTATCCTCACAGTGAGGGAAACACAATCCATTAATATGTTTAAGAGGAAAAACAGTTAACTTTTCCTATTCCACAAATACCCAATACGTATCCGTTTATTTCCTATTCAAGAAAGGCACAGCAATGAAAATATTGCAATTACTTCATTCAAATCGAATTCAAATATTCATAGAAAACCCAAATGCCATTTTCATTAAAATCCATAACAGTTGAAGGAAGAGGATCTGTTTCCTTAAAAATTTCAATAAGAAACAACTTCAACCAACTATCGCCTCTTTCATTCCAGATCGTCAGTAAAAGGTGATAGTTTCAGTAGTGAAAGGAACTCAATAACATGTACAGACTCATGATACACAAGACGGATTTCCCATTACTGTCAAACAACCAGCACGATATGGAGGTATTTCATTCGAGAAATACAAGGACAGTCGAACTCAGCGACCAAAAACAATGATTCATATTATTTCCAAAATGACAGCAATATAACACGACTGTAATTCCATTTCCTCTTTACATGCCAAGGCGAGTTCAAGCACATCAGCAAGGAAAACGATTACACTATAAGGAAATGATTAAACATCCTGTTCCACTTCATACAACATGTACAAAGAAGAGTATATCTATTTCAAACCACCATACTGTCAACAACCAATACAGTAATTCATTTTCCAACTCGATTCGAGCAAAAACACATCAAGGCCGAGCAACCAGAAGCAATTCTTCTTATCATTTCCCAAAGAAAAGAAAGCAAGAACCAACAAAATCCAAGTCAAATCGACTCGACAGCAATCACACAATCCAAACCCAAGAGCAGGGTTGTTTTAATGAGACACTTAAACAAAGCAAGAATTTTTAAAGAGAAGGGCTTAACATGCCTGTAATCTCTTTTCCAGAACTCGAAGAAAACTTCGTTTGCCACATTTTTCCTTCCACAGCGACAGCACAAACTCCCCAACACTTCTTTCTTCTTCAGGCTTAGCAACAGCCTCGAAATCTCCAAGAAAATGTCAAATTCCAAGAGCTGGTTCGACTGAACCAGGCAACAAAAAAAAAAACCAAATGCAGAGCAACTTTGCAAAAGCCAAACCGAAACAATGAAAAAATCAAATTCCCTCATACACTTTCCACGGCGAACTGGTCGCGAGGACCAAGAAAAATCAATGCATTAAAGGCTCTGCCTTTTCCTTACTTCCCACGCCACCGCCACTTGAGTTGGCGAACTCAATTTTTTTAAATTTCCCATGTAAAACTGAATTTGGCTCTATCTCCAAATAGATGCCTCTATTTCCTACCTGCCCCGCCAAAACTGGCGCTGTCCACGTATGGACTGTTTTATTAAATGCCAATGAATGCCTTCTTCCCATCCTTATCCCTTTCCTTCCAAGGGTCTGCGCGCCCTTTTAGATTAGGATTAGTTTAGGTTGTATATAGTGTTCAACCTAGGTCTTAGTTTAGCCTTAGGTTTTAGGGCTTAGGTTTATTTCCCCCCCCTTTTTTTTTTGTAATTTAAAAATCCACTTAGGATAATAGTGTAGGATGCATGTTAGGACTTAGGATTAGTTTAGGTTTTTAATTCATACTAACCACTAACACCAAACAACTTCCATCCAGCCTTCTTACTAACATTTACGTTAATGCAGAGCAGGACGTTCCGTCCTTTGGATCACGTGCCAAGGCCACCCGCGTCCAGGCGTTTCTTGCCTCACGAGGTCCCAAGTTCGACAGTACAGGGTTCAAGAATCGAATCCCTGTCGTTGGCATTTACGTGCCAGCTGTTCATACCTGCAATCAGGCGCTGCACGTTCATAACAATCTCGGGTTCGGTTCAAGTGTGAATCGACACAGAATTCACCAGAAGCCCTCAGCATACTTTGGATCAATGAAATTGATTCAAAGTGTGCTGTCAATCAGCAACAAGAGTTTAGCAAGTATACGACCATTTGTCGTCACATTAGCAAACACGCAAGTACAGTAATTGCTGTCCTATACAATAAATCACAGCATGCAAGAATCCAAGTTAGCAACACATTCCTTTAAGATCAGAGTTTATCTTAACATGTTTGCCTTCATTCCAGCAGTTATAACAACATGTAAAACATTCACCAAGATAACATGTAAAATCAGAGCGTTACATTCTTCCCTCCTTAAAGAATCATCGTCCCGATGATCAGATTATACAAATCAAGGAGTTCCTAGGACAAAGTTCAGTTATTGTCCCATCATTCATAAGTTCATACCAAAAACAGATTCACTCTTAAAAACAACGTTTTAAGACAACTGTACAATAGACTAATAATTGTCTAAATTTGGTAGAATTATTAGTTCTTTGAATTTCAAATTCAATTAAACAGGTGTGGAAAAGTAGATCTCATTTCTTCGAGATTCTCCCAAGTTACACTTTCTTCGCTGAACTGGTCCCACTAGACCTTACATTGGTTCACTTTGCGATTTCTCAAGTACAACTGGCGAGTTCCCAACACTTGAATGGGCTTAACCATGATTATTCCTGGGTCTTGGACCTGCAAGGAATTCCAATTTAGCACATGTGATAAATCTGTCACGTATTTCTTAAGCAAAGAAATATGAAAAACATCATGCTTTTGAGACAAAGTAGGAGGTAATGCTAGACGATAAGCTATAGGGTTGATTATTTCAACAATTTCAAAAGGTCCCACGTAACATGGCGATAACTTGGCAGCCTTGCCAAAAGTTATTGAGCTCTTTTTCGGCTTCACCGAAGAAAGACCTTCTCTCCCAGTTTATAATGCCTGTCAACCCACTTCAAGTCTGCATAGCTCTTTTGCCTATTGGTGGCCTCCTTTAGATGTTCCCGAATCATTTTGATTTGTTGTTCCATTTCCATAAGGATTTCTGGCCCAATTACCTCTCTGTCCTCAATGCTGTCCCAGCTGACAGGGGTTCTGCATTTTCTTCCATACAATGCTTCAAAGGGCGCCATTTTTAAAGAGGCATGATAGGTGTTATTGTAAGAAAATTCTACCAGCGGAAGGTATTCCTCCCATTTATACTGCTGGTCCATGCAATACATCCTTAACATGTCCTCTAAAACCTGATTAACTCTCTCAGTCTGTCCATCCGTTTCCGGATGATATGCAGAACTGAAGTTTAATTTAGTCCCCAAGGCCGCATTAAGCGTTTGCCAAAACCTTGATGTCATCCTCAGATCTCTGTCCGATATGATTAATTCTCGGTATTCCATGCAACCTGAAGATTTCATGTACAAATCTTCTTGCTAGCACTGGTGCATCGTCCTTCAAATTACCAGCAATGAAGTGTGCCACTTTGGTTAATTTATCGACTACAACCAGGATAATGTCATGCTTATTTCTTGACATAGGCAATCCTTGAACGAAATCCATCGTTATCACTTGCCATTTATACTGCGGAATACTGTGGGGATACAATAATCCAGCGGGGTGCATATGTTCCGCCTTAACATGCTGACATTCCAAGCAGTGTGTTACAAACTCTGCCACATCCTTTTTCATTCCCTTCCAGAAATATTGCTGCTTAAGATCAGCGAGCATTTTTGTAATGCCAGGGTGTCCAGAAAAAGGTGAATTATGGAATTCAGTTAACAATTTCCCTCTTAAGTCATTTGCCACAGGTATATATACCCTGTTTTCGAACCTTAGGATTCCTTCATTATCAAAATGGAATCCCTTATACCTGATGTCCTGCGGGTCTGCAGCAAGTGCTGATTTGACTTGCTGGAAATAAGGATCTGATTCCAAGGCATCTTTCACCTCATCTTTAAACTGAGTCCTTAACATTATAAGAGCAGAGATATGCTTCCTTCGACTCAAAGCATCTGCTACCTGATTTTCCTTGCCCTTAATGTAACTTATATCGAAATCATACTGAGACAGAAATTCTAACCATCTTCGCTGCCTTGCATTCAGATTTGGCTGAGTAAAAATATACTTCAGCCCTAGATGGTCTATTTTTAATTCAAAGGGCTTGCCAAAAAGGTAATGCCTCCATATTTGAAGCACATGAACAATGGCAGTGAGCTCAAGATCATGTGGAGCATAGTTCTATTCATGTAACTTAAGCTTTCTGCTTTCATAAGTGATGACATGGTTATTCTGTAACAGAATACCTCCAAGGCCTTCTCCTGAGGCGTCTGTTACAACCATAAAATCTCCATTTGGATCAGGTACAGTCAAAATAGGTGCTGTAGTTAACTATTCCTTTAACTTTTTAAAGGCAGATTCACATTTGTCTGTCTAGACAAATTTCTTTTCTTTCTTTTGTAGCGAAGTGATTGGGGCAGCAATTTTTGAAAAGTCCTTAACGAACTTTCGATAATATCCAGCCAAGCCCATGAAGCTCCTCACTTTGTGCATGTTCTTAGGTGCAGGCCACTCCGTTATAGCTGTGATCTTTGAAGGGTCAACAGCTATCCCATTTTTGCTTATAACGTGTCCCAAATAGTGCACTTCTGCATCGTAAAAGGAACACTTGGACAGTTTGCCATACAATTTCCTCTTTCTTAAGATTTCCAGCACTATCCTGAGATGTTCTTGGTGCTCTTCGACATTTTTAGAGTATATAAGAATGTCGTCTAAGAATACAAGCACAAACTTGTCTAAGTATTCTTGAAAAATATTGTTCATTAGATTCATGAAGGCGGCAGGTGCATTAGTCAGCCCAAAAGGCAACACCGTGAACTCATAATGCCCGTACCTCGTTCTAAAAGTTGTTTTATGAATATCTTCTTCCTTTATTCTCAGCTGATGGTACCCTGATCGCAGATCTATTTTTGAATAAACTGATGCTCCTCGCATCTGATCAAATAGATCATCAATCCTAGGAAGTGGGTATCGATTTTTAATAGTTGCTTTGTTCAGCATTCTGTAATCAATGCACAGCCTCAAAGTGCCATCCTT
This sequence comes from Taxus wallichiana var. yunnanensis, assembly GCA_018340775.1. Taxonomy (NCBI): domain Eukaryota; kingdom Viridiplantae; phylum Streptophyta; class Pinopsida; order Cupressales; family Taxaceae; genus Taxus; species Taxus wallichiana. Next base: position 768,636,078 of record CM031242.1, read on the forward strand.
TTTCTTTACAAAAATTACCGGCACTCCCCAAGGTGAGACGCTCGGCCTTATCAGCCCCTTAGTCAGAAGTTCTTGTAACTGAACCTTCAGCTCTACCAACTCAATGGTAGTCATTCTATAAGGTGCCTTAGATATGGGTTCCGTTCCTGGTTTGATCTCTATTGCGAAGTCAAACTCACGTTTGGGCGGAAGACCCGGCAATTCCTCCGGAAATACATCACGAAAATCCCTCAACAATGGATATCTTTCCATGAAATCATTATCTTCCTCTACATTTTCTGTCACTTTTACTGCATACAAAGTGCAGCCTCTATTTTTAGCCCTCTTTAGTTGCATAGCCGTCAGTTTCCTAACTACAACTTCCCGTTTTACACCTTGAATGACTGCTGCTTTCTGTAGGTCATCAAGGCAACAGATTTGTTTTTCATAACAGTCAACCTTTGCCTTATGTTTAGCCAACCAGTTAACTCCAATAATGATATCATATGATCCTAGAGGAGTGACATACAAGTCAACTTCGGTGGAGAAACCAGGAAGATCAAGAATTGCCCCAAAAAGGCACATTTCGACTGTATGGACAACATTATTCCCATAATGTACTGTCCATGTTTTATCCATTCTTGCAGCCTTTCTTTTTAATTTCATAGCAAGTTTAGCAGAAATAAAACATTCTGTAGCTCCAGTATCAAAAAGTATAACTACAGGTGTACCGAATAACTTACCCGTAACTTCTATGGGCGTCACTTGCTTTTCAACATGCATTAGCCATCTGCGGCATGTATCTATCCTATGCTTTGTCGCGATCATCCTTCTTCAGAGGACAGTGATTCGCATAGTGGTCCTTTCCACAGTTGAAGCATCCTCCAGCTGGCCCTTTTCTAGGCTCAAATTTGTTACCAGCCTTGAAGTTATCATTCTGGCTTCCATAGGACTTCTGTCCAATGCCATTAACTTTTGTGAAGTTGTTCCACACACTATTTACAGGTCTGTTCATCACAGGTTTCTTGTTGTTATCTACAACAATTTTGTTTTTCACACCAAACCTTTTCCAAGGTCCTCTTTTTGGTGCAAGAGACGAAGAAGGATTGGGAATCTTCTTCCTTATCTCTTCCCTGTGAGCAGATATTGCTCTCAATTTCTGTTCCTGTCTGATTGCCTTTTCGACAACTCCATCCATGGTGGTTGGGCCGTGGACATCCACTTCGCCACCAATGATGGGATTCAGTCCCATTATGAATTTCCGTATTCTGAACTTCTCGTCGGTTTGGTACTGCGGTACATACTTAAGGAGTTTAGTAAACCCTTCCCAGTATTCCGTCACCGACAGCCTTCCTTGCGACCAGTTCTGAAATTCAGTCATTTTCCTATCAAAATAGAGTTAAGGCACCATCGTTGCCTAATATAACCCTTAAATTGATCCCAAGTTATGTCCGATTCGACAATATTCAGCTCAACCTTACGGTTGTCCCACCATGATGATGCTTCATGAGAAAGGTGATATGCTCCCCATATCGCTTTAGTCTCTTTAGAGAAGTTTCTTATTGCAAAGTATTTCTCCATTTTGAGCCGAGTTCTCCACTCCGTCCCCAAGAGTTGTTCCATCAAACTTTGGAGGACTTATTCTCTTTATATCATTTGTAAGTTTAGCTGCTAATCTTGCCCTTTTATTTTCAGGGGGATTAGGAGCAATTATATTATTATCATCAACACCTGATTCCCTCCGTTGATGTTGTCCACAGGAGGCAGCTGATCATTTATTTTAGCTTCATTCTCCTCCTCTTCATTGCCCATTGACTGCTGTTCCAAAACAGTCAAACGATCCCTCGTATCAAGTAGGGCAGCAAGGATTTCATCCAGCTTTTGGGCAGTCGCTGCTTCTCCACCCTGTAACGGGTTATTCGCAGCATTCCCTCTTGTCCTGACCATTTTCTATTCAATAAGAAAATGTAAACCTTATTAATATTTTGGACTCATTAGGTCCAAGAGTGTAACCTTCGGCCTTCGATACCAAGATGTAACATTCCCATTTTAAAATACTAGAACAAGGGAAATTTTTTTTTTTATATAACGTTCTCTGTTATGAATTATAAAATTCAAACACACGTTCAAGTTTTAACAATTGTTCTCTGCCCAAACATCACAGTTTGGATCACACAATTTCTTTTTAAAACGAATGTTCCCTATTTGCATATTTACAATATGGAACACACATTCAATGCCATTCAATCTTATAACAGATTCTATATGCTATTGTAAATGACTCGAGGAACTGCTGATCTTCCATTTTCATGGCTCGGAGTTTCAACAATCCTTCATTTCATGACTCGGCAATAACCAATCCTCCATGTTCAGTTATGCATAGTATATTATATATACTTGTTCTCATAACCTTTCCCAGTTATCAAAGTGATCCATTTAAGAAGCCTATCTGAATATCTGTTACTGATATTCATCTGACATCCTGCATCTTAAATTAAGTGATAAGGACAATGCAACCAGCAATTGCGATACTTTGGCCAAAGATTTTCACATGCTTTGCATGATCATATTCCTGGATGTGATACACATCTACGGAATACGTCCTTCACCTCACTTCACCTGTTATCTAGAATGGTCTTTCCTGGCTCCTACCAGTCCTCTTCGTTTAAGGTCAGTTTTAAACTTCCAATTCCAACTAGTAATATGAACGGGTATAGGAAGGCACTCCTGGTAACTAAAGATACGCAGACATACGGTGTCGTTCCCCACGACTCCGTGTGTCTAGTTATCCTTAGTGTTCCGGAGTCACTCCGTATACCAGATCATATTCCTATCCCCTACTACGAGTTTCACATTCAGCCTATGTATTCTTGATGTTTTAATTCGGGAGGGCATTGCAATATGTCAGCTGCAACATTGTGTCGTCATGAAGACCCCGTCTTCATGGAGACACATTCTTTGTATGGGCGATGCCAATGTCCTCTGAATTCTCCCATCGAGAATGCACATCCTGCTCAAGTGATTTGGATACGATTTAATAATTAAAATCAACCTTCAGCATCCACGCTGATCCCTTGATCCTCGTTTCCATTACAGTTGTACAGAGCTAAGAGGGACTAAATCCGTCCATTAACTTGCTATGCATCTTCTCCTTCATGTCGAAGGGCTGCATTTCCCTACTTGGTTCACTTCTTAATCAATGGATTAAGCGGTCCGTACCGACGGACGTGATAAGTTTAACCTATTAAACTTAGCCAAGATTTTCTCAACTGCAACTAAATTCAGAATATTAACTTATTAGACGTCATTCATACGAGGTCTAAATTTTGAGAAATGTATTCATTTGTTCTCCTTAACGTCATATAGTTAAGGTCCATTAGTTGTGGATATACTTATCCTATATCCTTTATTCTGAATTCAAGATACGAGATCATTAACGGAATTCGGAAATGAAGTTCGATTATTCCTGTAACATCCTCATTTTAGACAATAGAACAGTCAATTTTTTTTTTTTTAATTGCATCTTGGTTTTAAATACATAATTTAGAACTCACAATTCAAATAACCATTTATATAATGCAGACAACCATATGCATTTGTAATGACTCGGAATACCTCCGATCTATTCATTCCATGACTCGGTAATCTACCGATCTATTCATGAGTAAAAAGAGTTAGTGTTTTTATTTAACACAACACTCTTGCGGTTCTCTTCCCTAATCTGGGATTGAGAATGCTCTGTCCAAGGAATCTAAGCTTGAATAAGCTTGTTACCATTATTCATTGGCATCTCATCCCTTAGACTAGGTGAATTAGGACAACGCAATCAGCGAACTTGCGATACTTTGGCCAAAGATTTGAAACATCTTGTTCATGTCTCGTATTCCTTAACGGCATACTCGTCATCAACTGGAATACGTCCTTCACCCCATTCATATGTTATATAGAATGTCTTATCTTGACTCATGTCGGTCCTTCCTTCCTTTCACAATGAATCACTCGGGAGGCAGATTAACAAGGTGATAATGTTATATGGATGCCCACGAGGATTAGGGATATGATGACATCTTTGGTTCAACCTTGCGGTTCAACCAAAGTGTGTCATGATACCCAAATCTCCGAGGCAGTCTTATAACATGACCACGTTCTTAATCGGTCCCAGGGTAATTCGTGCGAAATCAAGTGTAAATCTTAGCGATCAATGCAAAGGGTGTCGCCATAAGTCACCTGCATTGTTGTAACTTCGAGAAGATCCTAATCTTCTCGGAGGTACAGCCCTGCAGTCGACTTTATGTCGTCAACCTTTAAATCCACCTCGAGAAGATCTACCCAATAACAAGCGTTACGCACTTGAGTTTAAATTACTTTTAAAGACTTTTCCCTAAGGTTAGCCTTTCCAAATCCCTGGATTCTTTGTCTTAAGACGACCCTCCTCTAAAAGACTCATTACTTGGTAGAGGTATTACGGTCACGCTCTCATCAAGGAGTCATTAGAATACACCTGATTCTAAAGCAACAGAATGGGACAATATCTCATAACCTTTACTTGAGATTGCCATCTGAACTCCATTGATTGCCTATCAGTTCTCTTAACTGAATTTATATCATACTTTAAGTTTAAAAGTATAAATGATTAAGAATCCAATTTACTGTTGTCCTTTCATACTTAGGACTAGGGATTAGTAATTTAATCCAGTTTGTTTAGCGTTCTCTTTTAGGCTCAATTTTAACCTATCTTCTAGAGAGACAATAATTTAATTCCAATACTGCTTCTGCTAGAACAAATTAGAACTACTAAACACTCATAAGAATTTAATCTCATTTACTTACAAGCTTACATTGCCAATCACAAAAGCATCCATATATACAATAATAACAATGCCCCTTCGTTATATAAACCGAAGAAGGTCAACCTTCAGAAATAGAATACAATACATAAGTTTCAAACACTTATTTTCATTCCTTTCAGAACTTATACAATTACATTTTATGCAACAACATACTTGATATAATGCTAACGGAAAAGAAACATCTTTTCACATATAGTACATCTTATAAAATCAAGCTGTAATTCTTTATAAATCAAATAAACAATCTGATCAGCCTGTCAGATCTGCATTGCTTTTACCTCTTACGGAAACCATCTGCAAAAATAGTCAACATGAGTCAGTTCAATGAACTGAGCATGATAAGCACTAACTTTTAAAACAATTGCAATCCATCAATTGTTTTCATTAAACACCCTGTTTAAATGAGATCAGATATTCACATAAGTAAACATAATCAGACTAAGCCCTTGTAATACAAAATGATTACAAATATGTAACTCTATAAATGTTACAGAATAGTCTTAATCACTTTCTAATATTTCATCAAATATGAAGAAACAAGGAACGAATGTACACAACAATCATTATATCCAAAATAACAACATTGGTCGGATTGTTTTGTCCTCCAAAAGGAAATAACATAACAATTCGGGATTCCACCAATATGTTACAAACAATTTCCCACCGATAGCCAAATATCAATAATATTAAATGAAGGAAGAGAAAGAACCAAACCATTCATACTTCCTTTCACATAAGTTCATCACTGTACCGTCTTCACATATGAAAACATTCAACCAGTATTTAAATGAACAAGTTAGACAAGCCGCAAGCAAGATCACTGTTCTAAATCACGAAATAGAACACAGCAAAACTCCTGTACAGCAACTAACACATCAACAATTCATGTATCAATCCTAAGTCCAATACTAGTTCCTTTTACACAGTGAGGCTTTGACACAAGTTGAAAACAAGAAACTACAAGCGTATCGCTGAAAACAACAACCTCATTGCATCAAGCAATCTAAGGTTTCCTATGGACTATGCTACGTTGTCACACAATATTTCCAAATCATGCACAGTCAATCGGACAGATTAAATGGAAAAGAACATAGCATACATATTCTTGCTCAGTCAAAATCGGACTGAAGTAAAAGAAAGGAATTCAACCAAACGATCCTTACCTTGCCGCATGCAAGTCTTGGTGTGATATTCGCGACTTACCCAAACAAGGTCAGAACACGAAACGGTCATCCATGCTCAAGGACCTCAAATAGTGACAAGGACAGTGTCCAAGGTCAAGCTCAGAAAGAGACAGAAGTACTAGTTACCTTTCCAGAATTCCAATGATTCAAACGGAGGTAACAATTCAAGCAAATGAATATGAATTCATACTGATATTCATCAACGAAGCATAACAAGAATCAGACAACAAATTACTCTCTGCCAATCATTTTACACTAATTTGCAGGTCGAAAGACGTACATGTCCACCTAAGAATCATGTACCTCGAAATCCCAAAAGCACGAAGGAATTCCAATCGCAATAACAAGATCGAAATACATGTTATTCCATTAAGTCGCCGGCACTTAAAATACCACAACTTAACTTTATTCGGCTCAAAAATAAAATGATTCATTCAATCGACTCCTCAGAGTCGTCCAATTCACAATAGTATAAATATATATATTCACACTGTAACTGTTAAAGGTTTGCACTCATAACCACTGAACCCTACAGCAACGTTCTATGAAATTGGTTGATAAATCCATATATGCCATTCATGGCTAACAATCAGAATGAAACAAGTGAAGCAAATCGAATACCCATTTCAAGCAAGGAAATCTATTGGGCTGCTACGAAACTTTCGAACAGCTTTCACATAGAAATGAAAATGCATACACAGGAAGTCTTTATCCTTTAATTATTTCAAATAACAGTAGCCAAAAGCCCTGTTTCATCTTACCAGGCTTTCACAAAAATCCATTCACAAAACTTATGGATGAATCTACATTCCCAGCAATAGATAGCAATATACGATTCAATCATCGACTCCACTGAGTCGATACAACAAAGTACAGGTGTATCTATATTATACACAGTCCACAAGTAATCCCGCTAACCTAATAACAAGGAAAACAACTTCCGCTAGGTCGAAAAGACTACGGTAACAACACTACGATTACTGTTCCAAGCCAAAATTGAATACAAATGAAACCCGAAAGTATCATTAGTCGTATTTGTCAACAAAACCCACGACAGAGTTCCCAAAGAAGCGATAATACTAATCAATCTTATTGTATTCATCCAAATCATTCCATACAGTTTCAATAACAAGAACGGTGACCACGAATCAAAGACATACGGTGGTCTTATCTGCTGCACAGGTATATTCTAAGGGCTCACACCAAACAGGCCGAACACTCAAACCTTTATAAATAAATACCTCACATGCATAAGCGAGAATGAATACTCAAACACGAGATAGAGTCGAAGTTCGATTTCAACAAACACCCATCAAGCGGAAATTGAAAAATCGAACCGAGAAGAGATCTGATGCCAAAAATCAAACTAGATCTCATAGAAAATTCATCTAATCTTCACAAAACATTTGAAACGAGTTGTTTTAATGAAAGCACTTGAAAGACAAACAAGATATTTAAAGGTTAGGGCCTAGCATGCCCTGTATTTTTGATCAAATTTCCAAGCGGACCACGGGAAGAGCTCAAACTTCCTTTTCTTTTCCACGATAAAGCGACCAACAAAATTTATTGTCTCCATCACATATTTATCCTCCATGATAGAGAAAAGAGCCAGAGAAATTCATTCTTGCCATGTAACTCAAAGAGAACTGGTGCGAAGAACCAGTAAACCAGCAAAGCAAAAACCGAAAATCGCGATAAGCCAAACAAACCCACAAACTTCCCGTCTGCATGCCTTCTCGCGAGTTCCGTGCTCGCTTTCCGAGAAAATTAAATGTCATTAAACCAATTTTCCCGCTTAAACTCAACTTCCACCGACCGCCAGCTTTAGTGACAGTCAATCTAAAATTCATGTTCATTTCCAAACTTAGCGACCTGCCACGTCCCCACCGGTTAGCCGTCGCCTAAGCCTCCGCCATGACCTGTCCCTTATCCTTATCCCTTACATTAATTGCCATGGAAAACACCGCCGATGGTTCGCCACCCTTCATAGGCCCCTTCATAATCTCTTCATTAGTTAGGTTAGTATCTTAGGTTAGAGTTTAGGGTAATACCCACACTAACAAATTTACACAAAGATACTAAATTAGGATATTAACAAATAGCCTAGGTATAGGTTAGACTAACAATAATCTAACCCCTAGGTTAGGTTTTAGTTTTAGGTTACTAACTCTTAATAATTCAGTTTGGTCCTTGTCTGAAAACTCGGAAAGACTGTATCATACCTTCTAGAACGAGTTAGCTCTGTTCATATTGCGAAGTGTATGTCGGCGAATTATTACGGTCTACAATCGAGACCTTCCGGATATACTTTGATATCGGGAACCGTTTCATTTCTCAAGATCAGCTGAGTCATACTCTCGACCAGCTTATTAAATGCTTCCATACCTTACTGTAACTGTTTCAAGTGCGTGATCTAATTTATCACAAACAGATTTAAAGCATTACTTGGATCAATTCCCCGATCCAAGTCTAGATATATGAAGAATATCTTTATCATTTATTAGTGATCAGATTAATATTCGGACACAAAATGAAATAAATAAAAGAGTCTATTCATATTTTGACTCAGTCAAGATCTGCAATCTGCAAGAAATTCAATACATATCAAGCATGATTTCTAAATCGAGGAACACATCCTTTTACAAGAAATCACATATCAACACTTGAATGCTTAGGAGAAAGTAACAACAGTTCAGGGTGTTACATGCTTCCCTCCTAAAAATATTCATCGTCTAGATGAATTACATATTAAATTTTACCTTCCGGTTAATCAATTTATTAGTACACAAACAATGTGACTACTTCCATATTAAATAGTTTCAGAAATCAATGTCACAACACTTTTATTCAACTTGAATAAAGTCTGCCTTCATCTGGCTTTCATAAATACTTAAAAACAATAAGTTCATAATGATATTTTATCAACAGATTTCATTCTATTGCAAAAAGAGAAGGAAAAGCAATTTTCATCTCTTCGAGGTTTTCCCAAGTTGCACTTTGTTCGCTAAAGCTGGTCCCTTTGGACCTTACATTGCTGAATATCACGATTCCTCAAATGCAATGGTGAGTTTCGAGTACTCTTGTGGGTTTAACCACGATTATTCCCGGGTCTTGGACTGCAAGGAATTCAATTTAAAACATGTGACAGATCTGAAACGTATTTCTTAAGCAAAGAAATATGGAAAACATCATGCATACGAGATAAAGCGGGAGGCAATGCTAAGCGATAAGCTACGGGATTGATTATTTCGACAATTTGAAAGGTCCCACAAATCGTGGTGACAACTTGGCAGCCTTGCCAAAAGTTATAGAACTCTTTCGGGTTTAACACGCGAGAAAAACCTTATCACCAAGCTCAAACTTTCTATCAACCCGCTTAAGGTCAGCATAGCTCTTACGTCTATCCATTGCTTCCTTTAATCGTTCACGATTTAGCTTAACTAACTTTGTTCCATCTGCGTGAGAATCTCGGTCCAATTACCACTCTATCCTCTACACTGTCCCAACTTACGGGGGTTACGCACTTTCTTCCATAAAGTGCTTCAAAAGGTGCCATCTTAAGAGATGAGTGATAAGTGTTGTTGTATGTGAACTCAACTAATGGGAGATACTCTTCCCATTTATCATTGTTGATCCATGCAATACATTCGCAACATGTCCTCCAACACTTGATTTACCCTCTCAGTTTGCCCATCCGTTTCTGGATGATATGCAGAACTGAAGTTTAGTTTTGTTCCTAGGGCTGCGTTAAGCGTTTGCCAAAACCTTGACGTCATTCTAGGATCCCTGTCTGATATAATCAGTTCTGGTACACCATGCAATCTGAAAATTTCGTGTACGAACCTCTTGGCCAGCACTGGTGAATCATCCTTTAGATTTCCAGCGATGAAATGAGCTACCTTAGTCAGTTTATCTACAACTACCAGGATAACATCATGTTTATTCCTGGACATAGGTAGTCCTTGTACAAAATCCATGGTTATTACTTGCCATTTGTACTGCGGTATGCTATGAGGATACAACAGTCCGGCAGGGTGCATATGCTCTGCCTTCACCCGCTGACATTCTAGGTAATGAGTTACAAAATTTATCACATCCTTTTTCATACCTTTCCAGAAGTATTGCTGTTTCAAATCAGCTAGCATTTTTGTGATACGGGTGTCAGAGAAAGGTGAATTATGAAATTCAACTAACAACTTCTTTCTCAAATCATTCAGCACAGGTACATATACCCTATTTTCATAACGCAAGATTCCTTCATTATCAAGATGAAAACCTTCATACCTTTTATCTTTAGGTTCTGCAGCAAGTAAACCTTTGCTTTTACTTGCTGAAAATATGCATCTGATTCGAGGCACTTTTTACCTCATCTTTAAACTGAGTTCTCAACGTTATAAGAGCAGAAATGTGCCTCCTACGACTTAGAGCATCAGCTACTCTATTCTCCTTCCCTTTGATATAGCTAATATCAAAGTCATATAGTGATAAAAATTCTAACCACCTTCATGCGGCATTGATTGGGGTGAGTAAAAATATATTTCAGTCCCAGTGATCGGTTTTCAACTCAAAAGGTTTCCCTAGTAAGTAGTGTCTCCAGGACTTGAAGCGCATGAACAATGGCAGCAAGTTCCAAATCATGAGGGGCATAATTCAGCTCATGAATCTTAAGTTTTCTACTCTCATAGCAATGACTTGATCATTTTGTAGCAAAACACCTCCAAGACCTTCCCCCAGAAGCATCGATCTGTGATAAAATTCCCATTAGGGTGCAGTACACCAATATAGGTGCGAAGTCAAGCTGGTCTTTCGGACTTTTGAAAGCGCTTCGCACTTGTCATTCCACATGAATTTCTTATCCTTCTTCTGCAATGAAGTTATTGGTGCAGCTACCTTAGAAAAATCCTTTACAAATTTTCTATAGTAACCAGCAAGACCCATGAAGCTTCTTACTTCATGCACATTCTTTGGTGCAGGCCACTCAGTTATTGCCACTATTTTTGAAGGATCTACAACGATTCCTTCCTTACTTATGACATGACCCAAATAGTGTACTTCTGAATCATAGAAAGAACATTTGGATAACTTACCATACAACTTTCTCTTTCTCAAAATTCCCAAAACTATCTTCAAATGCTCATTGTGCTCCTCAACGCTCTTAGAATAAATGAGAATATCGTCCAAGAATACAAGCACAAACTTGTCGGGTATTCTTGAAAAATATTGTTCATTAAATTCATAAAGGTTTGCAGTGCATTAGTTAACCCAAAGGCTAGAAGCTGTAAATTCATAATGTAAGTACCTTGTTCGGAAAAGTTGTTTTATGAATATCTTCCTCTTTAATTCTTAGTGATGATAACCGGATCGAAGATCTATCTTAGAATAAACCGCTGCTCCATGCATCGATCAAGCAGATCATCGATCCTAGGAAGTGGATATCGGTTCTTGATTGTTGCTTTGTTGACATCCGATAATCAATACACAAGACCTCGAGTGTTCCATCCTTCTTTTTCACAAATATCACAGGTGCTCCCCAAGGTGAAACACTTGGTCTAATCAATCCTTTAGACAAAAGCTCTTGTAATTGTGCCTTAAGCTCGACTAACTCAGTAGTAGTCATCCGATAAGGTGCCTTGGAAATAGGTTCCGTTCCAGGCTTGATTTCAATGGTAAAATCAAATTCTCTCTTGGGTGGTAACCCTGGTAATTCCTCAGGAAAAACATCCCTGAAACTTTGTAACAGTGGAATTTGCTTCATGTAATCACTATCTTCTTCTGAAGGTTCAGATATCTTTACTGCATAAAGGGTACATCCTTTATTCTTATCCTTTTAATTTGCATAGGATTGATGATTTTCTAAGCTGAAATTTCTCGTTTCACACCTTGAATCTCTGCGGATTCCAGCTGATCATCTAAACATTTTATGTTCTTCTCATAGCAATCTACCTTTGCTTTATGGTCAGATAACCAATTGACACCAATAATAATGTCATACGATCCCAAAGGTGTAACATAAAGATCAACTTCCGTGGAGAAATTTGGTAAATCAAGGACTGCTCCAAAGAGACACATACTCATTGTATGATGAATTATTACCATACTCTACGAGTCAAGATTTATCCATCTTCCCACTTTTCTTTTAAGTTTAGAAGCAAGTTTATTAGAAATAAAACATTCGAGTAGCTCTGTATCAAAAAGAATAGTAGCGGTATGCCGAATAACTTACCGGAACTTCTATAGGTGTTGCTTGCTTTTCGCTTGCTTGTCTACTCTTTGCAACATGTATCTTATCTTTGCTTGATTATGATCATCCTTCTTTAAAGGACATTGATTTGCGTAATGATCTTTACCACAAGTGTAGCAGCCTCCTACAGGTCCCTTCTTAGGCTCTCGGCATTACCTCCGGCCTTGTAATTGTCACGCTTTGTCCCCCATAGGACTTTGTCCATTATTATAATTTTTAACAAAATTATCCCTTATATTTCAAGAGGCTTATTTCTTTGCTGCTTTCTTATTGTTATCTCCGGAAACTTACTCTTGTTTCCAAACTTTTTCCATGGTCCTTTTCTGGGTGCAAGAGAGGTTGAAGAAGGGTTTGCAGTCTTCTTCCGCACTTCCTCCTTATGAGCAGAAATAGCCTTCAATTTCTGTTCTTGCCTTATGGCCTTTTCAACAACTCCTTCCATAGTGGTTGGGAATTTGTGAACATCGACCTCTCCCCTATCACAGATTCAATCCCATGATGAATTTCCATATCCCGAACTTTTAAATCGAGTTTGATCTGCGGTACATACTTGAGGAGTTTTGTAAACCGCTCCCAGAATTCAGTTACTGTTAACTTCCCTTGAGTCAAGTTCTGAAATTCTGTCATTTTCTGATCATAGAAAAGTTGTGGCAGCCAACGTTGCCTAAAATAGCCTTTAAATTGATCCCAAGTGATATTGGTCTCATCAATGTTTAGCTCAGCTTTTCGGCTATCCCACCACGAAGATGCTTCGTGAGAAAGCTGATAGGCTCCCCATATAGCCTTAGTTTCTTCTGAGAAGTTCCTTATTGCAAAGTACTTCTCCATTTCGCTGAGCCAGTTCTCAGCTCCATCTCCTAATGTGGTGCCATCATACTTAGGTGGACTTATCCTTTTTATATCATTAGTGAGTTCTGCTGCCAATCTGGCCTTTTTGTTTTCTGGTTGCACAGGTGCATTCACAGCATTAACATCAACACCCGTGTCGGGATTGCCCTCAGGAGGTTGCTGATTATTATTATCGGCTTCTTCATCCTCCTCATTTCCCACTTGCTTTGTTCAAATACAGCCAAGCGATCTCTTGTGTCCAACAGGGCAGCAAGGATCTCATCCGATTTTGGGTTTCGCCGCTCCTCCTTCGGGTGGAGCATTACTAACGTTTCCCCTTGTTCTAACCATTTTTTATTACAAGAAAATTCGGGTTTTATCAGATTATGGACTCAATAGGTCCAAGAGCTGCAACCTTCAGCTCTGATACCAAGATGTAACATCCTCATTTTAGACAATAGAACAAGTCAATTTTTTTTTTTTGATAATTGCATACTGGTTCTAAATACATAATTTAGAACTCACAATTCAAATAACCATTTATATAATGAGACAACCATATGCATTGTAATGACTCGGAAAACCTCCGATCTATTCATTCCATGACTCGGTAATCCACCGATCTATTCATGAGTAAAAAGAGTTAGTGTTTTTATTTAACACAACACTCTTGCGGTTCTCTTCCCTAATTTGGGATTCAGAATGCTCTGTCCAAGGAATCTAACTGAATAACTGTTACCATTATTCATCGGCATCTCATCCCTTAGACTAGGTGAATTAGGACAACGCAATCAGCAGCTTGCGATACTTTGGCCAAAGATTTGAAACATACTGTTCATGTCTCGTATTCCTTAACGGCATACTCGTCAATCTGGAATACGTCCTTCACCCCATTCATATGTTATATAGAATGTCTTATACTGACTACTGTCAGTCCTTCCTTTCACAACTGAATCACTCGGAGGCAGATTAACAAGGTGATAATGTTATATGGATGCCCACGAGGATTAGGGATATGATGACATACTGGTTCAGCCTTGCAGTTCAACCAGTGTGTCATGATACCCCAAATCTCCGAGGCAGCCTTATAACATGACCACGTTCTTAATCGGTCCCAGGGTAATTCGTGCGAAATCAAGTGTAAATCTTAACGATCAATGCAAAGGGTGTCGCCATAAGTCACCTGCATTGTTGTAACTTCGAGAAGATCCTAATCTTCTCGGAGGTACAGCCCTGCAGTCGACTTTATGTCGTCAGCCTTTAAATCCACCTCGAGAAGATCTACCCAGTAACAAGCGTTACGCACTTGAGTTTAAATTACTTTTAAAGACTTTTCCCTAAGGTTAGCCTTTCCAAATCCCTGGATTCTTTGTCTTAAGACGACCCTCCTCTAAAAGACTCATTACTTGGTAGAGGTATTACGGTCACGCTCTCATCAAGGAGTCATTAGAATACACCTGATTCTAAAGCAACAGAATGGAACAATATCTCATAACCTTTACTTGAGATTGCCATCTGAACTCCATTGATTGCCTATCAGTTCTCTTAACTGAATTTATATCATACTTTAAGTTTAAAAGTATAAATGATTAAGAATCCAATTTACTGTTGTCCTTTCATACTTAGGACTAGGGATTAGTAATTTAATCCAGTTTGTTTAGCGTTCTCTTTTAGGCTCAATTTTAACCTATCTTCTAGAGAGACAATAATTTAATTCCAATACTATGCTTCTGCTAGAACAAATTAGAACTACTAAACACTCATAAGAATTTAATCTCATTTACTTCTGACTTACATTGCCAATCACAAAAGCATCCATATATACAATAATAACAATGCCCCTTCATTATATAAACCGAAGAAGGTCAACTTTCAGAAATAGAATACAATACATAAGTTTCAAACACTTATTTTCATTCCTTTCAGAACTTATACAATTACATTTTATGCAAATGACATACTTGATATAATGCTAACGGAAAAGAAACATCTTTTCACATATAGTACATCTTATAAAATCAAGCTGTAATTCTTTATAAATCAAATAAACAATCTGATCAGCCTGTCAGATCTGCATTGCTTTTACCTCTTACGGCAACCATCTGCAAAATAGTCAACATGAGTCGGTTGATGAGTGAGCATGATAAGCACTAACTTTTAAAACAATTGCAATCCATCAATTGTTTTCATTAAACACCCTGTTTAAATGAGATCAGATATTCACATAAGTAAACATAATCAGACTAAGCCCTTGTAATACAAAATGATTACAAATATGTAACTCTATAAATGTTACAGAATAGTCTTAATCACTTTCTAATATTTCATCAAATATGAAGAAACAAGGAACGAATGTACACTAACAATCAATGAATCCAAAATCACAACATTGGTCAGATTGTTTCGTCCTCCAAAAAGGAAATAACATAACAATTCGGGATTCCACCAATATGTTACAAACAATTTCCCACCGATAGCCAAATATCAATAATATTAAATAAAGGAAGAGAAAGAACCAAACCATTCATACTTCCTTTCACATAAGTTCATCACTGTACCGTCTTCACATATGAAAACATTCAACCAGTATTTAAATGAACAAGTTAGACAAGCCGCAAGCAAGATCACTGTTCTAAATCACGAAATAGAAACACAGCAAACTCCTGTACAGCAACTAACACATCAACAATTCATGTATCAATCCTAAGTCCAATACTAGTTCCTTTTACACAGTGAGGCTTTGACACAAGTTGAAAACAAGAAACTACAAGCGTATCGCTGAAAACAACAACCTCATTGCATCAAGCAATCTAAGGTTTCCTATGGACTATGCTACGTTGTCACACAATATTTCCAAATCATGCCTGATCAATCGGATGATTAAATGGAAAAGAACATAGCATACATATTCTTGCTCGGTCAAAATCGGTGAAGTAAAAGAAAGGAATTCAACCAAGCGATCCTTACCTTGCCGCGCACGAGTCTTGGTGTGATATTCGCGACTTACCCAAACAAGGTCGAGAACACGAAACGGTCATCCATGCTCAAGGACCTCAAATAGTGACAAGAGGACGGTGTCAAGGTCAAGCTCGAGAAAGAGAGAAGTACTAGTTACCTTTCCGGAATTCCAATGATTCAAACGGAGGTAACAATTCAAGCAAATGAATATGAATTCATGCGATATTCATCAACGAAGCATAACAAGAATCGGACAACAAATTACTCTCGCCAATCATTTTACACTAATTTGCATAGGTCGAAGACGTACATGTCCACCTAAGAATCATGCCTCGAAATCCCAAAAAGCACGAAGGAATTCCAATCGCAATAACAAGATCGAAATGCATGTTCATCCATTAAGTCACTACAACTTAACTATATTTGGTTCAAAATATACAATGAATTATTCAATCGACTCCTCAGAGTCGTCCAATTCACAATAGTATAAATATATATATTCACACTGTAACTGTTAAAGGTTTTGCACTCATAACCACTGAACCCTACAGCAACGTACTATGAAATTGGTTGATAAATCCATATATGCCATTCATGGCTAACAATCAGAATGAAACAAGTGAAGCAAATCGAATACCCATTTCAAGCAAGGAAATCTATTGGGCCGCTTCGAAACTTTCGAACAGCTTTCACATAGAAATGAAAATGCATACACAGGAAGTCTTTATCCTTTAATTATTTCAAATAACAGTAGCCAAAAGCCCTGTTTCGTCTTACCAGGCTTTCACAAAAATCCATTCACAAAACTTATGGATGAATCTACATTCCCAGCAATAGATAGCAATATACGATTCAATCATCGACTCCACTGAGTCGATACAACAAAGTACAGGTGTATCTATATTATACACAGTCCACAAGTAATCCCGCTAACCTAATAACAAGGAAAACAACTTCCCGATAGGTCGAAAAGACTACGGTAACACTACAGTTTGTTCCAAGCCAAAAATTGAATACAAATGAAACCCGAAAGTATCATTAGTCATTTGTCAACAAAACCCACGACAGAGTTCCCAAAGAAGCGATATACTAAACAATCTTACTGCATTCATCCCAATTCATTCCATACAGTTTCAATAACAAGAACAGCGACCACGAATCAAAGACGTACAGTGGTCTTATACTGCCCACAGGTATATTCTAAGGGCTCACGCCAAACAGGCCGAACACTCAAACCTTTATAAATAAATACCTCACATGCATAAGCCAGAATAAATACTCAAACAAATAGAGTCGAAGTTCGATTTCAACAAACACCCATCAAGCGGAAATTGAAAAATCGAACCAGAAGAGATACAGTGCCAAAAATCAAACTAGATCTCATAGAAAATTCATCTAATCTTCACAAAACATTTGAACAGAGTTGTTTTAATGAAAGCACTTGAAAGACAGCAAGATATTTAAAGGTTAGGGCCTAGCATGCCTGTATTTTGATCAAATTTCCGAAGCAGACCACAGGAAGAGCTCAAACTTCCTTTTCTTTTTCCACGATAAAGCGACCAACAAAATTTCACTGTCTCCATCACATATATATCCTCCATGACAGAGAAAAGAGCCAGAGAAATTCATTCTTGCCATGTAACTCAAAGAGAACTAGTGCGAAGAACCGTGAAACGAAAGCAGAAAAACCGAAAATCGCGATAAGCAAACAAACCCACAAACTTCCGTCTGCATGCCTTCTCGCGAGTTCCGTGCTCACTTTCCGAGAAAATTAAATGTCATTAAACCAATTTTCCCGCTTAAACTCAACTTCCACCGACCGCCACTTTAGTGACGAGTCAATCTAAAATTCATGTTCATTTCCAAACTTAGCGACATTGCCACGTCCCCACGGTTAGTAGCCGCCGCTAAGCCTCGCCATGACTTTGTCCCTTATCCTTATCCCTTACATTAATTGCCATGGAAAACACCGCAGATGGTTCGCCACCCTTCATAGGCCCCTTCATAATCTCTTCATTAGTTAGGTTAGTATCTTAGGTTAGAGTTTAGGGTAATACCCACACTAACAAATTTACACAAAGATACTAAATTAGGATATTAACAAATAGCCTAGGTCTAGGTTAGACTAACAATAATCTAACCCCTAGGTTAGGTTTTAGTTTTAGGTTACTAACCCTTAATAATTCCAGTTTGGTCCTTGTCCTGAAAACTCGGAAAGACCTGTATCATACCTTCTAGAACAGAGTTAGCTCCTGTTCATATTGCAGAATTGTATGTCAACGAATTATTACCTGGTCTACAATCGAGACCTTCCAGATATACTTTGATATCGGGAACCGTTTCATTTCTCAAGATCAGCCTGAGTCATACTCCTGACCAGCTTATTAAATGCTTCCATACCTTGCAACCTGTTCAAGGTCTGTGATCTAATTTATCACAAACAGATTTAAAGCATTACTTGGATCAATTCCCTTGATCCAAGTCTAGATATTATAGAAGAATATCTTTATCATTTATTAAAGTGATCAGATTAATATTCAGACACAAAATGAAATAAATAAAAGAGTCTATTCATATTTTGACTCGGTCCAAGATCTATAATCTGCAAGAAATTCAATACATATCAAGCATGATTTACAATCGAGAACACATCCTTTTACAAGAAATCACATATCAACACTTGAATGCTTAGGAGAAAGTAAAACGGTTCGGGGTGTTACATGCTTCCTCTCTAAAAGATTCATCGTCCGATGAATTACATATTAAATTTTACCTTCCGGTGATCAATTTATTAGTACACAAACAATGTGACTACTTCCATATTAAATAGTTTCAGAAATCAATGTCACAACACTTTTATTCAACTTGAATAAAGTCGCCTTCATCGGCTTTCATAAATACTTAAAAACAATAAGTTCATAACGATATTTTATCAAGATTTCATTACTTGCAAAAAGAGAAGGAAAAGCAATTTTCATCTCTTCCGAGGTTTTCCCAAGTTGCACTTTGTTCGCTAAAGCTGGTCCCCCTTTGGACCTTACATTGCTGAATATCACGATTCCTCAAATGCGATTGGCGAGTTTCCGATTACTCTTGTGGGTTTAACCACGATTATTCCTGGGTCTTGGACTCTGTAAGGAATTCCAATTTAAAACATGTGAGATTCAAACGTATTTCTTAAGCAAAGAAATATGGAAAACATCATGCATACGAGATAAAGCAGGAGGCAATGCTAAGCGATAAGCTACGGGATTGATTATTTCGACAATTTGAAGGTCCCACAAATCGTGGTGACAACTTGTGACCTTGCCAAAAGTTATAGAACTCTTTCTCGGGTTTAACACGCAGAAAAACCTTATCACCAAGCTCAAACTTTCTATCAACCCGCTTAAGGTCAAGCATAGCTCTTCTTGTCTATCCATTTGCTTCCTTTAATCGTTCACGAATTAGCTTAACTTCATTGTTCCATCTCTGTGAGAATCTCGGTCCAATTACCACTCTATCCTCTGCTTTGTCCCAACTTACGAGGGGGTTACGCACTTTCTTCCATAAAGTGCTTCAAAAGGTGCCATCTTAAGAGATGAGTGATAAGTGTTGTTGTATGTGAACTCAACTAATGGGAGATACTCTTCCCATTTATCTTTGTTGATCCATGCAATACATTCGCAACATGTCCTCCAACACTTGATTTACCCTCTCGGTTTGCCCATCCGTTTGGATGATATGCGAAGCCGAAGTTTAGTTTTGTTCCTAGGGCTGCGTTAAGCTTTCCAAAACCTTGGCGTCATTCTAGGATCCTCGTCTGCGATATAATCGAGTTACGGTACACCATGCAATCTGAAAATTTAGGTATACGAACCTCTTGGCCAGACTTTGGTGAATCATCCTTTAGATTTCAGCGATGAAATGAGCTACCTTAGTCGGCTTTATCTACAACTACGAGGATAACATCATGTTTATTCCTGGACATAGGTAGTCCTTGTACAAAATCCATGGTTATTACTTGCCATTTGTATGCTGCGGTATCTTTATGAGGATATAATCCGATCGGCGGAGGTGCATATGCTTTGCCTTCACCGGCGACATTCCGAGCAATGAGTCACAAAATTTATCACATCCTTTTTCATACCTTTCGGAAGTATTCTTTGTTTCAAATCAGCTAGCATTTTTGTGATACAGGTGTCAGGAGAAAGGTGAATTATGAAATTCAACTAACAACTTCTTTCTCAAATCATTCAAAGACAGTACATATACCCTATTTTCATAACGCAAGATTCCTTCATTATCAAGATGAAAACCTTCATACCTTTTATCTTTAGGTTTCTGCGTAAAGCTACCGCTTTACTTGCTGAAAATATGCATCTGATTCTGAGGCACTTTTTACCTCATCTTTAAACTGAGTTCTCAACGTTATAAGAGCAGAAATGTGCCTCCTACGACTTAGAGCATCAGCTACTCTATTCTCCTTCCCTTTGATATAGCTAATATCAAAGTCATATAGTGATAAAAATTCTAACCACCTTCTTTGTCTGGCATTCAGATTGGGCTGAGTAAAAATATATTTCAGTCCCAAGTGATCAGTTTTCAACTCAAAAGGTTTCCCTAGTAAGTAGTGTCTCCAGACTTGAAGCGCATGAACAATGGCAGCAAGTTCCAAATCATGAGGGGCATAATTCAGCTCATGAATCTTAAGTTTTCTACTCTCATAAGCAATGACTTGATCATTTTGTAGCAAAACACCTCCAAGACCTTCCCCAGAAGCATCGCTGGTTACTGTGATAAAATTCCCATTAAGTGCAGTACGACCAATATAGGTCTGAAGTCAAGCTGGTCTTTCGGACTTTTTGAAAGCCGCTTCGCACTTGTCATTCCACATGAATTTCTTATCCTTCTTACGATAAGAAGTTATTGGTGCAAACTACCTTAGAAAAATCCTTTACAAATTTTCTATAGTAACCGCAAGACCCATGAAGCTTCTTACTTCATGCACATTCTTTGGTGCGAGCCACTCGATTATGCCACTATTTTTGAAGGATCTACAACGATTCCTTCCTTACTTATGACATGACCCAAATAGTGTACTTGAATCATAGAAAGAACATTTGGATAACTTACCATACAACTTTCTCTTTCTCAAAATTCCCAAAACTATCTTCAAATGCTCATTGTGCTCCTCAACGCTCTTAGAATAAATGAGAATATCGCCCAAGAATACAAGCACAAACTTGTCCGGGTATTCTTGAAAAATATTGTTCATTAAATTCATAAATTTGTAGGTGCGATAGTTAACCCAAAGGCTAGAAGCTCAAATTCATAATGTCCGTACCTTGTTCGGAAAAATTTTTTATGAATATCTTCCTCTTTAATTCTTAGGTGATGATAACCAGATCGAAGATCTATCTTAGAATAAACCGCTGCTCCACGCATCTGATCAAACAAATCATCGATCCTAGGAAGTGGATATCGGTTCTTGATTGTTGCTTTGTTCAACATCCGATAATCAATACTGACCTCGAGTGTTCCATCCTTCTTTTCACAAATATCACAGTGTGCTCCCCAAGGTGAAACACTTGGTCTAATCATTCCTTTAGACAAAGCTCTTGTAATTGTGCCTTAAGCTCGACTAACTTAGTAGTAGTCATCCGATAAAGGCGCCTTGGAAATAGGTTCGGTTCAGGCTTGATTTCAATGGTAAAATCAAATTCTCTCTTGGGTGGTAACCACTGGTAATTCCTCGGAAAAACATCCAC